>OW240923.1:88528718-88611322 GCA_933207985.1 Pelobates cultripes | reverse complement strand
GAAGAGGAGGCAGTGAGTGCTCCCTCGCGCGCCCGCCTGCCCGACCGGCCACCCGCCCGCCGGGCTCAGCGGGGCCCACGGGGCAGGTGCCTCGGGCCCCCCAAGAGAAACTGGGCCCGGGGCAGCTGCCCCGTTTGCCCCGCGTTAAAGACGGCCCTGCCTCAACTCGCCGTGTTTGGAGGAAAAGGAATATTGCCTATAACCCCAAGAACACCATCCCCACCGTCAAACATGGAGGTGGAAACATTATGCTTTGGGGGGGGTTTTCTGCTAAGGATACAGGACAACTGCATCACATCAAAGGGACGATGGACGGGGCCATGTACCGTGAAATCTTGGGTGAGAACCTCCTTTCCTAAGCCAGGGCATTGAAAATGGGTCGTGGATGGGTATTCCAGCATTAAAAATGACCCAAAACACACAGCAAAAGCAAGCTTAATTCCATAGAAAATCTGTGGAGGGAGCTGAAGGTTCGAGTTGCCAAACGTCAGCCTCGAAACCTTAATGACTTGGAGAGGATCTGCAAAGAGGACTGGGACAAAATCCCTCCTGAGATGTGTGCAAAGCTGGTGGCCAACAACAAGAAACGTCTGACCTCTGTGATTGCCAACAAGGGTTTTGCCACTAATTACTAAGTCGAAGGGGTCAAATAATTATTTCACTCATTGACATGCAAATCAGTTTATAACTTTTTTGACAGGTGTTTTTCTGGATATTTTTTTTTTTGTTATTCTGTCTCTCACTGTTAAAATACACCTACCATTAAAATGTACAGATTGATCATTTCTTTGTCATTGGGCAAACGTTCAAAATCAGCAGGGGATCAAATACTTTTCCCTCACTGTAGCTCATTACAACATCTGGGGCTAAAAATGGCCCCAGCTGACAGAGAGGAGCACCAGCTATCCATTGATACCTGGGACTCCCTGGTGTGAGCAGGGATTTCACCCTGCTCAGACCGTAATGTAACAATGAAAATTTAAATCCCATCTAAATGCCTGTTTGCAGTGCTCACTTTGAGCTCTGCAAACAGAGCATTGGACATTCTGAGGTCACTAATTCTGGCCCCAGGTGACAGAGAAAAGCCAAAGGAATCAAATAATACCCAGGGTTACCAACAGGGAAACTGTCCCTGCTGGAAAAAAATACTGCATGATGGAAATGTTCCGTCATGCACCCTTAAAGGGACACTATACGCACCATAACAACTTTTACTTAATGAAGCAGTTTTGGTGTACAGATCATGCCCCTGAAAACTCACTGCTCAATTATCTGCCGTTTAGGGAATCACTTTTGTTTCTGTTTATGCAGCCCTATCCACACCTCCATGGCTGTGACAGACAACCTGCATGAAAAGAAAATGGTTTCATTTTCAATCAGAGGTAAAGTTTTTATCTCTTTTTAATTGAACTTTTATCACACACAGGAGACTTCTGTGGGGTTTAGCAAGCTAATAACAGAGCAGGAGATAAGAAATTCTTAATTAAACAGAATTAGCAATAAAGGAAGTGTAAACATTAGATGACTCTGTACAGGAATTGATTCATCCGGAATATATAGTCGTTTAGTTCGTGTGAGGAATATAAGAAATTTGGTTTGGACAAACTGCCCCAAACAAGTTTTTGCACAAATCTAATGTATTCCTGCTATATTGTTACGTAGCAAAGGTCTGCAGGGTTAAAGGAACGCTATAGGGTTAGGAATACAAATGGGTATTCCTGACCCTATCGTGTTAAAACCATCATTTAAATTGCATGCCCCCTTAAAAGGTAATAAAACTTACCTTTTTTCCAGCGCAGCGCAGATCCACTGGTGCTGTCTCCACCACCAATCCTTCTCCTTGACTGACATCGTCAATGAGGTGGGGAATCAACATCTCCTTATAGAGATGCATTGAATACATGCATCGCTATATCAAAAGTGCAGCACTGCCCCAGGAAGCACCTCTAGTAGCCATCTGAGGAGTGGCCACTGCAGGAATCCCTAGGCTGTAATGTTAACACTACATTTTCTCTGAAAAGACAGTGTTTAAAGCAAAAAGGCTGCAGTGGCTGACTATACTCACCAGAACAAATACAGACCACTTCAGCTTAATGAAGTGGTCTGGGTGCCAGGTCCATCTAGGATTAACCCATTCTGCTGTAAAAATAGCAGTTTCAGAGAAACTGCTTTGTTTACCTATGGGTTAATCCAGCCTCTAGTGGCTGTCTCATTGACAGCCGCTAGAGGCGCTTCTCACTGTGATTTTCACAGTGAGAAGACGCCAGCGTCCATAGGAAAGGATTGAGAATGCTTTCCTGTGGACTGGCTGAATGCGCTTGCGGCTCGTGCCACGCATGCGCATTCAGCCGATGACGGGGAAAGGAGGCGGAGAGTCCCCACTGCTGAGGGAGCCCGGCGGTGGAGAAAGGTTTGTGTTTAACCCCTTCCTCACCCTAGAGCCCGGCGGAAGGGGGACCCTAAAGGTGGGGGGGGACCTAGAGACTACAGTGCCAGGAAAACGTGTTTTCCTGGCACTATAGTGGTCCTTTAAGCTGTAGTTGTTCAGGTGACTATATTGTCCCTTTAAAGATATATCATGGGCAGTTAAACTATTATAACTGTGTGTAACACTATCTCACTATAAAAGAAGCTGCAAAGTATAGGTTAAAATAGCTTAAAGGGACTCTCCAGGCAGCAATTTTTACTCACCTGGTTCCAGTGCTGGGAGCCTCGTGAAGCCACGCCCCCTATTTTGTCAAAATAGGTGGGTGCGAGCAGGGAGCAATCAGACGCTTCCATTTGCAGCCCTCTGAAGTCCTGAGTGCACTACCGTGCATGCGCGCGGTGTGCACGGCCACGAGATGAGCTGACTGACAGCTCAGCTCGCAGTCTTTGCCCGCCCCCCTCCTCTGCTGACAGGCAGAAGAGAGAAGGCGCGCACACAGTGCCTTCTCTCTACCGCACACGTCAGACGTATTTTAATACGTCTGACGTGTACAGGGCCTTTTTAGGGCCCTGCATGATAGGAAGAAAACAAGGACAGAAGGTGCCTGTAGCAAGTGTGTTAAAAAATGATAAGCTTAGAGTCAAGTCTACAAATGCTCACAGTTTAGGGAATAAGATCCATGAACTTGTGGCAATAATGGCAACTGATAGTGTAGATTTAGTCGCTGTTACTGAGACATGGTATAATGAGAAAAATGACTAGGACATAGCAACACCAGGGTACTCTTTATATAGAAAAGATAGGGAAGGCATGAAAGGGGGAGGGTTGGCCTTGTATGTGAAGGATAGCATAAAATCTAGCCTAATAAAAATTAGTGAGGCGAACATAGAGTCCGTTTGGGTTACGTTAGAATTTGGTAATCACACAGTAACTCGTGTAGGTGTGATTTATAGGCCCCCAGGACAAATTGAAGAGTTAGATAATCTACTAGTTGAGGAAATAGCTAAAATGACAATGAAGGGGGAAGTTATCATCATGGGTGACTTTAATCTTCCTGATGTAAATTGGAATACAAAATTAGCTACTTGTGCCAGGAGCACACATATTTTAAACTCCCTACTGGGATTGTCTCTAAAACAAGTTGTGGAGGAGCCAACTCGTAAAGAGGCCATACTAGATTTAGTGTTAACAAATGGAGATTTGGTATCAGATATTACTGTAGGTGAAAGTTTAGGATCCAGTGATCATCAGTCAGTGTGGTTTAATATAAGAACAGTGACTGAGTCACACCACACAAAAACAAAAGTTTTAGACTTTAGAAAAACAGACTTTACTAAAATTAGAATATGTGTAGAGGAGTCATTATCAGACTGGAGCAATTTAAATGGAGTCCAAGAGAAATGGGATTATTTAAAAGTTGCACTATTGAAGGCAACAGAAAATTGCATTAGGCTTGTCAGTAAAAGAGTAAAAAATTCAAGAAACCACTGTGGTACTCCGCAGATGTGGCCAAAATAGTTAAAAACAAAAGGTTAGCATTTAGGAATTATAAAAAAAACCCAGAGTAAGGAAGACAAAATGATCTATAAAATTAGGTAGAAAGAGGCTAAGCAAGTTATAAGAGCTTCCAAATCTTATTGACTTTTTTGATTGGGTAACTAAAATTATAGATGAGGGTGGTGCAGTAGACATTGCTTACCTAGATTTCAGTAAGGCTTTTGACACTGTTGCACATAGAAGGCTTATCAATAAACTGCAATCTTTAAGTTTGGATTCCAATATTGTTGAATGGGTAAGGCAGTGGCTGAGTGACAGGCAACAGAGGGTTGTAGTTAATGGAGTATATTCGAAGCTTGGACTTGTCACCAGTGGGGTACCTCAGGGATCTGTACTTGGACCCATTCTCTTTAATATTTTTATTAGTGATATTGCAGAAGGTCTTGATGGTAAGGTATGTCTTTTTGCTGATGATACTAAGATATGTAACAGGGTTGATGTTCCAGGAGGGATAAGCCAAATGGCAAATGATTTAAGTAAACTAGAACAATGGTCAGAATTGTGGCAACTGACATTTAATGTGGATAAGTGCAAGATAATGCATCTTGGACGTAAAAACCCAAGGGCAGAGTACAGAATATTTGATAAGAGTCCTAACCTCAACATATGAGGAAAGTGATTTAGGGGTGATTATTTCTGATGACTTAAAGGTAGGCAGACAATGTAATAGAGCAACAGGAAATGCTAGCAGAATGCTTGGTTGTATAGGGAGAGGTATTAGCAGTAGAAAGAGGGAAGTGCTCATGCCATTGTTCCAAACACTGGTGAGACCTCACTTGGAGTATTCTACACAGTACTGGAGACCGTATCTACAGAAGGATATTGATACTTTAGAGAGAGTTCAGAGAAGGGCTACTAAACTGGTTCATGGATTGCGGGATAAAACTTACCAGGAAAGGTTAAAGGATCTGAACATGTATAGCTTGGAGGAAAGACGAGACAGGGGGGATATGATAGAAACTTTTAAATATATAAAGGGAATCAACACAGTCAAGGAGGACACTATATTTAAAAGAAGAAAAATTACCATAACAAGAAGACAGTCTTAAATTAGAGGGACAAAGGTTTAAAAATAATATCAGGAAGTATTACTTTACTGAGAGGGTAGTGGATACATGGAATAGCCTTCCAGCTGAAGTGGTAGAGGTTAACACAGTAAAGGATTTTAAGCAAGCGTGGGATAGGCATAAGGCTATCCTAACTATAAGATAAGGATAGGGACTAATGAAAGTATTTAGAAAATTGGGCAGACTAGATGGGCCGAATGGTTCTTATCTGCCATCACATTCTATGTTTCTAAGTCCCTCTGGTGGCCGTCTGAGTGACGGCCACTGGAGGTATACCTATCAATCAATGTAAACACTGTATTTTCTCAGAAAATACAGTGTTTACCTTAGATTGCATGCAGGGAGCTATAGATCTCACCTGAACAACTACATTAAGCTGTAGTTGTTCAGGTGACTACAGTGTCCCTTTAACTGAAGGTTTTTTCCTTTTTTTCTAATTAGCACTTTTTGTGATTACTTCACACCATAACCCCTCTGCGGAATACACCATGCTAGTGACAAAATGCTACTTACTACCACACCCGTGCATTAAAAGCTGGGAAGAGGATCTCCTGCAGCCATTTACAGAAGCGGGCTGGGCCAAAATGCTCAATCTCATCCAGAAGACACCAGCATCAGTAAGAGTACAGGAAAATTCCTGTAAGATCCTTACGAAATGGTACCTGACACCGACCACACCACACTGATGGGACCCGGAGGTACTAGACCTCTGCTTGCACTGCGGAGAGGATCGAGGCACATTCCTACATGTGTGGTTGGCATGCAGATTGATCAAACCATTCTGGGAAGCGGTTAGCCAGGTGGTGGGGAGACTGTTAGAGGAGCCCCCACCTATGGAACCAGTGACATACCTGTTGCACCACACCTCTAACGCAGTACAGAACTACAAAGGCAGGGCAATCCAAAACTCTTGAATGCAGCTAAAGTTGTAATTCCGACCTACTGGCGACAGACACCTAAGACAACACAGTGGGTGGAGGAAGTCGAGGACACAGAAAATTTGAAGACTTGAAAACCACCACAGTCAAGGAAAGAGAAAGATATGCCCAATGGTGGTTCTACTGGTTGGAGTTCCTATCCTCCGCAGATTTTACCGGATTGTTGAATGGTTAACAGACCAATAACACCCACCCTCTTTTTTTTTTTAAATTTCTTCTCTTTCCTTTTTCTCTCTCATTTCTTCTCATCTCTCATCTTTATCCCCTATCCCGACCCTTTGCCAGGAGCCGCTTGGATGGTGGGCCTCCGGACTGGCAAGCCCCTCCTGGATCGGCCCATAGATGGGGACTGGGGGAAAGTGGGTGACTGACGGGATGACAACATGCTCTATCTGAGCAAACAGACTCTCATTTGACGGACCACAAAACAGAAGGCTTCCTGAATACGGCTCCCTATTTAGGGGCTAATATGTTCTATATGATTATTGTTATTGGATTATTTTGTCATATAACTCACTTTTCCTCTGCGTAGGAAACTCTGTTTTATATACACATGCTGTATCAATAAAGACATATTTCAAACAAAATATATGTTAAAAGTAGTTAGAGAGGAATCGGAAAATGTTCCAATATCAGTCCTTTTAGCCACTATAGATGGCTAACACAAGAAAATATATGTTATGTGGATATGTGTATTTGTCATATTGCCCTTTGCTCCATATATTTCATTAGCTGTGGAAAACCCCCAAAAAACAATAGGACATCAGTGATCCCTAATTTTTAAGTATTGCTAATAATGTACGTACAGTAAAAAGTAAATTACTACCTGTTACTGTACTGTACATTTGACAGACTTTCGTATCTTGGCCTGCACTTTCTTTAAGTTAAGCCCGGGAACTCTCGGTTTGGAAGACCAGGGTTCAAGCCAGACTTCTCGACCAAAACTATTGGGACATAAGAGAACTCTTGAGGGCAAAAGCGATTTTAGGACATATCTCTTTGTGCTATATTATTTGTGTGTTTTTCCATTTGTCTGTATTTCTGTGGGTTTTTTTTTTTTTAAATGTTTGCATATTATGTTTTCTTTCTTTTCATGCTCACTGTGATAGTTACTTTTCCACCCTACCCTTAGTGTCACTATATCCCACTCCCTATGGCACGGAAGCTCATTGAGCAGGGCCCTCAGCCCCTCTGTTCTGTGCGTCCATCTCCTCTGGTTACAAATACGTGTCTGTTAGTCCACCCATTGCACAGCACTGCAGCATTTGTTGGCGCTTTATAAATTATAATAGTTTATTCCTGAGGCATTATTATACATTTATTGACACTTTGTTTTGAGGCGTTACACTATTTATTGCCTTGTATGAGCATTGCGCCAGTGACACTTTTTATATTGTTTGCATTTCTTGTGGATTGAAGAGGACAATCCTGTTAACAGAGCTGCACTTTACTTCCATTTACATCGACTTTTGGAGTATTATAACCCTGCAGTAGGATATTGGTAAAGTAGCCTTATACCTTAGCAATGAGGAATTAGTAATATCCTTTTGTAAGCCTACAATGAGGTATTGCAAATATAGTATTATAACACCAGCAGTGATTAGTATTAGTAGTGTAGTATTAAAACCCTGTAGTGAGGTATTAGTAATGTAGTATTATAACCCTAGCAGTGAGATATTAGTATTGTAGTATAACTCAGCGGTGAGGTATTAGCATTGTAGAATTATAACCCAGCAGTGAAGTATTAGTAATGTATTATATCGATGGCGGTTTAGTATAATTGTTAATGTAGTATTATTACATGACCGAGCAATGAAGTATTATGTATGTAATATAAAGTATTATTATATGACCCAGCAGTGAGGTATTTATATAGTATTATATGACTCAGCAGTAAGTTATTAATAAAGTAGTATTACACAGCATTATTATAGGAACCCGCAGTGAGGAACTATATAGTAATATTTTTATATGACCCAGCAGTGAGATATTATTTAGTAATATTTTTATATGACCCAGCAGTGAAATATTATATGGTAATATTTTTATAATATGACTCAGCAGTGAGGTATTAATGTAGTATTGATATAACCCAGCAGTGAGGTATTATAAAGCAATATTAATATGACCCAGCAGTAAGTTATTAAGTAGTATTACAAAGCATTATTAAATGAACCAACAGTGAGATATTATATAGTAATATTTTTATAACATGACTCAGCAGTGAGGTATTAATGAAGTATAGACATAACCCAACAGTGATGTATTATATAGCAATATTAATATAACCCAGAAGTGAGGTAGTATATGGTATCTTTATTAAAATATAACCGAGCCGTGAGGTATTATATAGTATAATTAAATATATATATATAGTATAATTAAAATATAACCCAACAGTGAAGTATTATATAACAATACTGGTATTATAATATTACCTAGCCGTGAGATAGTATATAGCAGTAGTATCACAAGATAACCCGGAAGTGAGGTATTAAATAGTAACATTATTAAAATAGAACTCAGAAGTGAAGTATTATACAGTAATATTTAAAAAAACAAAACAAATCTCAAACCAGCAGTGAATTAGCTAGTATCATTATTAAAATATAACCCAACAGTGAAGTATTATTTAGTAATGTTATTATACTAAAGCCCAGGAACAAGGCATTATATAGTATTGTTAATATTTTTATAATATAAGCGAGCAGTAAGGAATTATATAACATTATTATAAAATAATCCAGTACTGGGGTATTACATAGTTATATTATTATTGGCATTTATATAGCGCCAACAAATTTCACAGCGCATTACAATATTATTGGTTAGGGAGATTTAACAATAAAATTTACAGGAACAACATGATGCAGAGGTTCAAACTAGCTTACAATCTAATTTTAAAATATAACTCGGCAATGAGGTATTATGTAGAATCATTATTAAAATATAACTTAGCAGTGATTATACTGTAATATATCCCAGCATTAAGATATTATTTATGTAAAATATACTATTACTATAACCCAGTAGTGAGGGATTATGTAATATATAGTATTGTTATTATCCAGCAGTGAGGTATTATATAGTATTATTATAATACTTCAGTGAGGTATTATTGTTATATATAGTATAACAACCTAGCAGTGAGAGAATTAGTATTATTATAAAAGATAGGTATTATAAATTATAACCCAGTGAGGTATTTTTATATTATAACTTAGTCAGGTATTATATTTAAACTCAGTGAGGTATCATATAGTAATATTATAACCCAGTGATACAGTATTACGATATAACCAAGTGAGGTATCATAATATTATTACCACCACACAGGGAGGTATTATATAGTATTATTATAACCCAGTAAGATATTATATTATTATGATAACCCAGTAAGGTATATCATATTATAACTTGGTGAGGGATTATACAGCATTATTATATTATAACCCAGTGAGATATTTTACTGCATTATTAAAGGACAAGCCAGTGAAGTCTTATACCGCATTATTACAAGACAATGAGGTATTATTATATTATAAATCAGTGAGGTATTATACAGCATTATTGTACAGTAAACCAGCGAGGTATTATATTATAAGCCAGTGAGGCATTATTATAAAGCATTATATAATAAAATCAGTGAAATATTATACAGCATTATTATATTATACACCAGTGACTGACTATATAGCAGTAATTTTATTATATGCCAGTGAGGTATTATACAGCATTATTATATTATAACCCAGTAATTGACTATATAGAATTATTATATTATAATCCAGTGAGGTATTAGTAATGTAATATATAGTAATATAGTGAGGTATTAGTAATGTAATATATAGTATTATAACCCAGTGAGGTATTAGTAATGTAATATATAGTATTACATCCCAGTGAGGTATTAGTAATGTAATATATAGTATTATAACCCAGTGAGGTATTAGTAATGTAGTATATAGTATTATATCCTAGTGAGGTATTAGTAATGTAATATATAGTATTATAACCCAGTGAGGCATTAGTAATGTTATATATAGTATTATATACCAGTGAGGTATTAGTAATGTAATATATAGTATTATAACCCAGTGAGGTATTAGTAATGTAATATATAGTATTATTATATCCCAGTGAGGTATTAGTAATGTAATATATAGTATTATTATATCCCAGTGAGGTATTATTAATGTAATATATAGTATTATTATATCCCAGTGAGGTATTATTAATGTAATATATAGTATTATATCCCAGTGAGGTATTATTAATGTAATATATAGTATTATAACGCAGTGAGGTATTAGTAATGCAATATATAGTATTATATCCCAGTGAGGTATTAGTAATGTAATATATAGTATTATTATATCCCAGTGAAGTATTATTAATGTAATATATAGTATTATTATATCCCAGTGAAGTATTATTAATGTAATATATAGCATTATATCCCAGTGAGGTATTATTAATGTAATATATAGTATTATTATATCCCAGTGAGGTATTAGTAATGTAATATATAGTATTATAACGCAGTGAGGTATTAGTAATGTAATATATAGTATTATATCCCAGTGAGGTATTAATGATGTAATATATAGTATTATATCCCAGTGAGGTATTATTAATGTAATATATAGTATTATAACGCAGTAAGGTATTAGTAATGATGTAATATATAGTACTATTATATCCCAGTATGGTATTAGTAATGTAATATATAGTATTATTATATCCCAGTGAGGTATTAGTAATGATGTAATATATAGTATTATTATTATATCCCAGTGAGGTATTAGTAATGTAATATATAGAATTATTATATCCCAGTGAGGTATTATTAATGATGAAATATATAGTATTATTATTTTATCCCAGTGAGGTATTATTAGTGATGTACTATATAGCATTATTATTATATCCCAGTGAGGTATTAATGAGGTTATATATAGTATTATATCCCAGTGAGGTTATATATAGTATTATAATATCCCAGTGAGGAATGATGTTATATATAGTATTATTATATCCCAGTGAGGTATTATTATATCCCAGTGAGGTTATATATAGTATTATAATATCCCAGTGAGGTATTATTAATGATGTTATATATAGTATTATTATATCCCAGTGAGGTATTAGTAATGACGTGATATATAGTATTATATCCCAGTGAGGTATTAGTAATGACGTGATATATAGTATTATTATATCCCAGTGATGTATTAGTAATGATGTGATATATAGTATTATTATTATAATATCCCAGTGAGGTATTATTAGTAATGATGTGATATATAGTATTATTATTATAATATCCCAGTAAGGTATTAGTAATGATGTAATATATAGTATTATTATTATAATATCCCAGTGATTACCTAAATATATTATTTATCCTGTGCAGTCAGACATCAATCTCCAGATTCCCAGCCATGTTGGCACTACAATTCCCATGATGCGCCGCCTGTGTCTGTCCTGGCAAGGCACCATGGGAGTTGTAGTCCCGCCATGGTTGGTACCCGGGGTGTCTGTGCGGTGTGTTAGTAAATCCCCGGTATTATCGCCAGCCCCGTGACATCTCGCCCCTCTCCCCCGGCGGCCATGTCGCGATAGTCGCGGTGAGCTGGGGGGGCGGTGAGGGCCTCAAGCCGGGGACTGTCGGTTAGCGGAGTCCGGGGCTCCCCCTGCCTGTCCCGGGGTGGGCTGTGACCGGGCAGCCGGGGACTCGGTGCGGGGAGAGCCCCGGGGTGGGGGACAGGCGGCCCGGGCCCTGCACCTGGCTCCCCGGGCTCCCGCCTGGAACAAGGCATACTGGGTAACAGCGCATTATATACCAACCTCCAACAATCCCTCCGTCCGACCACCATGCATCAGGGCAGGAAACGGCCGCGCAGCCCCGGCCCCGCACCGCGGATAGCAGCAATACAGCCCGGCCGGGGGCGGCGGGAGACACGCCAATTGGCTGGGAACGGGTCACGTGTCGCACAAATCTCCGCGCTGATTGGCCGGGCTGCCAGCACCCTGCGCTGAAAGCCGGGCGGGGAATACAGCTATACAGCGCGCAGGGCTCCACAACAACCCCGAGGGCTCGCTCATCTCAAACCTCATTGGCTGGCGCGCTGCTAACGCGTGGAGAACGCGGGCTGTGATTGGGTGGAATCCCTGTCAGCTGATAAGAGTTCCCGCCCATCTGTGGTCAAACTGATGCCGATTCTGGGGCTGAAGAGAAAGTCCGCCATCTTGTATGAAGTCGCTGGATGCCTGGGCTGAGAATAGCGACGGGATTAACACGGCCGGGAGCCTTTTCGGGGCCACATGGCGCGCGTCAAGGGCCAGCTGGGCTCATACAATAACACAGCCATAATCCGAGTCCCATTCACACACACACAGAGCCAGAGTCTGACTGAACCCCATTCACACACACAGAGCCAGAGTCTGACTGAACCCCATTCACACACACAGAGCCAGAGTCTGACTGAACCCCATTCACACACACACACAGAGCCAGAGTCTGACTGAACCCCATTCACACACACAGAGCCAGAGTCTGACTGAACCCCATTCACACACACACACAGAGCCAGAGTCTGACTGAACCCCATTCACACACACAGAGCCAGAGTCTGACTGAACCCCATTCACACACACAGAGCCAGAGTCTGACTGAACCCCATTCACACACACAGAGCCAGAGTCTGACTGAACCCCATTCACACACACACACACACACAGAGCCAGAGTCTGACTGAATCCCATTCACACACACAGAGCCAGAGTCTGACTGAATCCCATTCACACACACAGAGCCAGAGTCTCTGACTGAACCCCATTCACACACACAGAGCCAGAGTCTGACTGAACCCCATTCACACACACAGAGCCAGAGTCTGACTGAACCCCATTCACACACACAGAGCCAGAGTCTGACTGAACCCCATTCACACACACAGAGAGCCAGAGTCTGACTGAACCCCATTCACACACACAGAGCCAGAGTCTGACTGAACCCCATTCACACACACAGACAGAGCCAGAGTCTGACTGAATCCCATTCACACACCCAGAGTCTGACTGAACCCCATTCACACACACAGACAGAGCCAGAGTCTGACTGAATCCCATTCACACACCCAGAGTCTGACTGAATCCCATTCACACACCCAGAGTCTGACTGAATCCCATTCACACACCCAGAGTCTGACTGAACCCCATTCACACACCCAGAGTCTGACTGAACCCCATTCACACACACAGAGCCAGAGTCTGACTGAACCCCATTCACACACACAGAGCCAGAGTCTGACTGAACCCCATTCACACACACAGAGTCTGACTGAACCCCATTCACACACCCAGAGCCAGAGTCTGACTGGACCCCATTCACACACACAGAGCCAGAGTCTGACTGGACCCCATTCACACACACAGAGCCAGAGTCTGACTGGACCCCATTCACACACACAGAGCCAGAGTCTGACTGGACCCCATTCACACACACACAGAGCCAGAGTCTGACTGAATCTCATTCACACACACACACAGAGCCAGGGTCTGACTGACAGAGCCAGAGTCTGACTTCACACACACACAGAGCCAGAGTCTGACTGAATCCCATTCACACACACACAGAGCCAGAGTCTGACTGAATCCCATTCACACACACACAGAGCCAGAGTCTGACTGAATCCCATTCACACACACACAGAGCCAGAGTCTGACTGAATCCCATTCACACACACACACAGAGCCAGGGTCTGACTGAATCCCATTCACACACACACACAGAGCCAGGGTCTGACTGAATTCCCATTCACACACACACACAGAGCCAGGGTCTGACTGTATCCCATTCACACTGGCTGGAGCTATAGCCCTAGATAAAGTTCAGTGAATTGTTAAAAATTAAAAGTAATATTCATATTGGATGTCACATTTGGCAAAAACCACTGCCTCTAAGCATACAAATTGAGATTCCTCTCTATTTTCAGCAGAAAACCTGCTCTTCTCACCTGAGGAAGCCATTCCTGACCTGATCTGAATTTGTATTTGCGCCGCTGAGTGCTACAAGCATTTGTGCAGTCTGAGGCCTATGGCCAAAATCGAGGTGGATGATACAGCTGCTCCCTGCTCTGTATCTGTTGTGACTTATGTTTGGGCTATTTCCACCCACCTCTGAACTGGTAAGGGTTATCCCGGTCTCCAATGGAGTGCATACTTTGCCCCCAAAGAAACTGTCGCTGTCCATATCGGTTTGTTGCACAGGGTCTTACCTTTACGATGGCCACTGCCATGCGGCTTTCTGCAAGGCCTTTCCTTATGGTTCCGTTCTCACCCATGGTTCTGCTAGTGCAGTCTTTCGACTAGCTTTGCCTGTAGTTTTGGGCTACAGTAAGCAAACGCCTTGATAGTGTCTTACCTGAGCTCCAAGAAAAGAATAGCAAGCCGACCACTATGAAACAGCTCCACTACACATTTCTAGTCTTGTTACCTCATACCTGGGCCGAGAACCCATGGTTATTATTCCTTCTGCACAGCCTTGGAGGGCATTTGACCGATTATATCCACCACATACTGATGGATCCTCCCGTGAAACTGATTTTGGAGCAGATGAAAGACAGATCAGTGGATATTATGTGCAGGCTTTTGTGGCAGCCTAGGGCTGGTGGAACAGACACTTTAAAGGGTCTGTGTTTCCATCTGTGAGCAATTAGCCTTTCACCGAAATTGGACTGTGAGCTTAGTGTGAATCATTTACATTTTCCTTTCGCAAATTACCAGTAGTACTTTAAATTTACATGTTGGTGTGTTTTGCCCACCAGATCAGACCCGTCTTAACAGCTTTATAGGCCCCGAGGCAAAGCAGTGCAACAGGGCCCTGCCTATACAACTGCTCACA
Source organism: Pelobates cultripes (assembly GCA_933207985.1). Taxonomy (NCBI): domain Eukaryota; kingdom Metazoa; phylum Chordata; class Amphibia; order Anura; family Pelobatidae; genus Pelobates; species Pelobates cultripes. The sequence goes on along the minus strand of OW240923.1, from coordinate 88,596,424 downwards.
ATAATTAAAATGTAAATTATCGATACAATTAAACTTATATTTATTGGTATCTCTGACAACATGGAAAATGTATTCACACTTACTGTAATATTCTTTTACTGGCTAATATTCATGGCAGCATTTAACGAATGGGCTAGCTCCTCCCTCCAGCTAATAGGACAGAGAAAAACAACCTGACAATTAAGATTAGGTTATAAAAGATTCCCATAGACACTTATACTCTAGTCTAGTAAAAAGTTGGGTGGGAAACCTAAATGCTGACATGAATATTAGCCAGGTAAAGAAAATCATGCTAAGTATAAATAATTTTTCTGTGTTCCTGGTTAATCATGGCAGCATTTAACTAATGGGGAATCCCCAAGTAATATATAGATACACAGGCAGGGCTTAAGATGCTTAATGATTTATTTCAAAATGAGTACGGGCATTACAAGAATTCAGAATGGATAGACCAAATTGGGAATCAGGAACTGAGGAGAAGTCCACTTTATAATGTCGGACAAAGGTCTTAAGTGTTGACCAATTATCAGCTGTACAAATGCTCTCTGCTGAAACGCTGGATTCTGCTGACTAATTGGTTGATATGGATCTTGTGGAGTGAGCCTGGATATCTTTAGAAATTGGTACATCTTGAGCTCTATATGCTCTGTATATTTCTGAGACTGTCCAAGAGCGAAGGTGGAGAGAAGCGGCTTCACCTTCTCTTAAACCCCAAGGGATCGGCAAAAGCTGATTAGTATTTCTCCAGGAAGCCGTCCTCTCAATACAGATGGAGAGAAATATACTGGAAGTATAATCTCTTGATTTAACTGGTAAGCCAAAACCACTTTAGGCAGAAATTGTGTTCTGGGACAAAGTATTAATGTGTCATGATAGAAGGTGATATATTGTTCTTATACTAATAATGCTATTAAGTCTGCCATTCTTATGGCTGATACTAGAGCAATCCGTAGGAGAGTTTTCTAGGAAAGTGTCAGATTAGAAATTTCTTCTATGGGTTCAAAGAGGCTTTCAGTCATGGCATGAAGAACTAGAACTAAACCCCAAGGAATTGTGACTTTCCTGAAAACAGCCTTGAAAAAACACTCCACCGTAGGATGTTCTGCCCATCTAATCCCTGATATAGTGAAACAATGTACTTTCAAAGTGTTAATACTGAGACCTTAATCAAAACCAGCTTGTCAAAATCCTGGTACCTCAGAAATGAATGGGCTCTTTAAAGAATGTATTTCTATTTTCAACCATTGTGCAAAAAGTTTGCCGTAACTTGTGATATGTATTGGGTGTTGAAACATTCCTAGAACACATAAGCATAGAGACAACTTGATCTGGAAGACCTTACATAGTTTTCCTCAGTACTGATGGTATGAGGGGAATATATTAGTCTGATCGAACGACCAATCCACAGAGAGAGCATCCCGGAACCTGAGCATTCTGAGCTGTTGCCATGAGGTCTTGGGGTAGACCACTTCTGGACCAATTCTTTGAATGTTTTCTTGGATAGATGCTGTAGCGGATTGCATTTGGTTACTAACCACCTTCCTTAACCCCTTAAGGACACGTGACATGTCATGATTCCCTTTTATTCCAGAAGTTTGGTCCTTAAGGGGTTAACTTTGGCTGTCCATAACTTTGATTGTTGCAGTATTATGCCCAATTTGCCACAGTTTGTTACTTTTAAGGAAACAAGTAACAAGTTGGCTGCTATAGCATTCGTCTGGTTGTTCGGTAGAAACCCAATTGCAAACCTATTAAACATTTCCGTTCGACAAACGACCGAACAACCAGGCCACCCCAGAGAGGAATGTGGCTCTAATTAACATCCGCATAGTTATTCACAGTACCTTCATTGATAACCACACGAACACATTGTGTATTCCCTGGGTGGGCGCCGTTCGATATGTGAACACGTGGCGGTGGCCACCTTTCCAATACAAACGCACCTGCGGTGTTTGGTCGTTGAGTGTGTGGAACCCAAATCGGACACTCGACCACGCGAACACCGCAGAGACCTCCATACTTCCCCCCCCTCCCCCCCCTTTGTGGGAAAACATACAAACGGCACAGCGTTCGGTGAAAAGATACACACTAACGAGGGGAATCATCCGAACCCAGGCAGAGCCCATTGTATTGACTTATTTCGGGTTTTTCACCTCACGAACGGAGACCGACCGCAAGGCCAAAACATATGGAACTCCTTTCGGCTACCACCTCGTGTGCGATCGGTAAAACAAAGACCTCCAAAAAAATTCACGAACCCCTAAACCGATCTGTGTGATTTTTGAGGTATGTTGCTCACCCAGATCAGGGCTATCAGGGGATATTTAATAAATGGGTGTAAGTCATAGTCTTGGGGTACATCCAGAAATTGGGGAAAAATGTGTGTTTCAAATGTACAGTTAATTATGTTATCTCACAGGCTAAGGGGAGGAAATGTGTGGGCTGTAACCAGTTAGTGATTGGAGAATGCCTAATTTTCTGTGGGTGTCTCCCTTGCATAGAAGAAATGCATAAAAGCAGAGTACGTGGCATTAAAATTGAGTGCTAATACTGTGTGTCGTCCAGTTATTGGGAAAAGTGATATGATATTCGTGGATTTATTTATTTACTCCTTATGCTGTTCTTCCTGTGATAACCTAGTTGATCCTGAGTAACTCTTGGAATACCAGCGGAGAAAGTCTATGTTAAACTAAGGCTCCGCTACAAATGCCATTCTGTTTGCTCAACCCTGTGTCTGCTGAGGAAGTCTGCAATCGTTTTCTTCTTTTGAATATGTTTGAGTCCTGACCATAACAGGTTGAATAGCAAACGACTTCTGGTACCTCCCTGATTGTTGATGTATGCGGCTGCTGCCCTGTATTCTAAACCTAGTTTTATCCATTGAAAGTGGAGTAATGCCAGGTATGTAACCTTTAATCCTCTATTTCGATCAGAGGGAATCCCTTGGAGAGATTGTCCCATGCCAGCCACCATGTGAAGTCCTTTTTTTCAATTGTCTTAAATTGGGAGAATCTTGAGAGCTGGAATTGAAATGATACAGAAAGTGCTATTAAAGAGGTTGAAGATTCTGCTGTGCCCATCTTACTAGGCCTATTGTGGATGAAAGGGTTCCTATAATTTTCATAAAGAGTCTTGTCTTGGCTGAGGATCTGGATCTGAATTCACTCATAGGGAAAAAAGGATAAGTTTTCTTTAGTGTGATAGAGACACCATTGCCAAATGGGTATTGAAATCTATTCCTAGAAAGATGGATTCTCTGAAGGGTTGAAGCTGGCTTTTCTCCTGGTTGATCAACCAAATGAAACTGGTAAAAGTTTGAAGAACTATGGATCGATGTTGGATCATAATTTCGTATTCAGGAGGGACCACCAGGATGTCGTCCAAGTAATGATAAATGGCCACTCCTTTTTTTTTTTTTTCCTCAGAAGCACAATGATCCTTACGAACACCTTGGAGAAGGTTCTTGGAGCCATACTGATCCCAAAGAGAAGAGGCCGGAACTAAAAGTGTTTGCCTGCAATACAAAATCTGAGGAATCTTTGACGAAACCTGGAATATGGACATGTGGTAATATGCATCTTTCAGAAGTCTAATCAATAAACTGCAATCTTTAAGTTTGGATTCCAATATTGTTGAATGGGTAATGCAGTGGCTAAATGACAGGCAACAGAAGGTTGTAGTCAGTGGAATATATTTGAAGAACGGTCTTGTTACCAGTGGGGTACCTCAGAGATCTGTACTTGGATCCATTCTCTTTAATATTTTTATTAGTGACATTGCAGAAGATCTTGATAAGTCTTTTGCTGATGATACTAAGATATGTAACAGGGTTGATGTTCCAGGAGGGATAAGCCAAATGGCAAATGATTTAAGTAAACTAGAACAATGGTCAGAATTGTGGCAACTGACATTTAATGTGGATAAGTGCAAGATAATGCATCTTGGACGTAAAAACCCAAGGGCAGAGTACAGAATATTTGATAGTCTAACCTTAACATCTGAGTGAAGGAATTTAGGGGTGATTATTTCTGACGACTTAATACAGTAGCAGGAAATGCTAGCATAATGCCTGGTTGTATAGGGAGAGGTATTAGCAGTAGAAAGAGGGAAGTGCTCATGCCATTGTACAGAACACTGATGAGACCTCACTTGGAGTATTGTACGCAGTACTGGAGACCATATCTCCAGAAGGATTTTTTTTTTTTTTAATTATTATTATTTTTTTTTATTATTTTTTTTTTTTTTCAAAAGCGTAAAGGTCATGGGGTACAGAAGAAAAGAAGGATTGTTTAGATGTAACATAGTAGGGTATTGTAATACAATTGCACATAGTTAAATACCACTGATAACTCTGTTCGTCTTATTCAGCTGCGTGAGCGACCTTCATTGTGAGGTTCTGGCGTACCGGATATGGTTCTAGAGTGCAAGGTGCTTACAGCTTAGCTCGTTTCCATTGAGAGAATGTATTACTATGGCGTGGGTGTCCTTTAGGGGAGTAAACCTGGATGGGTGGAAGGGTAGTGAGGGAAGGGTGGGGGGGGAATAATTGTCCTGCCTGGTGATGCTTAATTTGGTTCTTGTGGGTACTCCTATGGTCCTATTTTTTTTGACAGTCTCGGTCTAAGTAGGGGTGATCAGCCCCTTGGCTAGGGGGGTGCGGGTGAGGCCATCCCTGGGGGGCTTCTCCAAAACTCAATCCAGGGCTTCCATGTTTTAAGGTATTTGTGCCGTCTCTCTAGTACTGACCAGTGTATTTCTTCCATTTCTCTTGCACATTCTACCCGCCGTACCCATTGCTCCCTTGATGGCACACTGGGTCGACGCCAGTGCGTTGGCACGAGAGCATTGGCTTCCCCAAGCAGAATTTGTAGAAGTTGCTGTTTGTGTGGCTCCTTGAAGGAGCGAGGCCAGCCCAGTAGTACGTGAGATGGGGTCAGACTGGCTCGCAGTGCGAGAATTTCCGCTATGTCATCCAGTATCTGCAACTCCACCAGATGTGTTCCATGTCTCCCTGACCCCCAGAGCATCTCCAGCATGTGTCACTGACGGTGGGCCAGAATGTGTGGAGTATAGCTGGTGTTCTGTACCATCTAGTGACTCTTTTGTAAAAGGTCTCTTTACGGGCCACACTAATAGGGGTTCTAATCCCTGTTTCCATAATGTCTGTCCAGTCCCTGTCCGTCATATGTATATGGAGGTCTCTCATCCATTTCTGTTGGAATGTAGGTGGTGTATGCTCGACTTCAGTTGTCTGAATAATGCGATATATTTTTGATAGGGGTCGTTTTGAGTCGCTCTTTGGGCCACATAGGTTTTCAAAGGGAGTAATATCTCTTGGACGCCAAAAGGGGATGACCGACCTATTTAAAAAGTTCTTAAGTTGTGTTCTGCCCATAATATCGAGGAGTGTATCCTGTCTATTCCGTCTAGGGAGAGTTTTAATGTGGGTGGGTCCCCGGCTGTCAGAACCTCAGTGATGTCTGGGTTTGGCGATCCTGTAAGCCTTACTAGGGTGGAACTCCCCTGTCCTCTCTGGAAGTCTAGGTTGCCTGCTAAGGGGAAAAACTTAGTGCCGGGGATAGTCCCCATGTGTCTTCGTATCGTCTCCATTTTGTGAGGGCATTGTGATTGAGTGGGTGATGCGTTGGGGAGAGTTCCTTGAGTTGACAGGTTTGCCATGGTAGTGTATGGAGAGGAGCCCGTACAAAGCTCTGTTCCAATTCATACCATGATTTTTTTCCTGCTTGTGTTTGTCCATTCCTTTATGCGGGTAAATAATACCGCTACATAGTATTTGTATATGTGGGGGAGACCCAGGCCTCCTCTGCCTATGTTGGATGTCAGTGTGGAGTAGGCTATTCTGGCCGGTTTGTTGCCCCAGGTGTAGGTTATAAATAAGGTTTGCATTTGTCTGAAAAAGTCCCTAGGGAGGGGAACAGGTAAAGTATTTTCGGTAGGACATTCATTTTCAAGATGTTGATCCGACCCATTAGGGAGAAGTGGGGAGGATCCCACTTGTGGAGGTCCTGTTTAATGCTGCTTATAAGGGGAGGATAGTTGAGTTTGTATAGGCTCTTGTGCGATGTTGTTAGTCTGATTCCCAGGTAGGTTAGTCCGGCTTGAGTCCAAGGGAAGGTGTGCGTACGTTGTATCCGTGTTTGTAGGGAAGGGGGTACAGAAATCCCCAGGATTTCGCATTTGTCAGCATTTATCTTAAAATTAGATAAGGTCCCAAAGATTCCAATCTCCGTTTGTATCTGTGGGAGGGTTTTGATCGGATCAGTGATCATCAAGAGGACGTCATATGCAAATGCGGATACCTTTGCCCCCCCCCCCCACAGGGTACCGGTGCCCCCGTATGTTGTTGTTATTCCTGATGACCATAAGGAAGGGTTCCGTAGCTAGGACAAATAGGAGGGGGGAGAGGGGGCATCCTTGGCGTGTACCATTATTTATCTGAAAGGGTGTGGATAAGTGGCCGTTGACCCTGACATTGGCGGATGGTCCCCTGTATAAGGTTTGTATCCAATTCCTTAGTCTCGGGCCAGTCCCCAGGACCATGAAGAGATAGGACCAATCCACCCTGTTTAATGCCTTTTCAGCGTCTATTGCCATGAGCAGTGTTGGTGTGCCCGTTACAGTTGCCCCATGTATGACGTTTAGGATTTTTGTGGTATTGTCCCTGGCTTCGCGTCCAGGCACAAAGCCGGCCTGATCAGGGTGGATTAGTCCCGGTAATAAGGGTTTAAGCCGGTTAGCGATTTTCGCCATTAGTTTTAGATCCAGGTTTATCAATGAGATGGGTCTGTAGCTCCCACACTTTGTGGGGTCTTTGCCCGGATTTAGAATAATAGTGATCGATGCACGTAACATCGGGGGTGGTAGTGGATTGTCCCGGGTCAGGCCGTTTAGTGACTTAAGAAAGTGAGGGATTAGCTCCTGTGCAAGTGTGTGGTAGTATCTCGCAGTCATTCCGTCTGGGCCTGGGCTCTTGCCTTTTTGGTAGAGTCTTAATAGCTAGTGATAGTTCCGCTGGGGAGAATGGCTCGTCGAGTGTGAGTGCTGTGTCGTTGGGGATAGTATGTGGAAGGTTTGAGGTGATATATTCCCTCAGGTTGTTAGGTCGTTTACTTGGTGGGTCTAGATTGTAGAGGTCTTTGTAAAAGGTACTAAATGCTGTGGCTATGTCGTCTGTGGTATTGCATTGTTTCCCTGTTTTATCGATAGAGGACCTCTGGTGTTTAGTTTTTAGGGCTCGGGCCAATAGTCTCCCGCTTTTATTACCCTGGGTATAAAAGGAGCCCCTGGTCAGCTGGACCGATCTGTGTGCTTTAAGGGCTAATAATGATCGCATTTTTTATTCGGAGGGCCGTAAATTTCTGGAAGTTCTCGGTTGTAGGATCCTGTTTGTGCAGGGATTCAGCGTGGTGTATTGCCGTTGTAAGGGAGTTAAGTTTGTGTGTGCGTTCTTTCTTGATTCTAGATCCCCATTTAATTAGGGTGCCTCTCGTAGCCCCCTTGTGTGCTTCCCAGACCCATTGGTCGGATACCTCTGCTGTATCGTTATCTGTGAAGTAGTTGCCTATTGTCTGTCTCAGGTCGTCTATTACTGTCGGGTCATCTAGCAGGGTCTCGTTCAGTTGCCAGTGTGTGGTACATTTGGGATCTCTCTGAAGGGCGACAGATAAGAAAACTGGGGCATGGTCCGACCACGTGATGTTGCCTATGGATGTTTCGCTCAGTAGGGGATTATGTCTATGGCTGAGGAAAAATATGTAAATTCTGGAGTAGCTGTTCGCTACCTGGGAGTAATAAGAGTAGTCCCTCTCTTGAGGGTGTAATATGCGCCAGCAGTCCATTAATTGATGGGTGCGGAGCACGTTAGAGAACAGTGTCCGTTGGCGGTGTCGGGGGTCTGTAGTCTTAGATGAACTGTCAATTGAGTGGTCTAACACCATGTTCCAGTCTCCCGCTTCAATTACAGCTCCCTCAGCAAAACCTTCTAACTTGGCTAGGCAAGAGCATATATAGGGTACTTGGTCTGAGTTTGGAGCATAAACACTCGCCAGTGTTGTAAGAACTCCATTGTATATCCCCTTCACAAACCTACCCCTTGGGTCAGTTTTGACACTGATCTCGGTAAAGGCTGCGGTGGATGCAATCAAAATCGCCACACCCCTAGATTTCTGTCTAACATTTTTGCTATAGTAGGAAGCTTGAATAAGTTTTGATCTAAGTTTCGGTTTAAACTCTCCCATGTAATGGGTTTCCTGCAGGAAGACTAAGTCAGCTCCCTGCATGTCTATTTCTTGTGCTAGCATCATTCGCTTCATGGGGGAGTTTAGTCCCCGTACATTCAGGGACATGAGTTTAGTTTGGGCCATGATAACGGTATGCGCGACCTCTTGTTTTAGCATGGGACCTTAGGAGTGCGCCTTCTATTGTAGCGCAGCTCATGATTATGTAGGCAGGAATGGTGTAAATGGGGTAAACTCAGGGGGAATTTGAACTTTGTACAATATGATATGAGGATTTCATATCTGGAGTGAGTTTGGCGGTACACTTGTGGGTGACGTTCTCGTTTCCACAAGTTGTGTCGGGGCGCCTCTCTGGGGGTGGTGACCAAGGGCCGACGGGGGTTCCCTTAGGGTGACTGAGAATTTTATGCTATTCCCCCTCCTCCTCTAGCTAGTAAGGCAGTGAGGGACAGATTGTAGGTCTGCATTCACCCTGTAGGCCAGGTCCCTGTGGGCCCCTTTAACTCACTTATAACCGTGCTGCTGGTGTCTAGGGCCAGAGGGGCCTGGTAGCGGCATAATCTACATTCTATAAACATAACATTGGCAATAAGATAGTATAACATCTAAATCTTATACACAGTTTAGTTGATGTTTAAGTCACAGAGTTTAGATTTAACGCAAAGGATATGCTTGTATGACCATGCCAGTGCTCAGGTTGCTTTATCTCCGGGCAAGGCATGGGCATCGGTTCATTTTTGGGTCAACCTGTGTCTCTTCCTTGTGGTTCTTTGCCCTTTAGGTCGTTGCTGCGTCTGCTTTGGTGGGGGACATGATAGGCCAGTCCAGTCATCCACCTCGGATGGTGGCAGATTCAGGTCCCTCTGGAAGTCGGGTATATCCGCTGGCGTAGTAATGGTGTGAGTCGTATTCTTATAGGTCACTGTTAAAGCAAATGGAAAGTTCCACCTAAACTTGATTTGTCTCTCCATCAGAGCCTGTGTGATAGGTCGTAAGGCCCTTCTTGCCTGCAGGGTGGACGGTGATAAGTCTTGGAACATGGTCACCTGATGGCCGTCGACCGATAGTTCTTTATTTTGGCGGGCTTTATGAAAGATCTCCTCTTTCAAAGGGAAGTTATGTATTCTGCATATAATGTCTCGTGGCCTGTATGGGGGTAGATTTCTGGGCCTTGCTGCTCTGTGGGCTCTGTCGAACTGGATGGCCGTTTCTGGGGGTCTGGCAAGAATATGGTTGAAGAAGGTAGTTAGGATCTGTATGTGGTTCTAGGTGGTGCCGTCCGGCCCCTCAGGTATACCTCTTACCCTCGGGTTATTTAGTCACCTCCGATTGTTAACATCTTCCAGCCTCCTTTGTAGGTATCTGATGGCTTCAGAGTGTGTCTCTTGTGTAGTGTGGCATTCAGCCCACTGCCTGTCGGCAGTTTCAGTCTCTTCTTCCAAGGCCTGCACTCTGTCGCCTAGTTGCTGCACATCTGCGCTCACTGCTTGGAGTTTTTCGCTAAAACTGTCCTCTAGCCTTTGAAACATGGCTGCAAGGTCAGTCTTGGAGGGCAGTTGGGTTAGTATTGCCCTAATATCGGATTCCTCTGCCGAGCATTCCGATGCTGATGGGCTGGACGCCTCGTGTGTTTCCCACGGGCGCCATCTTGCTGCGTCCTTGCGGGTCTGATTGCTCTGTAAAAAATCTCCTTAAGGATATTTTGGCAGCTGGAGAATCCGTCGCTGGGGTGTTCCCCGCATTGCTGCGATTCTTTTTGGTTGCCATGTGTGCTGTTGGATGCCAGGTATCCCCTATAGCGCTCTGTCAGGGACGGAGCTCAGTCTTCATGCGTCCATGCACATCGGTGTCTTGGCCACGCCCCCCTCTAGAAGGATATTGATACTGTAGAGAGAGTTCAGAAAAGGGCTACTAAACTTGTTCATGGATTACAGGATAATACATAACGGGAATCATCACAGTAAAGGAGGAGACTATATTTAAAAGAAGAAAAACTACCAAAACAAGAAGACAATCTTAAATTAGAGGGGCAAAGGTTTAAAAATAATATCCGGAAGTATTACTTTACTGAGAGGGTAGTGGATGCGTGGAATAGCCTTCCAGCTGAAGTGGTAGAGGTCAACACAATTAAGGAATTTAAGCATGCATGGGATAGGCATATGGCTATCCCAACTATAAGATAAGGCCAGGGACTAATGAAAGTATTTAGAAAATTGGGCAGACTAGATGGGCCGAATGGTTATTCTCTGCCGTCACATTCTATGTCTAACTTAATTGCATTCTACGAAGAAGTAAGTAGAAGTATAGATCATGGTGTTGCAGTGGATGTAATTTACTTGGATTTTTCCAAGGCGTTTTTGATACAGTTTCACACAATAGATTAGTGTTCAAACTCAAAGAAATCGGTCTAGATGGAAATTCTTGTTCTTGGGTAGAATGTTGGCTTTAAAATAGAGTACAGAGAGTTGTCATTAATGGTAAATTTTCAAACTGGACAGAGGTTGTAAGTGGTTTCCCTGAGGGTTCTGTTTATAAATGATCTTGAAAAAAGTATTGAAAGTCATGTTTCAGTGTTTACAGATTACACAAAACTCTGTAAAGTAATGCAATGTGAGCAAGAAACAGTATTACTTTGCTGCAGAACGATTTACATAGACTGGGGGACTGGGCATTCAAATGGCAGATGAAATTTAATGTAGAAAAATGCAAAGTTATGCACTTCAGGGTAAAGAATGTACAAGCAACTAAATGGTAGTGAATTAGAGATAACACAAAGGATTTGGGAATTGTTATACACAAACTATGCAACAATGTGCAATGCCAATCAGCAGTAGCTGAGGCCCTTAAGGTATTGTCATGCATAAAAAAAGAGCATTAATTCTTGGGATGAGAATATAATTTTGTTTCATTATAAATCACTAGTAAGACCACCGACCTGCGCCAGCTGAACCAGCCCCACATGCCAGTTTGGAGCAACGCCTGGACGAGCTGTTTACCCGCTTCTGGGCGCAATTGGAGGTGCGTACTGGAGCGGCATCGGCTCGACACTGGGAGATGAGCAAGAGGTGCATGTAAATCCTCCAGGCACAAGCATCCAACAAACTGCAAAGCCTCTCAAGAGGGCCAACAGGTAACTCACCCACCACATCGACCACAAGGGCAGAAAACCCTTCGCAGATAACCTGGGGCTTCTGTCACATCCCGCCAGGAAAGGACATGGACTCTGCTATGAGCCCCCGTGATGTAACAATGCAGGCCCATAACCCTGCCTGCGACAGGAAGTAAGCCACACAATGCTCTTGCCTAGCATCACCTCAGAATTGCCCTCACCCGTTTCCAAGTCTTGTGTGGGCTGAGCATGTGAACCTGGATTCAGGACTGACAACACGCTACCTGACACTGCCACCTCCTATCGACATGATTCTGCCTCTGTTGAGTCTGCCGGCAATAGGAGACGGTTGCATACCTAAGCCCTCACATACTACCTGGACACGAGAGCCTTGCAGACTTCACCTACCATCTCACTAACGCTAATTTAAGTTTTACTGAGTTCTAATCTAATATTGCATTTACCATTCTGATTTATGCCATATTGGTGGGTACTAGATTACTTTGAAATGTATGCTATACCTTAATTAATGTTCTCTCTGCCATTTATTCTTGTCTCGCTCCTATGTGTGCCTTGACTGTGTTCCCCCTGGCTCAGTGCCTACTACACGTCAACTTTAACAATATGCTAATGGAAGTTAGCAACATTTTTGGAAATGGCGTGCCACCAAGAATTGGCTCTACACCTAGCATACCATATGCCGTACCAAGCTCTAGGTCTGGTCCTCATGCATCAGGGAGATTAGATCCAAACTGTTCTTTCAAGCCTACACTGGTAGTCCTAATAGGAGACCCTGATACGTGTCTGCCATAGTTAGCTCTAATTACTCAGTGGTTTTTACCCTTGGTGCCACCTACAGTTTTAGGCGCCAGCTTAGGTAACCATATATATGTTTATTCTACTAGAATTTAATGTTTGAAACCTGTATAACAACCCACATTTAAAGTGCAGTGTAAGATGGTGCCTGAATTGCCTTGGAATCCCTTATAACTAGACCAACACATCACTGCTAACACTAATAGTCTAACTTGTATTTCTATCCTAATATATATAAAAGATGTTGACCCATGCTGGAGTACTTAATATGCCTTGTATACTATGTGTTGATATGCTTTAACTCCCTGATTTGCATTATTATTATTATTGCAATTTATAAAGCGCACACAGATTCCGCAGCGCTGTACAATTAGTTGAGAAACGTACAATATACACAAACAAATACAAGAGGTAAGAGAGCCCTGCCCGTAAGCTGATATCTAGCCATTGGAGCTCTTTTATACAAAGTGCTTAGCTAGATGGCCCTTGAGACAAAAGGTAGCAGGGGAAGTTTGGAGGTGATGGCTGAAAGAGTTAACAGAGAAGCAGCTATTGGTAAGATGTTAGGGGAATGAACAGGTAATTGGGTGAGAATCTCGAACAGCTGGAGGAGCATGCTATATATTTAAGGGGAGCCTGGGCGGGAGGAGGGGAGGGCGGGTGGGGAGAAAAAAATGCAGTCTTCACTGAGTTGATTGTGAAGTGAGGCCTGAGGAATAGAGATAGAACAGTTAATGAAGGTATTTACGAAAGGGGAAGGGAAAAGGAGAGTGGGGGGGGCAGAGTAGGTATGTGTTATAGACTAATGAAAAGTTTAGCAATCAAATTCTATCACCCTAAATATTAATAACTGTCTACATGAAATATTGGTCACAAACATTAAATGACAGTGGTACACACTGCATGCACATAACATTACAGTGGCAAACTACAGGTATCAATTGTAACAACTCTATAGTAAAACATGAGAATTTTGTAGCAATCCAGTAATACGGGAGGTGGAGTATCTTCCAAGCTTCAGTCAGTACCTGAGAGTGATGGGTGTTTCTGCAGGATGGTAAATGCAGTCTTCACTGAGTTGATTGTGAAGTGAGGCCTGAGAGTGATGGGTGTTTCTGCAGGATGGTAAATGCAGTCTTCACTGAGTTGATTGTGACCTGTCAAAGCACTATGATTGGAGCAAATCGAGCAAATGCCCGGTGGGCCGCGGTGGCCGTGGGGCCGAGGTCGGCAGGGGAGGTCCCAGGATCTCCCCTGCCGGTCTATGCAGGGCCGGCGCTATCCGAGCGCTAGAGTTCACTCACTCAGGCTAGAGTTCACTCACCACTGGACCACCAGGGATGGTGTCCGAGTGCCGGTCCCTCCCCTCCCAGACACCACCGTGCCTGTCCCCCCCTCCCAGGGTAAAGGTAAGAAGGGAGGGGGGGACTTAATGCCTGCTTAGTTTTTTTTATTGTTTATTTACCCCCTTAGTTTTTGTATTGTTTCTTAATCTATACCTCAATAAAAACAAAGATTGACAAAAAAAAAATCACTGGTAAGACCACATCTTGAATATGCTGTGCAATTTTGGGCACCTATTCCAAAGAAGGATATTATGTCACTAGTATAGTGCAGAGGCGGGCTACAAAATTAATAAAAAGGAATGGAATATTTTACCTATGAAAAGGGTTAACAAATTTAAACCTCTTGAGCTTAGAAAAACTACATCTCAGAGGGGATATGATAACATTATATAAATATATCCAGGGCCAATACAAATAATTGTCTGGAAATCTATTCACAAACAGGGCTATACATAGGCCACAATGTCATATGTTTAGACTGGAAGAAAGAAGATTTTAGCCTAAGGCAATAGAAAGGTTTTTTTCTTTACGAGAAGAACAATAAGGGTGTGGAATTCTCTGCCTGAATAAGTGGGTTTATCAGAGTCTGTGCAGATGTTTAAACAACAACTATATGCATACTTGCAAAACCATAATATTCAATGATAAATTTTTTCAACTTTAGTGTAATATCTTCTTGATACAAGGATGAATCTGACTGCCATTCTGATGTCAAGAAGGATTTTTCCCCCCCTAGTTTTTGCAAACTTGGACGTGCTTCAGACAGTATTTTGGACCAACAGCAAAAAGCAGATGTGAGGAAAGCTGAACTTGATGGACACGTCTCTTTTCAGCCAAAGTAACTAGCATCCTGGAGACACCGGTAACGTGTTAATCATAGTGAGGGCAATGCTAGCATTCGTGCAGCACCCCTGGAAGTAGAGGTGTCTATTGACTTGGAGCAGGCAAGTATGGCATACTCTGACTCTTGCAAAGATTTTCTGGCTGAGGTGAGGCAGCGAGTTACCTGGTATGGCCCTGATGTGTCCATGGATATCTTCCAGGCGATCTGGAACCAGGTAACCGTCGAAAGACAAGCGAAGAGGGACCAAGAGTTCCTGCTGGCTAAAGCGAGGAAAAGAAGCCTCCAATGAAAGGAGGTTAGCCTCTCTCCCCAGAGGCAGCCGGAGGCAACAATGAAAAACAATAAAATAGTAAGAGCACTCAATAAGTTAAAAAGTTACCACAAGTATATATGGGTACCATCCTAAAAAATAGAAAAAGAGGGGGCGGGGCCTGACAGGCATGGAGGAAAGACGCAACTCCAGCGAGCTCCTCCACTACACTAACATAATACCGAATCTACCTGCATAATCTGCTCCAATTGAGACACAGATTTAGAAGCTATTACCTACCAACCTGCCTGTCATGTTTCACAGTGGACGAGGGGCTGCAGGAAGCTTTCCACCTTCCATTATGAGGATGCGGCCTGGTGCTTCCCGGGCGGGAGAAGCGGCCGATCTCCTGGTCCGGGGGTGCGCACGGGAAGCTGCTTGTCGACAGGAACCCCTTTCCCCCCCCTTTGGACTGGCGGGGGTGATCCCGGTCCAGCCCTGGGAGGCAACACAGCTCCAGCTGACACACAAGTGGAAGCCATCCACGCGGACAAACACCTCCGCGATCCACGCAAAATGGCGGAGACCACGTGTCCCCCTAGCATCATCAACCTACTCTCGGACTTTGAGTCCAGGCTCAAGAAACACTTCGACAAATTTTGGCGGCAGTTGGAGGACAGAATACCTTACCAGACACCACTGTACGTGCAGGGTCCTCCACACAGTCCCCGGGCATCAAAGCTCCACCGGGTATCCACAATAGTACTGGCAGTGAGGGCCCCAAAATGGCGGAGACGCAAGTGCCGGAACTCACCTGCACTAAAAGCAGCACGGAGGTCGCCTGAACCTAGCAACAAGCCAAAGGTGTGTTGTGGAGAGCCCTGCTCCCAGTCTGTGATCAAACCTGCCGACTCTCACCTGGGTCCCAGAGCCTGAAGTGTCCCACATACTCATGCACTCTGATCTACCAACTATTGGCATCGGTTGACAGTAGACTTTTTCCTTATCACTCTGGCTGCCTCTCACAAATACATCCCAAGTACCAGTAGCCATTTTCTAGCACACTTACTCCCTATCTAACCAAGCAACCAGCTTGTAGCCTCCTAGGGGCAGCATGCCATTAGTTCTCCTGTTGAGATAAGCATGTTAACAATTCAAAGTACCATGCTACCATTACTGTTTTAACTTCTCTTTAGCTGCAGACATGTTAGCTTGCACACTGATCCACTTAATACTCATATGTCTATGCAATAGTTCTCTCTTATCATAATTTTAAAATGCGCAGTACCTACAATTGCCATATTACTGTCTCAAACTACAAAACAATGTGTTGATTGTTTATGCTGTTGTGGCAATAAAATCTCACCTGTAATCTTTTGCACACAAAAATAAAGAATAAAAAAAAAAGAAAATAGAAATAGAGACCATAGGGTAATACAGTTTACACATCTATTAAAACCACATATTAACTGGTCCAACTCACATGTTTCTGAGCCACTTAGAATAACCTGGCACAGACTAGAAGTATAAAGCGGAGAATATAGCAAGTGCAGTGGCTACTTGTTATGTTCAGGATATCTCCTGGCTGTGTCATCAATGATTACTGTTAAGAATCCAGGATGCAGGATCAAGGTAAAAAAAACACGATTTATTAATTATAACATAAAGATGTAAAATTATATAAAAATAAAGGTAAGTACACTGGTTGCTTGCCACTTGATGCGTTTGCATAAAGCCTTTCTCAAAAGTGGTAGTTCTGTTCTCCTCTGCGATCCTGTTTATAAATGGAAATTCTGGCGCCCTCCTTAGTGGATTCTGGTTTCCGCTTACATCATCATTACATGTCCGGCGCTGAAATTTTGCATCCTTGCGTCGTGACGTCATGACGGTATCGGCATAATGATGTGGTAGCCGGAAGTCTACAAACCGCTATATTAGAAAGTTCATTGTAAACAGCGGTTACACATATAATATGCTAATATTATAACACAAATATGCATAAGAATAATTCAAAATTGAAAATAAAAATATTTTGTGTATTACAGCAGGATATTAAGAAAAAATTAGGCAATTGGAGGGAAAATTAATGAATAATCAGATTTTTTTTTTAAACTTCATAAAAAATGTATAGGACATAAGAATTTTAAAACGGCATGAATATATTAAAAATACCCATAAAATCTCAAAAACCCTGTATTAAATAAGATGGAAAGAATAGGGGAGATCGAATAAAACACTTAAGGGGCTATTATATACAAGAATTGATCTTAAAATCTGCATTTAAGTAAAGGTAGTAATGTGTCAATGTTAAAAATCCACCTCATTTCAGATTTACTGAGGAGACTCTCAATATCTCCTCCAGTGTGTTTTTTGACAATCTTTATTTTGTATTTTCCAGTTTAACATAAACATATGTAACATAACCATCAGGTTACAACCAATTTTTGTATAGAAACGAAAGACAGTAACTCGCTGGTGTTTTAGTGACATACCACTGGGTAGCAGCGGTTCCCTTTGTGTCTTAGTCTGGGCCCTAGTTAGCTTTGAGGTTGAGGCTATTACATCTGTTCGTCTAGGTATTTGAGACAGGTACTGTAATGTACGGCCTCCTGCCAGGTACAGGTCATGTCAAAAAGTGTGGTGTCGTTTTATAGTACTCTATCTCCGTATCAAGCGATGGGGCGTTAGAGGTGGAGGTCCCTTGTGTATGTCCCCGGTGGAGACCGTTCTGTGCCGTTAGGCGTCCGTTAGGTCTCACAGGTATGGTGTGGTAAGCTAGCATCCTTATATTCCTGTCGCCCAACTATCCTGCCCCTGTATTTATTTGTCGGGAGTGGCCTCTAGTACTCGTGCTCCTTTAGGTATGGTACTCAATGTGGCACCTGCAGAGATCCAAGAGTGTCTGGCTATACAGATTGAGTAGTGTGTCCTGTCCCTGTGTTCTTAGGTCCTCTGTCCTACTGTCAATCGACCTTACGTCTTGTGGGGTTAGGGTCTAAGTTGGTATTCCCTCGACCTTTCAATCTCCCAATCATCAACCGTCTCCGCCTCATAGTCAAGGTCTTCTCGTAGGGGCTCCCAATGTGGAGGGTTCATCCTCTGGCCACTGCCTATGTGGGTAGCCAAGGGACAGGGTCGAGGCTGAATGGGGAAGGGAAGAACGGGAATGAGTGGTGCATATGGGAGATCCCATTGGATCCCTCCTCGACCTTCATGGCTGCTTCCCGCCTCCCCCCGGGCCGCCAGCCCCGGCCACCCCCCCACCCGTCACGGCCCAGCCACCACGGGCCCAACAGCGTCCGGGTTGCCTTTCATGCTATACCCCTCGCAAGGTAGGAACTCCAGGGGTACCATTTAAAGGCGCATTTGTCTGAGCGTTCCTGCAGGGATGCCGTCATGAGTTCCATCTCATGGATGGCTTCTACCTTATCCACCCATTGTCTGTACGTGGGGATTGTTGGGTGCTTCCAGTGTAAGGGTATGAGTGTTTTGGCCGCGGTGAGTAGATGTATGGTAAGTGAATTTTTGTACACTCTCATGGGTGTGGGTGTGTGGTTCGGGAGAATCCTGCAAAGGTTGGAGGGGGAGGTCTGTTCCCGTGATCTCCCGAATCTTTGTATTAATCATCTGCCAAAATGGAGCTATGTGTGGGCAGGACCACCAAATGTGCAGGTTCATACCAGGTTCCGCTCCACACCGCCAGCACTCGCCCGTGTCAGCCTGTGTCATGTGCCTAAGAGTGTCAGGTGTACGGTACCAACGTGTAAAAAGTTTATAACTAGTTTCTTGGAATTTGGAGCTTATGGAGCACTTATGGGTCAGAAGGAAGATTTTATCCCACTCTTTGTCTGTCAACTGGGTTCCGGTCTCCTGTTCCCATTTACTGGTGAAGCCTAAGGGACCAGGATCTGCCGTCGTCATGAGGGCTCCATACATGCGCGAAATACCGTGTTCTATATGTTTCCTGTCTTTGCTCATTTGTTCAAACTCCGTAAGCTGCCTGTGTATATGGGCCTTTCCCGGTAGGTGGGCGTAATATGACTTTACCTGGTGATCCATGGGCAGCAGGGTATGGTGCACAGGGGGAATTGGATGGTCTGGGGGTAGACCCTCGTTTGGTCTTCCCCATTAATTGTGCGTTTTGCTGCGTTTGCAGGGCGTTTGGCGGGTTGGGGCCTAGGAGCTCTTGTCGTCTGTGTCCTACTCCATGTACAGCCCGGCCACGCCCCCCTCCGGTGTGTTTTAACCCCCTCTATTCCCATAAATTCCAATCCATTGGCATCCCCACCATGGGCGTTTAAGAAATGCTTGGATACGCGATGTTGGCAAAATTTCCTTAATACGTATTTTAAGAGCCCGTGATGTCTTGCCAATGTATTGGAACACACATGTATATGTTATTTTTAAAGTTACAGGTTAAAAATGATTTGATATATTCTTGATGATTTTTAAATGAGGGAAATTTTGTAACATTCCTATTCTTTTTGACATTCTTTATATTTGTTGTGCTTTGTGCACCACATTCAGTGAGACATGTCAGCAACATTGTAACAATGGTCAAAGTGTTATAAACAGGACATATCAGAAATACAGCACATTTTATAAAGTAAATTGATCGCCATATAAAGGTCAGTCAGCCGTTGTCTTGAGTGAGGTTAGAGCTTTAGAACCTCTGGGTTATTGGGGGGAAGAGGGAGCTAGTAAACTGTGGTACCTCTGCAACAGTCATATCTGCTGTCGGGTTATCAGTATGCCTCTAGGAGGAGATTATTGTTGGTGGGTATTGTCAGCAAGTGTCATGCAGTAACTACCATATGTGAGAGACCTCTGCTCGTAGTAAACAGGGCAGCTAGGTAGGGAGGGTGTGCAACTCAACGACACAAATACAGCTACAACTTACAGAGCCATATTAATTTTTAGAAACATGAGGCATAATATCATTGTCAACAGAAAGAAAAGTAAATTATGCTTGTATAGAGCATGTATTGTAGGTTAAACAAGGTGGTGTGATAGCTTTCATCACGGTGGTGAATCACTGGATACCGGTGCGGCTACTCTCGGGACGAATGGAGTTATCCAGTTGACCAACCACGAAGGATGTTGCGTTATGGTGAAGGTACCTTCATGTAATCCCAACTCCCGTAGTAGGTGATGCACCTCAGAGAAGTGAGTGGGTCTTGCCTCTCTTTTCAACAATGAGCTTGTGTATGCCCCATTTGTAAGGCACATTGCGTTCCCGTAAGTGCTGGGTGAGTTGGCGGAGAGATTGCCTCCAGGCAATGGTGTGGCGGGTTACATCCATGTAGAATGTCAGTTGGCGGCCTTCAAATGCTGTGGTAGGGGAATCTCTGGTCGCCGCCACAATGGTACCTCTGTCATAGTCCCAAACAAATTTAACCTGGATGTCTCCTGGAGGGGCTCTATGGGCCTTAGACAATCGAAAGCAATGGTCCATTGTGACCAGTTTTGCCTGTTTTGGGGGCAGCAGTGTGGAGAGGAGTCATCAAATAAAATGAGGCAGTTCTTCAGTGGTTATATGATCACTGGGACCCCCCTGATTCTCACATTTTTCACCTTAGTCTTGTCTTCCAGGTTAGCCATACGATTGAGCATGTCAGCATTGCTCTTTTGAAGTGAGCTGTTTGTGCCACTTTCGTTGTACCCATGTCGTCCTCTATGGTGACATGTCTGCCAGTGAGTGTGGCCACCTCCTCTCTCACACCTGCAACGTCTGCTTGGAACATAGCAGTATTTCATAGAGTAGGGCCTTAATAGTCAATGGGGCAGTGTCTCCCCCTGCAGGGGGCTCCTTGGTGACAGTTGGTACATTTAAAAGGGTGGATAGCTGTTCCGGTAGGCTTTCCTCATCTGAAGAGGCCAAGGTAGAGGCCAGCGCCATCTTTGTTGGTGCGTGCCTAGCAGGCTGGTGCAGGAACGTGCCAATATCCTGGGTTCCTGGGCTCTGATCAGTACAAAGTTTTTTGGAGCGCTTCCCCATTGGCTGCAGAGCAGATAAGTCCTTAATCTGGGAACTGACTGTGGGTTTTTCAAGTCAGTAATCGCTACTTTCTAGCCGATCTCCCCGGAGCTCCTGCTGCGTGTGTCCAGCTAGTTAGGCAGGTGGCTCTGCCCCCCGTAACATTCCTATTCTTATTCTTCCTTAAAGTGCATCCTTTACAGGTCATACAATAGTAAAAAAAACTTTGTCCCTTTTGAAAACTGATGAAACGTGAGTTTTGTAGGTATTAACTAAAAAACTTTTGGTTAAAATATGTTTAAAATGATGCGCCTCTCTAAAATTATTTTGGGTCTTTCACCCAAATATTTATTGATATCATGATCCTCTTCTAAAACATGCCAATTTTTCTGAATTCGCTTACGTAAATTGTTACTATTAAAACAATAGTTAAAAATCAAAGGTATTTCCTTCTCTTCTTCTTTAAATTTTTTTTGTTAGTTTTTTATTTCAACAGGGTATCTCTTGATTCTTTCTCAACTGTTCACATGTTTCTTGTAAAGAATCAGGGTTGTAGCCTTTTCCCACAAATTGATTTATTAAAATCCTTAACTGGCACCTATATTGTTCTATTTCGGTACAATTCCGTCTCACTCTTTGGAAATAGAAATATCAGGAAGTATTACTTTACTGAGAGGGTAGTGGATGCATGGAATAGCCTTCCAGCTGAAGTGGTAGAGGTTAACACAGTAAAGGAGTTTAAGGATGCGTGGGATAGGCATAAGGCTATCCTAACTATAAGATAAGGCCAGGGACTAATGAAAGTATTTAGAAAATTGGGCAGACTAGATGGGCCGAATGGTTCTTATCTGCCGTCACATTCTATGTTTCTATGTTTAATTGACCTTTAGGTATATTGACCAGCCAAGGTTTAAAATGACAGCTCTTCAAATCTTTAAAACTATTCACATCTACTTTTTAAAAAGAAAAGTTTTACTTTTTATTTGGTTATTCTCAACATAAATACATAGATCTAAAAAATTAATTGTATGGGAGCTGATCTCATAAGTTAATTTTATATTCCAGCCATTCTTATTAAGACTGTTAAAAACATTTAAAAGAGATTCTTCAGTTCCCTTCCAGATAATAAAAATATCATTCATGTTTCATTTATAGAGGAGCAGACTTGCTGGAAAAGAATTTTAGTTCTTCACAGTGGGCCATAAATAGATTTGCATAACTTGGGGCAAATCTGTTCCCAAATATAGATTTAAAAAAGAAGGAAGTAGGAGGGAATAAAGAGATTTCAACAAGCATAAGAATTTTTAATCTTTCAGAATTTTTTTTAACTGAAGAACATAAAAATGTTTTAAATAAGGTTTTTAAATATGCCCCAAACTGTGAGATTGATACATTTGAATCATTTTTAGATATTTACAAAAAAATAGGGGATGATCTGCTAAATCAGTGATAAACAAAAGAACATAGCGTATAACTGTGTATATGAATAAACCACAAGTGTTTGAATTCACAAATGGCCACTCACACATTCACTGAAGTAAGAAAACCTTTAGCATAAATTCCTTTTCAAGATTCAATTCAATTCTTCCATCTGTATTCAATTCCCCATGAATTGGCTGGGATTATGTGCTCAAGAGAAAAGATGCAATAAAGTTGTAGTGCACATTCAAGAGTATAGTAAAAATAAATGTAATAACTTACATCAAAGTATAAAACAATGGGTGTAGTCTCTCTATGTTACCACCAGGGGTCCTACGCGTTTCGTCCGTATCCATGGTGGGGATGCCAGTGGATTGGAATTTATGGGAACAGAGGGGGTTAAAACACACAGGAGGGGAGGAGATATTGAGAGTCTCCTCAGTAAATCCAAAATGAGGTGGATTTTTAACATTTACACATTACTACCTCACGGCTTAAATGCAGATTTTGAGATCAATTCTTGTATATAATAGCCCCTGAAGTGTTTTATTCGATCTCCCCTATTTTTTTCCTTCTTATTTATACAGGTTTTTGTTGATTTTATGGATCGTTTTAAAATATTCATGCCATTTTAAAATGCTTATGTCCTATACATTTTTAATGAAGTTTTTCAAATTTGTTTATCCATCATTCATTAATTTTCCCTCCAATTTTCTCTTTTTTTCTTAATGTCCTGCTGTACTACACAAAATGTTTTTATTTTCAATTTTTAATTATTCTTATGCATATTTTTCTTATAATATTAGCATATTATATGTGTAACCGCTGTTTACAATGGACTTTCTAATATGGCGGTTTGAAGACTTCCGGCTACCACATCATTATGCCGATACCGTCATGACGTCACAACGCAGGGATGCAAAATACAAGCACTGAACGTCTAATGATGATGTAAGCGGAAATGGAAACCAGAATCAACTAAGGAGGGCACCAGAATATTTCCATTTATAAACAGAATCGCGGAGGAGAACAGAACTACCACTTTTGAGAAAGGCTTTATGCAGAAACACGTCAAGTGGCAAGCAACCAGTGGACTTACCTTGTTTTTATATAACTTTACATCTTTATGTTATAATTAATAAATCGTGTTTTTTACCTTGATCCTGGATTCTTAACGGTAATCACTGATGACACAGCCGGGAGATATCCTGACCATAACAAGAACCCCCTGCACTTGCTGTATTCTCCGCTTTATACTTCTAGTCTGTGCTAGGTTTTTCTAAGTGGCTCAGAAACATGTGAGTTGGACCAGTAATATGTGGTTTTAATAGATGTGTAAACTGTATTACCCTATGGTCTCTATTTCTATTTTTTTTAGGATGGTATCCATATATACTTGTGGTAATGTTTTAAATTATTGAGTGCTCTCACTATTTTATTGTTTTACATTTTAACATCTTGCAGAGATTCTGCTATATGTCTTCTTCAAACACCATTTGAACATTTTACCTTCTGGGTCATTTCCTCTGTTGGATTCTGAACCACAGCCTGTTTAATCCAGTTAGCAATGGGTGTTGAGGTGGAGGCTTCTGGTGATTGAATCTTTATATAGTCTCAATCAAGGTTAGTCATAAATTGCAGAGCCTGCAGTTACCCAAAGGCCTGGAAGCGCATCCTGGACAAGACGCCGGTTTTAACCTTCTCCTAGATGGAGATTTAGGGCCGGACAGGTCTTGAAAGCTGTGAATACAGAAATCTTATTATAATAAGACTGTACCCTCCAGACTCTTTTCATTAAGTGAATGCATAGAATAAAGAAAATAATGCCCACCTATGGCCTATTGCAGATTTTTTTGTAAAATACCAAATACCTACAAACAGAAAAACTGGTATAGTATAACACTGTGGACACAAATTAAAAAGGGGAATAAGGGAAGTACTGCACTCACAAAACTCATTTATAGAAGGCATATAATTATTTCTTTCAATCAAGGGAAGATAAAAAATGGGACACAGAGTAGATCTTAAAACGAAAATCACTCCATTTATTATTAGATTTATAGATTTAAAATCAATAATAGCCTGTCATCCTCTAAACTGAAGATCCCAGATGACCATAAAGTTTATATATAAGTAGCATACAAAATAACAATAAATGACACAGAAAAAAATAATAACAATAAAAGACGTCAGGATGACAGGCTATTATTGATTTTAAATCTTGTGCAATATAATAAATGGAGTTATTTTCGTTTTAAAGAACTACTCCATGTGTCCCATTTTTTATCTTCCCTTATATGTGGTGCTGCTATTTGAGTTCCGTGGAAAAGAGAAGATTGAAAGAAATAATTATATGCCTTTTATCAATAAGAGTTTTGTGAGTGCCATACTTACCCTATTTCCATTTTAATTTGTGTCCACAGTGTTACATTATACCAGTTTTTATATTTGTAGATATTTGGTGTTTTATAAGATTTTGAAGACTGAGAGCAGTCTTTTATCTACATTTTATTAGAGGGTAATTATTATTTCTTTATCCTTTTAGAAATATTCTTCCACTGGTGCTGCTTAATTGTTTATTTTAATTTTTTTACATTTTTTATTTTTGTTGTGCACAGAGATTAACAAACAGCCTTGGTCCGTCACAACAGCGTTTTCAAGGTATAGATTTCTTCATCACGTAGTACGTTATGGCATTTGCTGGTCGGCACATTTTAACATTTGGTAAGAGCTAACATT
Organism: Pelobates cultripes; assembly: GCA_933207985.1. Taxonomy (NCBI): domain Eukaryota; kingdom Metazoa; phylum Chordata; class Amphibia; order Anura; family Pelobatidae; genus Pelobates; species Pelobates cultripes. The sequence continues at coordinate 88,571,666 of OW240923.1, read as the reverse complement.
CAGTTGAAACGTTACGGCATATATGAAACAGGTAAGACTGCTAGACATTTAATTCAGATGTAAGTGTGTTTACCGAAAGTTAATAAACGAGATGGTAGTAGTGTGACAAAGAGGCATTAAAAGCACAGTAGGTAGAGTAACAGATTATTAAGCTATCAGAGGTATCATTAAACTGTGTGATGCAAGCCAGGTGTTTGGATGCATGCCTGCGTAGTGTATTAAAAGAGTTAAACTATATGCTATACTAAGATAATCATGATGTAAACACACTGGTGTTAAATGGTTTTCTACAAGTATTATATCACCCTGGCTGATCTAGAGTACGTGAGTTGGCTTGTGCTCCAGGGACTTTCGGCTTGGCGGGCCCGAGGCTTTGCAGGTAGTAGTGGGCTTGTGCTTATCCAATGCCCGATTTGTCGTGCCTGTGTGACCGGGTTCAAGTGTCCGCTAATGTGAGGGTTTGGGTAATGCCTCTCCGGGAGTGGGCCCGGCCAGGCCTCCTCTGCTGCTTGCCTGTGACATGGCCGTTGAAGTGGGCGGGTGAGCGGTCGCTTGTGGGGTTGAGAAGTATGGTATGAAGGACCTGGGCTCTTCTGGCCCGTGTCTGGAGGCCCAGTTGGTTGCTCTAATCCCCGTGAGGGCGCAATCCCTCCCGCCGATTCCGGCGCACATGGCATCTGCCATTTTGGGTGTCACACTCGGGCCCTCGAGCGGGATGGTAGTGTCTTTGGGCCCTGGTTGTGTAGCCTCTGGGTGAGGACCGGGATCACCTCCGCGGGTCCATAGGGGGGGAACAGGGCCAGGCAGGATAGTGGGGCAGTAGCAGTCTGCCCCGCTCACCGCCGGCGTAGGCCCCAACTTAGTCGTTGCGGGCCCCACCTCCTGGGGACTGAAGCTCAAGGAGCCAGCCTCTGCCAGGATCCGGTGTCCTTGTGGCACTGAAGACCCTTGCTGCCGGTCAGTAGTTAGGTCTTTTGCCATGGTTTATATGCTTAATTGTGGATGTGTTGCAGGAGCTGAACTTGCGTGCGATCGTCCAACTTGGCGGTCCGTCCCCGCCCCGCCCCCGCCCCCTTAAATTGTTTATTTTTGTGTTTGTGGTATTGCAGAGTTTGCAAATGTAGGTGATAAATCCATAGTGTTCAATGGGGCTGAAAACAGAGAAAATAAACGATTGGAATCCAAACTTGGTTCACTATAATATTAGTAAAAAATGATGAAAATAATACTTGGAATCCTACCTGAGAATGAATGTAGATAAAACCCAGAGTGCAACTTGTAACTAACAAATAGGAAACAAAGCTTTCCATGAGACTTATACAAATGTTGAGACGGATTTTGGTGCACTTTGTCTTTAAATTTAGGTGTCCACATTCCGCCCGACATCTTGGATGAGGGGGAAAAAAAACCTATTACGGGGCGTGGCTTGGAAGCCGAGGAAGATGGCGGTGTAAACCCTGAGCTCCTTGAAAGGCTCCACATCAACCTTGCCAACAGCATCATATTACCCCGAAAATGGGTAAAACACAAAGAGCATCGCACACCCCCAAGGGGAACACCCATCCCTTCATGCGACAGTTCCTGATCGCCCAGACGGACCCGGACTCACAGGCCTCTAACAACTCCACGGCCTCAGGCGGGTTGTTCTCGCCATCCCCACGCGGCAAAGAGACACAGACAGAGGCACCTGGCACCAGCCTCACGACACCGCAAACCGATTAGACTTATATGCTGCACAACCTGCCAACTAAAACGGATCTGAAAGCAGCAAATGACGAACTCCGGGCCTCCATCACTACGGAACTCCAAGCCATGTGGGAAGAATTCTGCGGCCTACGCCAGAGGGTGTCCCAACTCGAAGTGGACTGCGACCACATGGCGTCAGCGCAGTCTGCAAACACGGACACCCTACAACTCAGATCGCAACAACTCCAGCAAATGGCATACCACTTAGAAGACCTCGACAACCGAGGCAGAAGACATTAGGATCCGCGGGGTGCCAGAGGAGGTGGATGACACAACCCCAGTACAGATTACCCTAACGGGCATATTTAACAACATCCTGGGACACCTCGCACAGAACCCGGTCGACATGGCGAGAGCACATAGGGCACTTAGACCAAAAGGCCCAGCTGGGAGCACAGCCCGGGACATCATATGCTGCGTAACAAATTTCCAATTAAAAGAAGAAATTCTTAGAAAAGCAAGGGAAGCAGGCAAAGTGCTCCTAGAGGGCACAGAGATACAACTATACCCTGACCTATCACCAACCACATTGGCATACCGACGGGCCTTACGCCCCTTTACCAAGCAATTGCAGGCGTAAAAAAATAAAATACTGCTGGTGCTTCCTGAACAGACTCCAGGTCCACACGTCTAAGGGCCCCTTCGAAATCAGGGAGAGAGCAGACATGGACACTCTCGCAAGAGAACTAAAGATCACGCCAGCTCACATACAGTGGCCAGACCTCCTGACGCTCTACACACCCGCCCGGGGTCAGGGGAACTAGGCCGCAGGATCTCACATCCCGAGAACCACCCGCCAGCAGGCAACAGGCCCCCGATGCCACTGACACAGCGGAGTCAATTAAGGTGCCCAACCTAAGCACACAGCGCTTGACACTAGGGCATTCATCCCATTCATGAGAGACTCGCATCCAGCCTGCCTGGCTTACTAAACTCTGCAATGCCCACGTGACAGCAGGAGCTAAAAGCATACCCCTTTAACATCATATCATGGACACTAATACTCACGGTGAGCTGCTCGCCCCGACCTCAACGCACTCACCATGACCAGGACCCCCGAGTCGACACTGGGCAAGGAATTCAACTACTTAACCACCGAGCCCCTCCATCACCACAGAATCTCTGGCCCCAACTTAGCAGAGACAGAACGGACATCAGCCGGGAAACCCTTTAAAGTTGGGCCACGACATTAAGACACTGACGTTAAATATCAAGGCGATGTTTGACGCCGACATGGCGCTTGTCCGAGGGGAAATCTCCACGCTCTCAAGCCAGGTGGTCTCCGTTGAGGAGTCCCTTGGAGGCGCAAGGGTGGCACAGGTGGCGACAGACACTGTTGTGGGACTGTTACAAAAACAATATGCAACACCGACCGCTCAACTAGCGGGAATGGAGGACAAAACTAAAGCCTGAAACCTGCGAATCCGGGGTATGCCTGAATTGGTGGGAAACCTGGAATTACCACAATATTGTAGGAGACTTGTGGCAACCTTACTGACTCCCAGGCAAGCGAAGCAGGTAGGGATTGACACCTGCTTTCGCCTCCCCAAGGCACTCACAGCGCCCCCAGGAAGCACCACGGACGTGCTGATTAAATTTGTCCGGGACTCCGATCGTGGGGCCCTCATGGGAGCTGAGAGGCTCGCCTACCATCACGTTTGAGGGAACAAGTTTGACCTTATACAGAGACTTCTCAAGGTACACTCTCACCTGGCGCAGATCTCTCCGCCACATCACCTTGATACTGCGTGAGAACTCTATCCCCTATAAATGGGGCCCTCATCATTTAACCACAGAGCATGCTGGTAAGACGACCCACCTGACACACATATCTGAGGCGCCTAAGTTTCTCCAGTCACTGGGACTCTCGTTAGCTGCAGCAGCAACAAGGGCCAGCCCATCATAGAACATCGATGAAATAACTCCCTTTGTGCCCTGAGGAACTATGCCGAGGATGACGGATCCTTAACATGAGAAAAGCGACCGCACATGCAAGTGCACCTGTGCAATGTCCTAGTTCCTTTACTACAGGACTATATATTGGACACTTTTGATATGCTAAACTTACCTGGTCTTTCTACTCACCATAAAAGCAGTTGCTTTTTGGTTTTGATCCTTTTTTAAGTTTCTTACGTTCTCTAAGGCATTAAAGGTTTTTTTAGTTTATGAAAGCTACAGGGCATCAGACATACTTAAAACTCTGGTTCCGTAAGCAGACAACCACCGATCCTGGTCAAGCAGACTTGCCCCCCTAACACAAAGCATATGCAGAGACCCAAAATGCTACTTACAGGCTCCCCAATGGAAGGGCCTGCACCACACCTTTCAATGGCCAAAGGCCATAATAAACACCCTCCCTTACCCAATAATACACGTGCCTAAGTTGAGCCTACAGCCCCAACATTCCTAAGCAGAGCACATAACGCTGTTTGCTAGCCCCTCTAAGATGTTGCACGCCTTAACGGTTTCTAGCACAAGGGAATAAAGCAGGGTTTTACCTATTAAAAACCGGGTGGCAAAGTTTCTGTGCAACTATACCTGTTATATGATTACTATCTCAAATGTATTTCATACATGTTATCTCCTTTTTTGCAAATAATGTACTACGTGTTTAACTTTCGTATACCCACAAAAATAAAGAATTAAAAAAAAAAAAAAGTTGGGCCAGACAGGGACATACCCGAATACCTATTACAACATTATTGAAAAACGCAAGTACAAAACCACACAGGCAAAACGACCCACGGGACTCCACCATAAGCACGACACATAGATGTTGGGGGGGAGAACCTGTGTGTGTGTATTTAGAAGGTGGGGCAGGGGGCACCTGAGTTTTGTCATGCCTAGGGCAGCACAAAACCAGCATACACCACTGCATGCCTGATTAAGCTACAATTTCTCCTTTTGCCACATAAGATGCCATGCCAGTTTTGTCATATATTATTGTTTTCTCATGTGTCAACTTTCTTTTTTGTTTAAAAAAAAAAAAAGTGCAGCATTCCCTGACTTTCATATATACATCTTGTTCTTATGCCTCATGTTATGTATCAGCAGTAAAGCATGTACAGTAATTAACCCTGCACTTCAAAATTAAAGAATTTTTTAAAAAAATCCTTTTTTACTTTCATTTCCCCTGTTCTGTATGATTTGCCTACCTAGTTTTTACAAAACTCGGACTTCCTGCAGCATTTGCAGTTTACAGAGCCCGGATTGCGTTCAAAACGTTCCAGAAGAACAAACGGGTTAAAGGTCAAGTGGACAACATCACAGCCATGTCATATATAAATCACCAAGGCTAAACTGAAAGAAAACTCATTATTACCGAGGCACAGCAAAACCTAGAAGTTCTCTCAGCTATCCACCTTCCAGGACAAGAGAACGAAGTGGCAGACTATCTGAGCAGGAATTATATAGACCTGGGAGAATGGAAACTAGATGCAAATATCTTTTGAGAGATATGCAAAAAATGGGGAAAGTCAGTAATCGACCTTATGGCAACTTTCTAGAAAAAAACAACTTAAAATTTTCTTCTCCAGAAGGTTTGATACAAAAGGGTTAAGATGCACTATCACTGAAATGGAACTTCAACCTGAGTAATATTTTTCCTCTTTTCCTTGTTTTTCTGAGGATTTTCAGAAAAAAATGGAAGGGACAAGTGATGGTAATTGGCCATGTTTCCCGTTACTTCTCTGATTATCTCAGGAAGAACCATGGGAATTTCCTCAGTCCCAACATGATGTCCCAAGGTCCAGTCCTTCACGACAATCCAGCCCAATTTCAAATGAGAGCATTAAAATTGAAAACATCCTAAAATCCAGAGGCCTGTCAGATAAGGTGGCAAAAACTATTCTTTTTTTTTTTTTTTGGTAAATATATTTTTATTGAATGTTTTTCAACATTACATTAGAGAAAACCTCATTGTGGACTTGCAGGTTCCGTCAGTCTTGTGCATCGTCTATCTTACAAGAGAATTGATGAGCTTATAGGCATACTTCGGTGACGCGCAAGTCACAATATAGCGCAGATAGCATCCACATGTTGGACACGTAGGTCCTACAATTATAGCATATATACAATTGGACAGTACCCTCTAATTCCTAATGGAATCAGAAGTTATGGTCCCCCTTTTGTGTTGAGAATTTTGGGTCTCTTGCGGCTCATACGAGGAAGTTGTCTCTAAGTCAGTAGTTGTGGACCCCAATGCTTAGGGGGTCATGTAAAGTGGATGCAGGGTTGGAGTTGTTTAGCACCCGTTAAGGGTGTGTTCCTCCATTTGAGCCCTGTTTCGTCAGCAGGTTACCCTTGTCAGGATTCCTATCCCATACAGCTACGGGAATCACCGCTCTGGGTTCCTATTGTCAAATATCCCAGTACAGGAAAGGTTCCTGAGAATCCAAAAGAAGTAAAGGAGAAGAAGATAAGATAGGGAGGGGAGGGGTGCCGAAGGGAAGGAGAGGTGGGGAGGGTAAGGTGCAAGTCAGGAGTCGTTATGTCCATCAGGTGAAGTTACTGTCGTAATTGAGATGGGAAGTCTGCTGCTGCAGTGGTGAAAAACCAATGGGACCAAGTCTCCATATACACTATTGAGGTTTTAGCTGCCCCCATGTGGAGCTCCTCTATTGCCCTGAGTTCCTCCATTTGGGTGAACCATGTCAGTAGTTGGGGGTTGTTCGCCTGTTTCCAATACTGTGGAATGACCTGTTTAGCTATGTTCAGAATTCTAATGGACATGGATTTCTTATAGCTGGACCTGGGCTTGGCCGTGTGTTGTAAGAGCATTGCCGCCGGGTCCAGGGGTGGCGGTGTGTCGGAGAACTTCCCCCAGCATATTGTGTATTCCCACCCAAAAAAGGATTATTTTTCTCACATTCCCACCAGAGGTGTAGTGTGGTGCCCACCCCCTTACCGCACCTCCAACAGAGGTCGGAGTGAGTTGGGTCTATTGCGTGCAATAGGGCTGGTGTGCGATACCAATTAGTCAACAGCTTAAAAGTCGTCTCCAGCGATCTGCTGAATACGGAGCAGTGGTGCGTAAGGTAGCATATCTTTCAAACATATGACTTAGAGAAGTTTATTTTCAAGTTGGAGCTAGTTTTGAATTAATTAAAAGCTTTTAGGATGTTCGGGAGGGAAATTTTCAAGGTAAAAGACAAAAAAGAGTAGGTCATCTGCATATGCAGCTATCTTATGCTGTGTGTCTCCCTGTGATGTCTAATGGCTGTCATGAATGGTTCAAGGGCAAGGAAGAAGAGCAGAGGAGATAGGGGACAACCCTGGTGGGTAATTCGTCTGTCAGTACCCTGTTGATTATTACATGGGCTGTGGGCCCATAGTACAGAGCCTCGATCCATTTTCGTATGTGGGTCCCTGGACCGAAATGGGCGAGGGTCTGAAAGAGGTATTCCTAGCACACCCTGTCGAATACCTTTTTCCATGACAGTTGATAGCAAGAGAAGGCCCCTGGCGTCCCCACCCCTCCCGTGCATGAGGGTAAGTGCACGTATAGTATTATCTCTTGCATCGCGTCCAGTCACAAATCCCACCTGGTCCGGGTACACCACGGAAGGGATGTGCATCTGCAGGCACGTGGCCAGGACCTTCGCCATCAATTTAATATCGTGGTTGATAAGGGAGATGGGTCTGTAGTTCCCGCAGTGCTCTCTGTCCTTGCCCCCTTTCAGGATGATGGTTATGTTCGCTGTCAGTGCTTGTTTGGGAAAGTGGTGGCCCTCCCACACAGGATTAAATGAAGCCAGCATCAGCTGGTACAAGCTGTCGGCAAAGCTTTGGTATTATCGAAGTGGTAGCCCGTCAGGGCCGGGGCTCTTGCCAGGTTTGGTGCATTCTATTGCAAGTGCTAGTTCCTCTAGGGTTATTGGTCCGTACAACTGGTCAGACATCTTTGTCTATGGTCGGCAGAGAGTGCGTTGTCAGGTATTGCCGAATTGAGTCCTGTAAGTGGGCTTTCCCTGCGTCGGTTCGGGGGTGCCGGAGTGAATGTAGCTCTGAATAATAAGTGCGCACAACCTCCATGATTTTAGCGGGTAAGCGGTGTACGGTGTCTTGCTTATCTCGGATCCTGTCTATATACGTCATCTGCCTCCGTTTTACTAGAATTCTGGCTAGCAGCTTACCACTTTTATTCCTGTGTAGGGAAAAGAAAGCTTTATGACTAACTACGTCCCTATGGTATTTGGAGTGAATCAGTGAGCTCAGGTCTCGCCGCAGTTGTAGCAGTGCCACCTAATGGGACGGGTGTTGTGAACGCTTGTTTAGCTCCTTATGTTTGTGAATGTCATTAATGATCTCGTTAAGGTGGTTTGTTTTTTGAGTTCGTCTCTCTTTTTTTGTTGTTGTAGTTTTGCAGTGCATAAGAGTATTACATACAGGCTTGAGGTACCCCAACGGCATCACGTATTCTATTTGGGGTAATAGATAGGACATGCTCAATTTTTTTTTTTTTTAATTCTTTATTTTTCTGTGCACAGTTGTACATGAGAGTTACATGCAGCATTTCATGAGATCGTAAGTTTGCAAATATTCGGCAGTAGCAAGTATTCTCTTAGCATGTGGGGTTAATGTCAGGATATATGGTGAAATGCGTATGGTGAGCACTTTTTAATTTCGGCCATGTTTGGGAACAAACCCGGGGCTTGCTAGATTGCTGCAGGCTAGTGTTTGGTTTGTGTTGCGCTCCCAGGGTACTACAGGCGTGGGGTGTGAAGTATGCTCCCTTGCGGTGCATGAGGCTGCATAGGAGTCTACACGTGTGGCCTCAGGTTGGCGTCTATGTGCGTTGATAGTGCCAGGGTGTGTGTACCTACTGTGTACTATATGCAGTGCGGAATTAATGTTTGTGTGGACGTTGATACGTTTGCTGTCTTGGTGGTGGTCTGGCACGCTTAGAATTACCCCTGACCTAAGGGGGTGGCGGAGGGGTTATTTAAGGTGCCTCTTGTTGCCAGAGTTTCAGAGGCCAATGGCTTGTTGGGTGAGAGAGGTGTGTAAACCCCGTTATGTTATGTTGGGGGGGTTGTGTTACCTATCTCAGGAGTTGGGGTATGTTGTCTGCGTGTGCATACAAGAAAATAAAATAAAAGTAAACGGTAAGTAAAAAAAAAATATATATCAAATAATAACTGAACATGAGAAACTCTTAATTGGTTTGGATAAAAGTCCGAGCAAGTAGTTGGTCGATGTGGTTTTCGATAGCCAGATGGTTGCTCAGACGTAAGGCTGGCTCAGTCCCAGAGTTGGGTCAGATATTGGGGCACTGAGGGTATTTCGCCAGTTGTCCGGTTGAAGTGCTGGGTGTTGGGTCCCAGATTACATTTTGGTTGTCCTCTATATTAGGTGGTTGACTCGGTTGTAGTCCCATTGCAGACAGGAAGGCTGGGGCTCCCAAGGGGTAGGTAAGACTGTGTGTGGTCCCCGCATGATGAACGAGTAAGGAGCCGGTGTTACCCCATCTGTATGGTATGTTTGCTTTGCGTAGGGTGGACGTTACTTGGCCAAAGGATTTACGTCTAAGTAACGTGGCTCTGGTGAGGTCTTGAAAAAATAGTAACTTTGCGTCCTCAAATTCTAGTGGCGTTTTGCCTTTCAGGGCAGTCATTATTTGAATCTTATCATGTATGGTGACACATCGCATGATGACATCTCTGGGGGTGCCCTGTGCCGTGCGGGCTGAGCCTGTTACACGGTACATACCGTCCAGTTTGATTTTCTTAGCTATTGGTTGTGGCAGGATTGTAGACAAGAGACGTCGCGTGTAGTGCGGCAGTTCTTCAGTGGTGATTGTGTTGGGTATGCCGCATATCTTTATATGTGTTCGGCGTTGCTTGTCTTCAAGGGACATTATTTGGGTTGCTAGGACATGTTCCATATGCAGCTGTTGGACTGAGTCTTTCAGGGTGGTCATAGTGGTATGGACTCCTGCTATGTCCCTTTCTGCATGTGTAATTCGGTCTGTGACTTGTTGCATGTCCCTTTTAATCAGGGCCACATCTGCAGCCAGCAGCTTCTGTATGTCTGCCAGGAGGGCTTTCAGGTGCCCTTTAGTAGTGGGGGAGTCCTCTGGCGAGGCTGGGGGTGATGTGGGTCCCACCTGGGGGTTTTGTGTGTGGGGGGTCTCCACTCCCTCTGTCTCCGGGACGGGGGCCATGTTTGGCGGGGGATCCGCATATTCTGGCGCGGTCTGCACTGGTCGGAGCATTTGCCCTATGTCCCTACCTTGGGCATTATTCCCAGCCGTGGGTTTAGGGGTGCGTCGGCCCATGGTGCGTCCTGCAGGGGGTAGGCTGGGTGATCGGGACCCGCTCCCCGTCCACCGAGGAGTGCCTCGAGGCTGAGGGTTGGTGTGGCGCAGTAGGCCGCGGTTTTGCGCCACTGCCTGGGTTGCCTGGCGGCTTGAAAAGCACCGTGGTGCTTGATATGCCCTTGATTTTGGCGGATGCCCCATGTGTAGGGAGATTTTTGCAAGTTTGTGGTCGGCAATCCGGGAGCTGTGTAAGATGGCGTCTGTACAGGTTGGTCGTCAGGCTCCGCCCCGGACATGCTCAATTTTATAGAATAATATAAACAATCGTAAGTAGATATGTCAGCAGTTCAATATTAGCAAGCGTGAAGATAAACAGGTTATGCACACTGACAACAGGGTAACTAGAGTGATGTGAGGTAACCTATGGTAGTTTGTAGTCGATTAACAAGGAGTAGTGCCCCCCAAGGATCCCCTGAGTAGTTAAGGACACTTGTCCTGCGGCTATGGTCCAGTGAGCAGTGGTGCGTGCAGTATGCCTATTCACTAGAGTAAATTGTACAAGAAGCCCTTCTGAGTGTATGTCTTGAGACTATGTATAGGAAGCGGCGGGCCCCTTGCCTGTGTGGTACCCCATGCCTGGATTTAGGATCAGCCGATGCCCTGCTAAGCCTCAGTGGCATCCCTATGTAAGGTTTTGTGTATCAGTCCCAGTGATCCGAAAATCCAGGGTTGTATAGTCCCAATGTGGAGAGGAGGCACGCTTGGTGTGGTATGCAGAGTCATCATACCGAAGGTACCCCGTATGTCGGACGTGGGCTGCTGCTGATCCCTGAGGGTCGACTGGATGCTGCCACCATTCTGGGACCCCTGCCGATTCACTATGTGCAGGTAAGGCAGTCTTATATGCTCCGTCATGGGCACTCCCATGGCCTTAAGAGCCGAAGTAGGGCTGCTGCTGCTGCTCTTAGTGTGGCCCCCGAGGTCTGATCTGAGGGTTCTTCTCCAGTGCCAGTCTTTCATGGCATGGAGTCTGGGGAGTTTACTGCATCCCTATGTGTGACCACCCGTGTCGGGCTTTGTAGCTGTCGTATGTGGGCCTCTAGCTTCTCCCAGAAGGAGTTGAAGATAAAGTGAAATCGGAGCTCCATTTCTTTCCAGGCGCTGCACAGGGTTGCGGTGTGGGAGAAACCGGAGGAAGCAGGGAGCCTCAGCGCCAATCTAGTTCGAGAGCGCCAAGATATCTAATACTCCAGGCACCACTGATCTCACACTTGTCTCTCAAAACTGGACCTCGTCAGAGTCTCAAGTCCCCCTTGTATGGCTCTAATAGCGGTGTAGTTACATGTAAACAATCCTCGTCCATTTCAAAGATGGCCCAGAGTAAATGTGAAGAAAATGGTCAGCTCTGTTGAGCTGTGGTATCTATATAGCTCAGTACTTTAAAACATATTACTGAAAACTGAAACAAAACTTAATGTTACCCAACCCGTAGTCTCCAGGGTCCGTACCTCCCACCTGCCCTTTAGAAATGGTGATACTTGTGTCTCAGTCCCTATATGCAGGTCTGGTAGGCAGTTTCGTGGGGTTCCAAGATCCCAGTAACAATTTTACAGATAGCCAACGTGCAAAATGAATGATGTGCATCGACATACACTTAGGTAGTACATTCTCCTAATGGTGTAAATTTAAGTACGCGTACAGGTTGCAGAAAGCATCCCTCTGTTTCCATGTGCCATACCCACCTCCCCCCTCATTGCTGTTGTCCTCCCTATGGCCCCCAGGCTGAAGCCCCATCCATGCCAATGCCCCTCCCCTTGGGTTCCACCCGGGCCCTGTGAATGATCTTGTGCCAAGATCCCCTGTGTGTCCCCCAGTCCCCTCTGAGACCCGTCCCCCGAAGGAGCCCTGCCGGTGCCGCTACCCTGTTCCAAAAAAGGTCCTTACAGAGTTTGGGAGAGCCATGGCGGCGCAACCCCGTCAGGGCACAAACCTCCTCCCTCAAAACAACCATGATGATAGTTAGAACATATGGGGGGGGTGCGTATTAGGTGTCGAATCCATAAAGGTTTAAGCATGGTAACTCCTGGCGGTGTATAAGGGAGCCTCTGTAAGCAAGGCTAGGTATAAATTGACCCCCATACATCTATTCCGACCCCTGTCCCCACTCTCCCCGCAGCCTCTTGCAAACATATATACACAGCACAGCATGTACTATATTGGTCAGTAGTGTGGATGGGTGTGGGCCTTCAGTCCAAAGAAACAGACATTATTACTTGCGGTTAGGTATGGCACCCGTGGACCCCTCTGTCTTAGGAGGCATCCTCAGAGGGTCAGATGGCCTGTGCACGGGATCTCCACAGTCTGTGGTGTCGTGGTTTGAGTCCCAGGATGAAATGTGTAAAAGGCCATCGGGTCTGGCCAGGCCATGTTGATAGGCAGGAGCTGTAGTTCTTCAACCAGGTCTGCTATTTCCTCCTGGCTCTTTACCATGAATGGGCCTTTAGGGGTGCTTGGCTGCAGTCCCGTGGTAAAGTTCCAGCGATATCTCACTTTGTTGGATTGGGGTATTCAGGTTAGGAGCTTCATGGCCCTCCTGTATGCCAGGGTCGCTGGGGATAAGTCCGGGTAGGGCTTCAGTTGCATGCCGATTAGTAGAACTTGGTCTGTGTCTTGGACTTTCCGCAAGATGTCCTCCTTTAACTGGAAGCTGGCTAAGCAGCATATGGTGTCTCTGGGAGGTGCTTCCGGTGGGCTTCTTGGCCTCAGTGCCCTGACAAAGTCAATGGAGTTGTGCTCAGGCATCTCAATCGTTCGTTAAACAGTTCTGTGAGGGTATTGCGGATCGGGGCGTTTTCCCCCATATTTCAGGCCTTTTTAAGCTTTTGGACGAGGTTTTGTGCTGAGTCTGCGGGAAGCACAAGGTTTTTTTTAAATTTCGTTCCTGAAAGAGTGCTTAAAGGACCACTATAGTGCCAGGAAAACATACTCATTTTCCTGGCACTATAGTGCCCTGAGGGTGCCCCTCCCACCCGGCTCTGGAAGGGGGAAAGGGGTTAAAACGTACCTTTTTCCAGCGCTGGGCAGGGAGCTCTCCTCCTCCTCTCCGCCCCGTCGGCTGAATGCGCACGCGCAGCAAGAGATGCCCGCGCATTCAGCCGGTCACATAGGAAAGCATTATCAATGCTTTCCTATGGACGCTGGCGTGCTCTCACTGTGAAAATCACAGTGAGAAGCACGCAAGCGCCTGTGGCGGCGGTCAATGAGACAGCCGCTAGAGGCTTTGGGGGAAGGCTTAACCCATTCATAAACATAGCAGTTTCTCTGAAACTGCTATGTTTCTAAAACAATGGGTTAACCCTAGCTGTACCTGGCACCCAGACCACTTCATTAAGCTGAAGTGGTCTGGGTGCCTAGAGTGGTCCTTTAAGAAAGAATAAACTGAACATGTAACACAAAAATAGAAATGCCATCAATGTTACTATGGTACATGCCAATAAACATTTTCATTGTAGCACATTGTTGTATAGTAGTATCTTGTATAAATGCACATTACATTCGCCAGCAAAAACATTTTTCAGCTTCCAGGTTTCAAACATTGACATGGGCAATTGATTTAGATTCGACTACAGACAGTAATTCCTGCTGAATTTTCAGTCAGTGCATAAGTTATACATATTTAGAAAATAAAGCATATTTCATGGTCCTGCACTTCCAGCCTCAAAACAATAAGGTACTTCGAAAGATAGCACTCACTTATCTTCTAGTAAATCTCAATTTATTTAAAAATTGGTTAATTCACAGTATCAACATTTTAGTCAGTTTCATAAGGATCAATTTGAAATAAAATTACATTTAGTAAAGACCAGTGTGGGGGCATGGCTTGGACACCATAGTGAAGGGCCAGATAAAAGCCATGTTCTGTTTAGAATAGGCCTAATCGAGGGCGTGGCTAACTGCCAAGCGGAATGGACGCTTGATCCCTAGCTTTGGCGCCATGGGTCAACAATCTGTCTACATCACACCTAATTGGACACCCTTAATGACGCTAAAAACAACATGGCACAGCAGAGATGGAAGAAGAGCACCTCCAAGGCAGAGAAACTACATTTATTTGGCAATAAAAAGCAAACAGAGCCTGGGGACCTGCGGGCCTGGTCCCAAGATGGTGGCGCCAGCACAGACGGCCTTGATTTTGCCGCTCTGGCGGAGAGCGACCCAGACCTTGATAAGCTTACTAAAAGCCACCTGCAACAACCGCTAGACGCAATGTCACAAAAGCTGATCACCTCCTGGCAGCACTCGATGGACTCGCTCCGAAAAGACGTACAAGAACTTGGTAAACAGACCTCCCACGTGGAGTCCAAGATGGAGGACTTCACCTTCGCGCACAATGACTTGGCCACCCACGTGAAACACATTGAACAGAAACTTACCACAATGGAGATGAAGCACACAGACCTCGAGGACAGAGCACGCAGGAACAACTTGCGCATCAGAGGGATTCCAGAAACTGTACTGCCGGAAAACCTGCAGGTCTATGTTAGAGGTCTTCTTCAGGCACATGCCCCTGACATTCTGGCAGGCATGCTCCTCATTGTAGAGTGCACTGGCTGCCACGACCACAGTTCCTACCTGACACTGCCCCACGGAATGTGCTAATGCGGGCACATTGCTATCACGTCAAAGAGCTCATTCTGCGAGCCAGCAGAAACAGAAGCAAACCACCGGAGGACGTTCCCACTATCAAACTATTCGCAGACATCTCTGCCTCTACCTTGAAATGAAGGAAAGATTTCTCTAAAGTCGCCAATATGCTGCTTGTTGATGGCCTTAGATTCCGTTGGGGATTTCCAATCAAAATGCTGGTAACAAAAGTAACCTCGCCCGAGGAGGGCCTTCGCAGACTACAGTCCTGGGAGTTTGCGGAACACAGATCTACGCCTACCACATCGCCATCTGGCCGCATACCACTGGAGTGGAGTAAAGTCGTAGATCATTGCCAAATGGGAGACATAGTATAGTCAGATCATGCTCCAGTGACCCTCACGGTACACGACACGTACAAACACAGAGGGAAACCCCTGTGGCTCCTAAATAATGCCCTCTTGAACAATATAGACTTCAAAACTAAACTAGAGCGAGATATACACGATTACTTTCGCACAAACAATGATCCCGAACTCCTACCCACCACCACATGGCAAGCACACAAAGCAGTTATTCGAGGGCTGCTCATCAGCAGGGCATCATACCTTAAACACCGCACCCAGAAATCATACCTCATATTACTGACGCAATTATGAGACCTCACCAACGCTCAATTTCTGAACCCTAACCCCTCATCCCAGACGGCGATCACGGAGGTCACGAAAAAGATGAATGACTTACTGCTACAAAACATAGCCTACACACTCCAAATGTTAAAACTGAGACACTATACGCAAGGCAACAGGGCTAGCAAAACATTAGCGTCGCAACTGAGACTCAGACAGGCCCAATCAAAGATCCCGTACCTATTGACTAGCACTGGGGAGAAAATCTATAACCCACAAGACAAATGCAGATATAGCAGGATACTATCAAAGCCTTTATAATTTAAAAGAGGACTCGCATACCCATCAAGCGACACAGGGTGACATTAGACACTTCCTCTCTGGAGTACATTTCAAAACCCTAGCACAAACCCAAAAAGACTCCTTAACGAGCCCAATCTCACTGACCGAATTAATGCAAACGATAAAATCCCTGCCCTCAGGAAAATTGCCGGGACCTGAAGGATTCACAAACAACTACTACAAATGCTATCGTGATGCACTACATCTGGTGCACACGCTGAGCCACATAGTCCGATCTGGGATAATGCCACAGGAAATGTTGTTAGCACACATAGTTACCCTGCCAAAGCCGGGAAAACGCCCTAACCATCCCAAAAACCCAAGACCCATCTCATTGTTAAACACGGATACGAAGATCCTTTCTAAAATATACGCCACCCGGGCAGCCCCTATTCTCCCCTCCCTGACACACCCAGACCAAGTGGGATTTGTGAGGGGGAGACAGGGAGCAGATGGCACGAGGAAGATGTGCAGCCTTCTATATGATCGGTCGCCTTCTGGCCAACTCAGGGTCTTTGTGTCCCTGGAAGCCAAGAAGGCGTTCGACCAACTGCATTGCAATTTCTATCCGAAGTCCTGCAAAAAATTGTATTTCCCTCCTACATTCTGTCACAGTTCTCGCCACATCAAACAGACGGCTAGACGTGGTCACCCGTGGAGATCCCAACAAGGGACTTGAACCGGGGAACTTCGCAGTCTTGGTCCTGCTTCCTACCTCTGAGCCACAGCAGCTTTGGTATTCTGCAAGTCATTCCGGTCCTGTTCATCCTGGCTTGTCTATCACTCTGGGGGCTGTACCTTGAATTTGGCTGTGCTGCACCTGAACCTGATCAGACATTAGCAGGGTATTTAAACTCAGCCTCGCCCTGTGATCAGGATCAAGTCTTTGATCCTGTTGTGTGCTTTGTACCAGTGTTCCTGTTGTTTGAACTGCTACTTGTTATTGACCCTGGCTTCTGACTACGTTTACTCTGACCTCTGGCATCCCTTGACTTCGGCTACTCCTCGTTGTTCCTGTCTTCTGGCATCCTTTGACCTCGGCTATCCTTTGACGATCCTGCTGTTTGAGTCCTTGCCTGTCCTGCGACTTGGTACTTCATCCTGCACAGCCCCCGTGCACAGACCCACAGGCCGGGTGAATTCTTACCTGACCACCTTGGCCTGTGGCTATCTGCAAGGGTGAGCAACATATCTGCGCTACAGACCCCCAACCCAGGTAAGACCCTGACACATTCCTGATGATGATATCAGCCCTTTACTCCACATCCTCTGCTTGAATAGCAAATGAAGGTTTTGTATCAGAACCCTTCCACATCACGAATGGCACACGGCAAGGCTGCCTGCTGTCCTCTTCTCTATATTCTCGCCCTTGAACCGTTGGCACAAGCCATACGGGATGATGTTTCAATCAAGGGAATAACAATCAAAGACAAAGAATACAAAATTACGATGTTTGCAGACAATGTCATGCTCTCCTTGACCGAACCGCTTAAATCCATCCCCGTACTACACGCCCTTCTACAAAAATACGACTGCTCACATTACAAATTGAATAGTCTAAAAACGCAGGCAATGTTTCTAAAGTTTCGAGGCTCTTCATTCCATAAGAATCCCAGATCCTTATGACAGGTCCCCCCAGTCAGGAGGAGTGGGGGCACGTCTGATATTATTCCCAAAAGCGCGGGAGCAATCCACAACAAACAGATGGGTATTGAATATTATAAAAAGACTCCTCCAAGTCACTCATTTCAAATGACAAAATGGCCAGGAGAAAAAGAGAAAAGAAAAGCCTTAAAAGAAATTATTTATACTCTCCAGGAAGAAGGTGTCATCATCCAAGTTCCTCGGTTTCAACAGGGTCAAGGTTTCTATTCCCATATATTCCTCAAGGCTTACACAGGTTAAATGATTTCCTAAATATCCGCAGGTTCAAGATGGAATCCATCATAAAGGCAGTTTTCCCAGGTCAGTGGTCGATTTCAATAGACTTGGCAGATGCCTATTTTCATATCCCCATCGTTGCGGTAGAAAAAGAACATTTTAATTTCTGTGCCCTTCCATTTGGTCTCAGCAAGAAAATTCTCCAAAGTTCTGGTAGTCTTAAAGGGACACTATAGTCACCTGAACAACTTTAGCTTAATGAAGCAGTTTTGGTGTATAGAACATGCCCCTGCAGCCTCACTGCTCAATCCTCTGCCACTTAGGAGTTGAATCCCTTTGTTTATGAACCCTAGTCACACCTCCCTGCATGTGACTTGCACAGCCTTCCATAAACACTTCCTTTAAAGAGAGCCCTATTTAAGCTTTCTTCATTGCAAGTTCTGTTTAATTAAGATTTTCTTATCCCCTATTTTAATAGCTTGCTAGACCCTGCAAGAACCTCCTGTATGTGATTAAAGTTCAATTTAGAGATTGAGATACAATTATTTAAGGTAAATTACATCTGTACGAAAGTGAAACCAGTTTTTTTTCCCATGCAGGGTCTGTCAATCATAGCCAGGGGAGGTGTGGCTAGGGCTGCATAAACAGAAACAAAGTGATTTTTTTTTTCTTTTTAATTCTTTATTTTTCACGTGCTGCTTTTGACAAAAGGTAGAACATTTGCATTCAGTGTAAGCATTAAGATAGATTGACATTTGCAGGTATATAATGCAGTGGTAATATTCCTAGCACGTATTTTATGTTTATGGGGTGAGGCTGGTTGTTTGCTCGGGTGCCAAGTTGTGGTGTATGTGTGCTGTCTAAGTGTCGTGCACCCTGCCGGGCTGTTTGTTCTCTGCACTTTAGCATAGTAATATGTGTCTGTCGTTCCGGTAGGAATTGTGTGTCAGCGTCTGTGACTTTCGTTAGAGGGTGTACTCTATTAGAGGTGTCTAGTGTGTGTGGGGGGGTGCCTACTTGGGGATCCTATCTCCTGTCAGGTTCCCTTGAGGGTGGGAGAAGTGCGTCTCTGGAGTTGCTCCAGTGCCCTTGTGTGTGGAGCTTAAGAGTGTGCCGGTATGCATTTGACCTGTATGCGATATATGACCTATATCATATTATAACTTTGTAGGTGTAGATTGAGCCAAACTAACAGACAATAAGTCATTTTGAATCTAAACAAAACAGAACAGACAAATCGATAACTTGTAAGCGGGGTGCTTATAACTTAAGAGTCCTCACTCAACAGTGTGGTACATCTTTATATTGGTTAATACAGTTCTTTCAGGTTGGGGCCGCTGGGCGTTCGTTACCTCTCGGGGTAAAGGGCACTGATCTCTCCGGGTCCTAGGCGTGTGAGCATGAGGTAGTTGCTGTCTCCGCGTCCGGCGCGGGAAGTCACAGAGCTTGTAGGTATAGGGTTGCATCTTTTAGTGTGGACAGTCTCTTCGTGCTCCCATCTTTGGACTAGTAGAGTGCATGGCAGTGCCCACAGGTATTCTATGCCAGCATTGCGTAATTGGCTGGTCGCAGGGCCCATCGATTGGCGCCATAGCATTGTGGTGCAGGTGATGTCTTGGTAGAATGTTAGTTGCGCGGCTTCAAAGTTGAGCGGGGTTTTGCCCCGGACTGTGGTCATCACTTGGATTTTATCGGTGGTCGAGTGGCATTGGACTATAACGTCCTGCGGGGCTCCTGGTGGTGCTTGCCTCGGCTTCGGGATACAGAAGAAGCCTTCAAAGGGGAGTTTCATTGCTTGTGTGTGTGGCATTATTGAAGTGGTGAGCCTCCTGATGTAATAGGGCAATTCCATTAGGCTTACAGAGTCGGGGATGCCCCTTATCTTAATATTTATCCGCATGTGGCGGTCCTCTGCCTGGTCCGCTCTAGCTAGAAGCGGGGTCTGGGAAGTTTGTAGTTGATACAGGGTTTCTTTCAGGCCCTGTACCTCCTGTTTTAGATCCAGGATGTCTTCTTCAGAGGCCTGAGTACATGCCGTAATTTCCGTTTTGAGTAGGTCCAAGTCTGCGGCATGCAGCTGCCTCATTTCGTGTCCTGTTTTGTGGCTGGAGTTTGTTAAGGTCCCGGTACCTGCTCCGCTGTGTGCAGTTTGGTATGTGTGGTGGCTGTGGGCCTCTCTTCAAGTCCCTCGTGTTTACTCGGGCCCTCGGGTTGCCCCTGCGCCACCTTTGTGATAGTTGGGCGCTGTAGCATTGCGCCTATATCCTGAGTGTCTTTGTTTGTGTTCAGTGGTGTCTTTTGTGTTTTTCTGCCCATGGCTTCGGTGGTCCGTGGGGGGTGCAGGGTCTGGTGTGGAGGGGAGTATAGTTATGATTCTGGCCACTTCGGTAATTCCCACGTTGACTGTGTGTTGCGAAGCTTGGAGTAGGCCCCAGGCATCCAACGTATTTTCCTGCTGGGTTGCGGGAATAAGAAAGGCATCAGGTTGTAGCTACCCTCCAAGTGTATCAAGGTGGATAGTTTGCACTTTCAGTAGTGTATTTAGAGTATTGTTTTGTCCCGTCTTTTGTTCTCCTTTGCCAGAGCTTTAATCTGTTGCGGCCATTCCATTTGAGCGCTAGGCTCCGCCCCGAAACAAAGTGATTTAACTCCTAAATGACAGTGAATTGAGCAGTGAAATTGCAGGGGAATGATCTATACACTAAAACTGCTTTATTTAGCTAAAGTAATTTAGGTGACTACAGTGTTCCTTTAATTGCAGAACTCAGAAAGAAGGGCATAGCCATTTACCACTACTTAGACGACATCCTTATACTGGCAGAAAAATGACACCCTTCGGATCCATGGGCAAATCCTTATGCTTTTCCTTTAACTTCATGGATGGAAGATCAACATGGAGAAAAGTCATCTACAACCATCTTAGAACATGAATTATTTGTGAGACATGTTCAATACACTCAAAGGAACAGTCCAGCTTTCTCCATAAAAGAGGTACAAATCTGATAAGGAAAGTCAGAAAATGTTTGGCGTCCAATGTAACTTCAGCTGAGAAATGCACGAGTCTTCTAGGTTCAATGTCCTCAACCATAGGTCTCACAAGATGGGCACAATGGAGGACGAGAACATTTCAGAAAATTTTTATTCACCAATTCAGAACTGGAAACCTACAACAGCCAATCAACATTCCTCCTTAGGTTCATCAGTCCCTGATGTAGTGGCTTCACAAAAAGTTCCTGTCCAGTGGATTCCCCCTGGGGAACATCCCTTGGACTGTTATAACTATGGATGCGAGTCAATGGGGATGGGGAGCTCATCTTCAAAACCATTTCATACAAAGAAAATGGTATCTCCCAGCAACAAACACTCTCTCCAACCTCTTAGAGCTCATAGTGGCACTCAAAGCTCTGAAATATTTCCTTCCACTGCTCCTCCCCAAATGGGTCAAAATCAGAACAAACAACACAACAATAGTTGCCTATATGAACCATCAAGGAGGAATCAGGTGTCAAAGGATGATGGTGATAATGAGACCACTGTCATTAACGCAGATACATCTAGCAGGTATATCTGCAGTTCATCTTCCCGGAATACAGAATTAGATAGCCGACTACCTAAGCAGAGTGGAATTAGACCCAGGAGAATGGATTTGATCAGTCTGTTCAAGATGAGAACAGAGAGATGAGGAATACCACAAGTAGACCTAATGGCAACAAACAAGAATAGAAAAGTACATTTTCTTCTCCAAAAGTATCGACCCACAGGCAATAGGAAGAGATGCTCTGTCAAGCGAATGGCTATTCAACCTAGGATATGCATTCCCTCCTACTCCACTCATCTTTCCACTTCTGAAACGGTTGAGACAAGAGAAAGTATCCATCATTCACATAGCTCCTTTTTGGCCACGCAGACCATGGTTTCCTCTACTGTTGAGTCTCTGCAAAGCAAAACCTTGGCAGCTTCCAAAGATTCCTTCTCTACTACAAGGCGGCCTAGTTCTCCATCCAGATCCGGCCTCCCCCAATCTGATGGTGTGGAATTTGAAAGGGAAGGGTTAAAAGAAAAAGGGTTTTCTGAATC
Source organism: Pelobates cultripes (assembly GCA_933207985.1). Taxonomy (NCBI): domain Eukaryota; kingdom Metazoa; phylum Chordata; class Amphibia; order Anura; family Pelobatidae; genus Pelobates; species Pelobates cultripes. The sequence goes on along the minus strand of OW240923.1, from coordinate 88,550,087 downwards.
GGTAGTCAATACTCCGTTGCAGGCTAGGGAGCGCTCTACTTCCACCACATATTACAGAATCTGGGATGTCTTTTCCCCATGGGAAACGTCTAAACAGATGGTCAGACAGCCTCTACTAAAGATATTCTGGAATTCCTGCAACTAGGACTTGATAAAGATTAAGGCTATAATACCTTAAAGCTCTTTCGGCCCTTACTGACCACAAATGGGCCTTTGACACAGATGTGACCAGATTCATGTCAGCAGTTCTAAAGATAAAGCCTCCTATTAAGCCTTTTGCATCTCCATGGGACTTACCGCTGGTTTTAAAAGCCCTGAGTTGTCACCCTTTTGAACCTCTAGAATTGGTTTCTCCTCATTTACTCACCATAAAGACAGTTCTATTGGTGGCCTTAGCTTCGGGTAGAAGGGTGTCCAAACTCCATGCCCTATCTGCTAAAGAACACTTCACAGTCTTCTACAAAGATAGAGTAATCTTAATAAAAGTTCCAGAATTTCAACCAAAAATTATCTTAGCCTTTCACATTAACAAAGAGATAGTTCTCCCAGCACTGCATTCAGAGGAACTAGATAACGGAGAAGTATCCGATCCCTCTTCCATAGATTTGGTGAGATGTCTGTTAATTTATCTGCAAAGATCATCCTTATGGCGGATCTCTCAAAGATTGTTCATTATTCCTAACGGGTCCAGGTGAGGCCTTCAAGCATCCAAAAGCAGCCATCAGCACATGGATCGTATCTGCTATCATCCAAAGCATCTAAAATGAAGATCCCAGAAGGATCTAAGGCTCACTCTACAAGGTCCCTTTCTTCATCATGGGCAGCGGCAGCTAAAGTATCACTAGAACTTATTTGGAAAGCAGCCACTTGGTCCTCTACAAACACTTTTATAAGACATTACCAAATAGACATGAAAGCTAGTCAACTTGATCAGTTTGGTAAAACTGTTCTTTCTGCATCAAACGCAAAAGTTTGATTATTGCTATGATTTCACTTGTGTGGTGTAATTTCCTTTTCCTAGTCATAGGTCATTGCAGCACAAAGATCCCACCCTGGGATATTGCTGGTAACAAGACTTAGGGATGAGGTACTTGTACCCTTATTGTTAATTAGTTTGTGTATATTTAGGGATAGGGAGGAGTTACCCATTGTTGTGCTGCCATGGCCTATGACCACAAAAAGAAAAAATTACGGTAAGTATAAATACATTTTCATCTTTCATGTCAAAGTAGGCCTACCCCAATTAACAAGATCAAATCTGCCAACTGCAAGACCCAGTTATCCTATCTGAAGTAGAGGCGAACGTGGGGACTAGGGATCGACCGATTATCGGTATTTTCAGCAACATCGGTACCGGCCAATAGAGATGCCGATAATACATACCAGGACCGCCGGGCCCATTACAAGTACGGCGGTGCGGGAGACCGCAGCAAGTGCATACTTAACTTCCCAGCAGTTCCCTGTGTAAATCTCACGAGACCCATGGCCGTCAGAGCGTTGCCACGTGTTACCATGACAACGCTCCGCCCAGCACGCTAGCCGCGAGATTTACACAGGGAGCGGAAGGGAGTGTAAGTAATAAACACTTGCTGCGGGCCCCTTATGTACTTTCCATGCCACTGGACCACCAGGAAATGCTATATTTCTCCCCCCACCAAGAAATAAACAGGGAGAAACACTGCATATAATGCAGGGTTTGTGTATACAATGAATGTGTAGTGTTTTTTTTTTTCTTTTAAACATACACTACACAAATACACACGGCATCCACTACACACACGCACAGCTCCTCTGTCTAAACAGTCTGCATCCACCACACATGGCATGTATATTTTGTGCATTTACCTTAAGAAATAGCAAAATGGTAAATGTACAGAATATCGGTGAACGGCCTGAAAAAGTCAAAGATTAATCGGTATCTGCTCAAAAAAATTAAATCAGATCGATTCTTAGTGGCGACTCTGCCCTAGCCGTGCAAACCCCCAACTAAATGTGATGATTTTCGGCCCATTTCCCTATTGAATTCAGACGTGAAGATCAAAGCTAAAATCTATGCCAATCAGCCGACTTCCATTCTCCCTGCAATTAATTATTCAGACCAGGTCAGATTTATTAGCGGGAGGCAGGTAGCAGATGGAACACTTAAAGTTCTCGCACTTTTGTATAGCATGCACAAAATATCCAACAATAACCTAATGTTATCCGTTGATGCCGAAAAGGCCTGGAAAAATGTAACTTCCCACCCAAATTCACAGCAGTAGCCAAAACATTATATAGCAATCCTACAGCCAGAGTTTTCAACACCAGCTTTAGTTCTGACCCTTTCCACATCACAAATGGGATGAGGCAAGGATGCCCCCTGTCCCCACTACTGTACATAACACTATAACCGCTTGCGGCTATGATTCGGTCTAAATCATATCCAAGGTGTCCGAATCGGGGACAAAAGCATGAAATTGAACCTGTTTGCTGATGACGTATTCTTAACCCTCACAAACCCCTCTACATCACTGCTAGCATTCCACGATATCCTACATGCTTATAGCCGATGCTCCTACTATAAATTAAACCTTACCAAAAAAACAAAAACTATGGGGGTGGGGATGGAGGATACCTATAGGGAGGAACTGCAGAGGGCTTACTCCTACGCCTGATGCACTGACTACGTGACATTCCTGGGGGTTAAGCTCTCCTTTCAATTATTCCACCTATACCCAATTAAGCAAAGGGGGCAACCTTACACAACTGAAAACACTTATTTCATGGTCTGTGCGAATAGCCACAGTTAAAATTGTTATTTTGCTGAAACTGCATTACCTGTTTCGAACAGTCCGAGTAGCTGCTCCATCTGCAAAAAAGCTTTGCAAAAGCCGGTAAACTGGCTTGTCTAGAATGGGAAGAAGCCTAGGATCGCGGTGTCCACACGATCCCGATGTATGGGGCTACCAAACCTGGAGCTGTATTACAAGGCGGTTATCCTAAACAGCCTATTGTCAGCTCAACATTGCCCCAGCACACTGCAGTGGGTACAAATTGAACGACACTGGACGGAACATTGACATATCGACCTTAGTCTGGCTAACCCGGTACCAAAGGCGAGATCTTACACAAGCACTCCCTACCACGATCACGACCCTAAAAGTTTGGGACTCCTCACGAAGGCTCCTTTGTAGATGCCACCCTACTTCCCTGGCTACGCCTATCAAGGCCTTAGTCTTTTAAAATCCCAGAGTTTAATTTTAAAATATGGAACAGATGCAACGTAAAATACATCTTTGATTTACAATCTCAAGGGAAATTTGAAAATTACATGAACTATACACAGTCCCAAAAGTAGCAAAGTTCTCTTATTTGCAACTATGTTCCCGGTGGAAAAACCCACATAATTACACCTACCATACAAAAACAAACCAATCTAGTAAATGGTTTTGAACAATCCCTCATGACAGCTGAGCCAGTAAAGAAACAGATTTCCACAATATAATCCCTGCTAAACGCACCTACAAACCTTAGAAACCCTCCTTGTGTAAAAGCATGGGAACAAGATTTGGGATGCCAGATTTCGGAAAAGTCCTGGCTTCGAGCAATCAACACTCAGAGGTCTCAACGCTTGTGCATCCCATATGGAATTGTCGCACAAACTCTTTTATAGATTGCATATTTTTGTTCGATGACCCATAGCCCAAAGCTGCTAAATATTTGATCTTTCATATTCTAATTGCAGCGCTACCGCTTATTGCTAAACAATGGCTCTCCACATCCACTGCAACAATGCAGGAGCTTATCAGATACAACTCTCAAGTAGGTCAACACGAACAGGTCACAGGTAATTTAACACTAAAACAAAGTTGGAGACATGAAGTGTGGGAAACCTGGGCCTCAAAACACCCAACTTGAGCCCTTAAAAGTCTCATAGCACACATACACGTCAAATAGTATATACTGATACCTTATCGAGAAGTGAGCTATTAGTGCTAGTTTTGTTTGGACCTATGCTGGAGCTCTTGTTCCCTTCCCACACCCTTACCCCTTCTGTTCAACCAAGCTCTAACCCTATGCCTTACAAGTGTATGCATGTTATTTTAGTCGTATTACAACTGTGTACCAATTGTAAACAATACAAAGAGATCAGTCCTGCGCTCAAACTCCCATTACTCCTGAGCGGCAGCAATGACTATAGTACACATCAGCCAAAGTACATATAGTAAAAAAAACAAAGAAAAGAAGTAACCTGCGCTCTTTCCACATCCCTATGTATTTTTAAACAAATGGAGGTTTTTAGTTATCTCCAATGGCCATGAGAGGGTAAGCCCACCTGCCACATCAAGGCAGACCTTGTAGGTGGGTCCTAAAGCTAACCATTCGCCTTGCTTCCTTGAGCTTCTGGCAAACATCTCTCTAATGAGACAGAAAAGGAGTATTTTTTTTATATACATCCCTACATGCTTATTAACTCTTAATAGGGAACACATGAGATGGGCGGCAGCATTGTAACATAGCTGCGTGATACAAAAGTGAACACAAATACAAAGAAACTAGTCCTGCGCTCAAACTCCCATTACTAATGGGCGGCAGCAATGACTATAGTACTTCACCTCCATTCAGAAATAGCACAGGTGCAGCAATTGCCACAAACATCCCAGTTGCCGAATAGAATGATTCTCTATGAGAACCCTTTTCTGTTTGAACAATAGTTCAAACAAAGCTGAACACAAAATCTTACTTCTATTAGCTTGACAGCTAGGTATTTCTAAATGGATTAAAAAATCTGCAGGTTTCACTTGGGGGACAAGTCAGGCCTAAAGCATTTTAAAAAGCTGAATTGTGCCTTAGGGGGTTTGGAATGTCAATTCGGGTTACTTTTTTTACGCCTTCCACGCTAAATGCTGCATTCTAATCCGATAACACATTTCCTTTGATAATACTTACTCAGGCACAGGCAGCCGTTTCTTGATTTCTGTGCTCAAGAAATAAAATTGGAGCCCAAAGCGTAATTAGCCAAATTCTTTTCTTATTTTAATAGATTGCATATATAGATGTTTCATCCACACACTTCAATCAAACTCTAAGAATAGAGCTTCATGTCCAATATTACATGCTTCAGCAGATAAATGATGTTTCTCTCAGTGCCTACATTACGCTTTTGTATCCAAATTTAACTCGTAACATTTAGATCTTTAAGAAAGACAAAGGACACAGAGGGTGTTGCCAATTGTAGCAGCAATGAAATATTAATTACCCCTTTTTACATAACCAAATTCAAGTCACAACCAGAAGGTGACCGCCCAGATGTCACCAAGGTACAAAACGGCTAGTTCATCCCTTATGTGAATGTATAAACAGCAAATCATTTGCCAATTTGTACACGGGGCGAGCAGGATACTTTCATATAAAAGTGCTGTTCATTTACATATTTAATTATCTGTGTAGTGCTACAAGTGTTCAACATTCTACATAAGGAACAGTCAAGTACATTTGGAAATGGAATTGATTAGCCCCAGAAAGGCTATACTTACATCGCCTCTGTTTATTTTACAATAAAAGAATGGACATTTGAGGCAAGTAATATGGCATCTGCTCGTACACTAAAACTGGTGAAGTAAAATGCATATTGGCCCTCATGTGCACTGTAAGATTTTACGTAGTCCCACTGCCCACATTAATGGTCTTTTTTGCTTCTGTGACATTTCCCCCCCCCTCAGGCTTCAGATTTCCTCAGTGTTTTAGAAGCTTGGATGTTGAGCTCTTACTATTGTCAAAGGAAAAAAAATATAAACCCTCTGTTCGCTGTCCCAGGCTCAAGTTGCATGATCCGCTCTCACACATTCCAGATTCTGATGTCCAATTGCAAAGTCATTATTAGTTCAGAGTGAGCTTCGAATGACATGAACCTGTTCCGGAACCACTACTGGGAGGAACACAAGCGTTTTCACTACAATCAGTCACACGTTAGCAGGAAAGGAAGAGAATGCTCAATTCATTCCTGGGGCGGGGCCTCCAAAATTGAACGAGCTTGGCACAACTGGAGCGTTGAATTTGTACCCTCCATGTTTTTCAATCATTTTGGATTCTGCAACGAAACAAGTCAAGAAAAAAACATAAGTAGAAACATAAGTAGAAGTACAGAAGTCACCGCAGGCAAAAATAAATGCTGTATGGAATTAGGACTGACCCCCTAGGTGCTACAGCATGCCCATTGCAATGGGCACTTTACACAACGGTCTTACTTTGTCACTGACCAACAAATGAGTAATAAGGAGACTAAATCTTAAAACAATATCCAGACAGAAGATTTAGCGATTCATATTAAATGGAACAACCAGCTACCTGCAAAGGATAGGTGCATGGACAAGTGTTGGGAGTGTAGTTAAGGAGATCAAACGCCAGTGTTCAGAACATACCGTGAGCTGCCCGCCTCTGATCTGCCAGCGTCGCTATATCTTGTAATTGTTTCCCTTGTTCTTCACTGAGTCCTTGAGTAAGTGTTTGATACCAAACTGGATCCCGAACTTGAAGCTCTAAAATGGGTGAGAGACATGAACAAATAGCAAAATGTTCATTTCACAATTAAGACTTGAAACGTTAACACAGCTGTCATTTGCAATTAATATTGAGTGATAAGAAAATGGCTACTCTGTCAGTAACGGTCTGTTAACCAAGAAGCACTCCACGGTGAACAAGAACAAACTTACTCTGAAATATAGCTTTAAATATTTGATATTCATCAACTGGATTGTCTTCATCATCAATAAGGGTAGTATAACCTTCTAACGCAGTCTCCTCAGCATCATCTTCCTCCCAATCATCATCATCCAGATCCTCCCCAGCTTGTTTGGCTAAAATCTCCAGGTATTCCTGCCCATCCTCATCAATGTCATCTTCATCACTTCCAAGCTCTGCAGGAAAAACATTTTATTAGTGACCCGACTTCCCACTGAGTGACAGCATGCTGCCTGGCTGAACCAGGGGGAGAAATCAAGCTATTCTAAAGCTTGGGCCAACATTTCAGAACCCATGTGAAATATTGCAAGATAATGGGTACTACACTCCAAAACATGTTATTCTTTGTAGAAAGAATTTGGGAATGAAGATTTTCTTCTTTCTTTAAATGCCGTGTAAATTTACAAACCTTTTAATAGGAGTAACACCAAACATAAAAAGCACTAAAGTTTAAAGTAGTCTTTGAGCCCAGAAGCAGTCCCAGCAGACTGACCAATTATAAGAGCTCAGCATTGCAGTTTCATATGGCCATGCTTACATCTGGCAGACAGCTGCTAGAGGCTCTTGTGAAGAAAAATCATTTACGGTCAGTCTATTCACTGGGAGAACCCTGTTGATGCAGCATGAAGATACACATGTATAGGGCAATCAATGCTCCTTTATAGAGAAGCATCCAATGGCACAAGTTATATCCAAAGGGAGAAACAGTAGTCGAGGAGAGGATGGGACACTGCTGGATTTAAGGAAGGGGGAGGAGACAACCCGTGTTATAAATGCATATTTGTGTATTTAACATTAGTCTTCACCTAATTTAAAATTGCTTCTAAAGCAATGTAAAAATCTAGCCATGCACCCCCGGTTTCAAGTAATTATGCAAATAGGTTTTTAAATAAAGTGCTTGATAATCAAGGAGCCAATAGTGCCTGGCGCGACCAATATTATTCCAATCAGAGAAAGGATTTTGCCAGGTAGAGGATACATGGCAAAAAAAAAAACCTACGCAAAACTTCATACCTGCTTCATCATCCTCTTCGCCATCCTCATCATCATCACTGTCGTTCTCTTGCTCTGCATGACAGGCATATGCTCTTTTCAACCCATTAAACAGAAGGAGGAACGCCGGCAATATTTGGGAAGATATTTGATTTAATACTTGGGGTCTCTGCTCAAGTTCAATAAGGGCACACAAACCAAGAACACATATTTTCCTATCATGTAGTCTGATAAGAGGAGAGAAAAAAAAAGTTAAATATTTTGGAGAGTTGGAGACTTGTCAAAGAACCAGTGTCTACAAAATTAAATTTCCATGTCACAATAACTGCTCCTAGTGTGTTAAATTCGTTGCAACAGAACAGATATTTGACAAAATGCCTTCTTGGAAATATAAGCTTATATTGTGTTCGCGTGATGAAGTCACAGAACTATGCAGTATGAGCCACTCTACTGAACGAGTCATATCGCACCAAAACCAGAGGGACTAACAGAACTAGTCTAAAGTAAATCTGCAAAGCCTACGGTGTGTAGAAAGACAGAATACAGTCAGATCATGGAGAGGTTTAAATAGATGTGACAGCAATGAAGGTATTGGTGGGCCTTACCCTAGGAAGCAGTCAACATCGCTAACCCACTGTTTGATGAAGTGGTTGGTGACTGGCTCCACGTTGTTGGGAAAGCGCAGGTTTTCCAGCGTGTTTAGGAGAAGGGGAGGGCTGTAATATAAAGCTGCAATGGCCACCTGCAAGCACATTGTTCTAAGCTCACTCGTTTTAACTTCCCTGGTCAGCCTCTCCAAAGCTGCCTCCACAAACAGCGGTATACACTGGAATGAAAAAAATATGAGCCATGCTAATTCTTCAACCTAATTTCCAGCTATTACACTGGTCGGAAAGACAGATTAGTGCTGCATGTCACTTTCCATCTCACCTGCTCAATGCCTCGGCCTTTACACTGCAAGATGACCACCTCCAGAAGCTTGGCAGCATGACATTCTGCATCTTCTCCAGCTACGCCAGTCAGTACCTGAACAAAACATTCATTGTTTAACCCAGTTCAGCCTAGCTGTTATTAAACACTCAAAGGGACACTGTAGGTACCCTGACCACTTCAGCTCATTGAAGTGGCCTGTGTGCAATGTACCCTGTCCATAAACCCTACAGTGGTAATTATTGCAGTTTGAGAAACTGCAATAACGACCTCTGAGGGTTAACTCCACCTCTAGTGGCGGTCTACGAGACAGCCACTAGAGGGTCTTCCAGAATAGAAACAGACCTTTGACGTCCTCATGCTCTGCATGATTACCTGAATAATGCTTTCCTATCGGGAAATCCAAATGAGAGCAAGGCTATTGCCGCACATGCGCATTAGGTCTCCCTGCCAGCTGATTTTAAAGGGGGAGGAGTGTGGGCAGAGCCTGACCTAGCGCCAAGGGATATCGGTGCTGGATTTAACTGACAAGAGGTTTTAGCCCCTTTCAACAATGCAGGAGGCTATAGTGTCAGGAAAACGGGTTTGCTTTCCTGTCACTATAGAATCCCTTTAACACCGTGAACTACAATTTTACTGTGGGTTTTATATATTTTTTCACCCCTAGAGCATCATACTGGTCCTTTCAAATTTTAAAAATGGATTAGGATGTGAGATATAAAAAACATGTATAGAAGCGATAAAAAAAAAAAATAATTCAAATCCAAACATCCTGCCAGGCTGCATATTAAAAAGATCTGACGATGGGTCAATTAAACCCCCCCAAAATCCCGACCATCTGGTAGAGCTCTTGTGTGAGAGTATCTCTTGTACATACCTTTTTACACATGCTGTATATCATTTCCAGGTACTTTGTGTCAGACAGAAGAGTGTCTGTATCCACCGTGACGTAATTATGCAAGAGGGGCATCATATCTATACATTAAAAAAAAAAATTCACATCAGTTTCACAAAGACAAAACTAATTACCATCTAATCTTTCCAATTCAGATGAAGCCTGCTAAACAAAGCAATAAGGAGACTTCATGTAGTTGTGTTACTGAGTAGCATTGGCTAATATTGCATATATTACTTCTGACAGAAAATGTCAGGAAAGTGGAGGGAATGGACTCAGAACAGGACAGACACTTAAAGCCAGCACACTAAAGGGGGAGATCACAATCCACCATTTTATAACCCCACCCCCCAATTAAAGAATTTGATGTAGAACTTTCCAAATTTAATATAAAAAGGGACCATTGACAACATATCTACTATTTTCATATAAAATTTTCTCTGCTCAGGGAAGCTTTATTCACTCACCTGTGAAGTAATCAAATCCATCCTGCTGGAAGACCTCAAACACCAAGGGTAAGAGCTGCCACATCTGAGCAGAGACCTGCTGGCAGGTGAGACTGTGTGCCAGGGAGAAGATCTCTTCATAGAATTCTGAAATGAGGAGAGCGAGATTCCAGGTAACAAATAAACCCCAAGTAATTACGCCAACATTCCATCAATGCGGCAATCCCTTTGTTAAATTGTACAGAAGAGAGACAATACACACCATGTCTGAGGGATTGGAGGCTGGCCAGTGCAGGTATTGTCCAGGGGACGTCACTAGACCAGTACTATGATCTCAGGTTGGTCTGCGGCCGCAGGATTTGTATGAGAGGAGCAGCCAGAATGCAAGACGCAAGCGAGCTGCCCCCCAAATCACAGACTGACACTGTGCACACAGCACTGCAGCCGTGACAAATGCATACAAGGAAACCACCCTTCAATGTATCTTCCCCACGTACATTACCTGTACCTAGTTCAGTTACGTAGGCAGACTAGGGCAATATTCTGCCCATGATATCACCATCACCGGTAATTACTAACTTACAGCTCTAGTTTACCCTCCCCATACATACCCAGTACATGTTGCTGGAGAACTGTTCCGATCACCTGCAGACAGATTCCTTCAAGCTGCTGGGTAATCTACAGAGGGACAAAGATTGGGAAACTTTAACCAAAAACCCAAACATTAACCAAAAACCCGGTATTCGAAAAGGAAGGGAAGGGATTTCTCAAAATTGCATAAAAAAACAAAACAAAAAAAAACCAACAAAAAAAAAGAAAAGAAAATAAAGACATTCCATTTGGATGATGAATGCCAGACACAGTAACAGCATATCCTTACCTCTTTGTGATCTTCCACTACACTGAGCAGAGTATCAATGGTGTTTAAGATTCCCATTGCAGTCACAGCTTTATCATCACTGCCTTCCTCCTCCGGCCCAGTCTGGATTACTTGGTTGAAAGTCATTGCCTAGAGAAATAAGACATTCTGGTCACTACTGGCACAGGAAAAAAAAATAAAAATAAAAATCGTGTTTTGAAGCTTTTATCAAGGTCAATGCAGGATCATACAGCCCTGGGTTAAGAGACAGCTTCCTGTAGGCTTTGTTTGAGGGCTAGCAATAGATTCCTAGGAACATGCTGTGGAGGGATGAACCTGGAGGGAATAATTAACACTCCTGCTGCAGGTAATCCCTATTGCCAAAAAAAACCAAAAAAAAAAAACCACACACTGACTTGCCGACTTGGAATTATCGGTGTACACTTTTAAACTGCACAGGAAAGCATTCATGCTTGCCTGAGGGATTGGAGGCTGGTTATTGCTGGTATGGCCCAGAGGTCTGCCTTGATCAGTACTTTTAAGAAAGCAAAAAAAGTCTAAGCCTCTTCATGCGATAGGTGAAGGAGGACACCTGGGCAGAAGGATTTCTTCTGGTACTAAATATAATAAAGCATATCATATCACAAATACTCTCATAGACTGCAAACTCACCAGATGCTGTGTCATTTCCACAGCAATGGGAGTGACCTCTTCACTATATTCACAGATCATTTTCTGTATCACATTGGTGAGATCATCATTCTCTGTCTCCCTGATAATGTGCAGTAAAGATTGCATCACAGGTCGGATATACGGGGCAATGTATTCCTTAGCTGAAGAGGGAAAAAAAATTAAAATAATTAAGCCTAGAAACACCGTGGACATCAGTAATTAGAGATACAGCTGCATATATCAGACAAAGGGCCTAGCAAGGAAACAAAGGGGCAGTTTGACAAGTGTAGATAAACACATGCAGTACAATAATGAAGCCTTATTTCAGGTCAGTAAAGAACTCATATGACCGATAACAGCGGGAACAAAGGAATTGTGCGGACGTTTAAAGCAGAAAAGAACATTCACATAAAAAAAAAGGATCCAGATTTGTGGTTTTCAAGCCTGAGACCACAGTAGTCCAGGATTCACAGAAATCCTGTTAGACAACTTGGTAACCTCTAATTCACGCACAACAAGAACGTTTGAAACAGAGGATTTGAGGTATAAACGTGACCCAGGCACATCAACAAAGACAAAATTGCAAGTGATTTAGAAAAAAAAAATTGTACCTTTTTCCTGGTTGCTTATCAAAACTTGAAGAGCAATGGCTGCCTCCACCTTCACCGGCATCTCCCGGTCATCAATCAGGCACCTTCTGGTCAGCTCTAGGGCTGTCTGCAGGTTTTGGTCAATTTTGAATTTGACTTCACAGAAATAGTGAAGGACCCAACATGCCTGGAGAGGACAGAGTGAGGAAACATGCTTTACCCTTTTAAATGCGCATTATGTAGCGAGGAGGCTACGTGTGCCTTATCCAATATACATAATATCCACGATCGCAACAAAGGAATCTCCCACATTAAGCCAAGAACAGAGTGTGACATTGTCAAATCTTTATTACTGGTAATATGCTGGAAATGCTCATTAACATTAAGCTTTGTACTCTGTTGCATCAGTTACATGTTGGACCTGAACAAAAGGAACAGCATCTGTATACATTCCTAGATCTACATATGATGTTAAACTGATAAGTCATGATAGAGGACCACACCAAAACTATATCAGAAATGATTTAACCTAGCTACTGTCCTAAAAAGATCTACAGAACATAATTCTAACAGTCACTCCTCGCAAATATATAGCACTAACCGGAAAAAAGTAAATTTGAACTCATTCACCATTAAGAATTTTCACCTTGCCAATAGCTACAGAACATTAATAAAGGGGTGGGCACATTAACACTGGATGATAGTCATGTGTCTGAGGGATTGGAGGCTGGCCAGTGCAGGTATTGTCCAGGGGACGTCACTAGACCAGTACTATGATCTCAGGTTGATCTGCGGCCGCAGGATTTGTATGAAAGGAACAGCCAGAATGCAAGACGCAAGCGAGCTGCCCCCCAAAACACAGACAAACTGTGCACACAGCACTGCAGCCGCGACAAGACAGGCTCTAAAAAGTTACACCACATCATACAACATTCCAGCCATCATATCTTTTAATGTACCCAGAAAGTGGCATTTCCATGGCAACCTGAAGACGCCATGTTACTTATCAAGGACTATGCAGCTATCTGTGCAATGTTTAATCGGGCCCAAGAGATGTGCACCATACATGTACTTACCCGAGCTCTCATGTAGCCCAGCTCACTACTGAAAAGTGGGAAAACGTGGTTCTGGAGCATAAACTCCATCTGATCTTTGTAGATTTTTTTCTAGAATTAAAAGACAAGTTTGAGATGAAAAAGTAAGAATAGAAAATGCTGACTAAAATCTACAGATTAAAATCCCCATCCTAATACACATGGGTGAACCAGTCGGTTAAGGAAAATGGTCAGTATATCTGGGTATCACATTTACCTAAATTGGCAGATTGGGAGAGTTTGATTTACAGTTATGATTGATTGAAACTAGCTCAGCTGTTCATAGGTGGATTATCCAGATGGCAGGCTCTTGGCAAATGCTCTGGGTTTAGCTCTATGGGCAAAGACCAGGCTCAGGGGAGATTACTACGGTTAAACACTATAGCGTTGGGAATACATATTTGTATTCCTAACGCTACAGTGTCTTAATCATTTAGATGACGGGGCCAACACTGCCAGACTTAAAGATTACTTATTGCTCTGGCATGTTGCTAAATCTGATGTCAGCCAATTCAATGTTTTCCCATAGGTAAGCATTGGGAGACAAATACACATGAGCAGCAAAATAACTTGCAAATCAGATGGTCTCAGAGAGATCGTATCTAATTTTGCCATTTCACGGAAGCACCTCGAATTGCTGTCACTATGACTGTCACTAGAGAAGGGTTAACGCAGCAATGAAAACCATTTTAAAGTAGCACTATAGTGTCAGGAAAACAAAGTGGTTTTCCTGACACTATATAATCCTTGGGGGATCCTCACCTTTAGGGTCCCCCTCCACTTACCTTAATCCGGCGCTGGTGACCTCTCCTCCCCTGCCGTCAGCTCCCAAGTGGAGCTGAATGCGCGGCAAGAGCAGCGCAAATTCTAACAATCCATAGGAAAGTATTTCTCAATGCTTTCCTATGGACGTTCTGCACGCTGGATGCCAATTTTCCATCCAGCGTCGCAGAAGAGCCTCTAGCGGATGTCAGGAAGACCGCCACTAGAGGTTGGATTAACCCTGCAATGTAAACATAGCAGCGTCTCTGAAACTGCTATGTTTACATGTGACTGGTTAAAACCTCAGGGACATTGCACCCAGACCACTTCATTGAGCTGAAGTGGTCTGGGTGACAATAGCTTCCCTTTAATTCTTGCAGAACAACAAGGTTTTCAGTTGCAGGGTTAAAATAGGCAGGTACATGGCAGCCAGACTTCATGGAACTACATCATTGAGTTGAAGTGGTCTGCCGATCTATAGAGGTCCTTTAACTTAAACCTTACCTTCAGTAAAATCTCTGCCAGGGAACCGATCATGTGCAGGGCCCCATCTTTTTTACGAGGATCTGTCGTTGGTTCTGTGAGAATCTGATAACAATAACCCATCGTCTTCTGGAGAACCTGCATGGACAGGAAAACCAAATCAAGAGATCCTACTGGAATAGCCAGTATACCAATCATTACTCAAGGTACAGCCTGATAGAGGGGTATGGCATGGGACATAGGAAAGCCATTTAGTCACTACTTTTATAGACTGTGGAACCCCACTAAAATACCCTCTTTTTTTTTTACCAGAATATGCGTAAATTGAGACTGAAAAGTCTTACTGAATGTTTTATTCAGAAAGGACTTTAAATATGACAGAACGGTCTGAAAATTAAGATTTTAGTGAATGAAATATTGGGAGAACCACAGTCCGACTACTGGAAAAGATCAGGGAATGTTCAAGAGAGGAGAGCAGAGACACGTTATCAAGGCTCAATAGGGAGATCCAACGGAGAAGTAGTGAGACATTCAGAGCTTTATAGAAAGTGCCCAGGACAGATGTGGACATGCAAGGAAGCAGCAACACATTTATTGAAGAGGGAAACCACAGGCAGGTCAGAATACAATGAAAGAAACTGTATAAAATAGATTTCCATTAATTACATGCAATGTGGTGATGCAAAGGAGCCAGAATAAGTGATTGCTGCTGGTATAGTCCATATAGCTAAAAGGAACACTGTAGTCACCTAAATTTATTTAGCTAAATAAAGTTGTTTTAGTGAATAGATAATTCCCCTGCTCTATTCACTGTCATTTAGGAGTAAAATCACTTTGTTTGAAAGTGAAACCAGTTTTTTTTTTTTCATGCAGGCTCTGTCAATCATAGCCAGGGGAACAGTTGTAATTTACCTTAAATAATTGTATCTCAATCTCTAAGTTGAACTTTAAATCAAATACAGGAGGCTCTTGCAGGGTCTAGCAAGCTATTAACATAGCAGGGTATAAGAAACTAATTAAACAGAAATCGCAATAAAGAAAGCCTAAACAGGGTTCTCTTTACAGGAAGTGTTTATGGAAGGCTGTGCAAGTCACATGCAGGGAGGTGTGACTAGGGTTCATAAACAAAGGGATTTAACTCCTAAATGGCAGAGGATTGAGCAGTGAGGCTGCAGGGGCATGTTCTATACACCAAAGCTGCTTCATTAAGCTAAAGTTGTTCAGGTGACTATAGTGTCCCTTTAAGAATAAAGAATCCAAAGAAATGAAAGGCCTAGAGCTATTCCATATTGAGCCAGGTATTCACTGTACAAAGTGGTATATAACAGGGACATGCAATCTGATTTTTACCTCTTTTCTCTTACTGCAAGATGTGAAGAGAAGGGTCTGGGCAGCCGTGGTAGGAGAGATAAAATCCTCAAACACATCTATAAACAAAACACTCAATTAGATATGGATAGGAGACCAAGCATGTGTAATAGAAATACAGCACACATCCAACGTTACACAGACAAGTAGAGCCAGTGGGATAGGGATCTGGGGCCACACTAGGAACAACGTGCAGTTAAGTGTCAAAAATGTACCCCCAGCTCCACAAACAGAACACTTTTAGTTGCTGTGACCCAACTACAACCCATTTTAACCCCAGCATGACACAGGATTTGTCTCATCTTCAAGGTTTTAAAACAAATAATGTAGGCATTTGCTAGCCGTTTGAATCGAAAAAAATATTTCAATTAATAGTTTTATCATAACTGAGAACATTTCTCTCATAAAAAACAAATATTTGCTCCATACCAAACTTCATGCGGATATATTCATACGGATCCTCCTGCCAGAGCTCTTCATCAGAGTCCGTGTAGCACATCAGAGGAAAGATGACATCTTGAATAATGCCCTGATGTCAAAGAAGGAGAATGGTGTCAGCCGTCAGTCAAGACACACAGAGCAGGGCTGCCTCCAATATATAGCTGCTGACTGTACTATAGATTTACTGATGGGATACTGCATCATGTGCAGAGGGGTATCTGGAAGCTGAATGCCCCAGAGGATGGGATCTATTGGATTCCAATTGAGAAAACTTGAATACATAGTACAATCCAGTGAGCTTTTCTCTGTTCTGCAGGTTTAAAAAAAAAAAAGTGTTTTATCACTTTATTCCAGTTAATAATTTAGCTTCAATCTATAAAAATGTGAACCAGCTTCCAGCTTTTGCCGACACCATCACATCTCTCAGCAGTGTACACACTGGTGATATGTCCTAAGCTTTAGTCAACTAGCCAATCACCACAAAGTGTGATTTCCAAAGAGAACTGGACAAGCTTGAAGGAGCCAGGATGTAATCTGCGTCTTCAAGTTTGCCAAGTCACTGAGAAGTAGACAATCTAGAGCAAGACTCTTCATTACGCTACACTAAATGTCAGTCTGCTTGCTACCAGTCACCCCCCGTCCCTGAACTCACGTGGATGTGGGGCTTCAGGCTCTTCCAGGTTACAGCATGGGATACTCCTTGGTTCAGATAGTTCAGAGTTTGCTGGAGGACTCTGGGAGCCAGGTACTGCTTCTCCTTGTAATGATAGAGAACTTTCAACAGGACCTGCAGTGTGGAAAAAAGCCAGACATATAGTTAATAAATGGAGATTAATGGCCAGAAATGAGAGTTCATGGTGGCAGTGCACTTTTCAAACAGGCTGAGGTATGATTGCTTTGCTTTCAGGTTTACTAAACACTAAATCCAGACCCACCTTATTATTGCTACACGTGGTATTGTGGGCAAAGGAAAAGAAAAGCTTTCTTCAAATAAATCCTAGATTTCCTCAATAAGCCAAGGCAGTTATATGGACTATAAGGGGATCCAAATATTTAACACCAGCATCTTAGTATGCATCCACAGCATTCCCTAGTGCATTTAACAGTAAATATTTAATAGTCAATCATTATGAGCAATTGATTGTCTGAGGGATTGGAGGCTGGCCAGTGCAGATTTTGTCCAGGGGACGTCACTAGACCAGTACTATGATCTCAGGTTGGTCTGCGGCCGCAGGATTTGTATGAGAGGAGCAGCCTGAATGCAAGACGCAAGCCAGCTGCTCCCCAAACACAGACTGACACTGTGCATACAGCGCTGCAGCCGCAAAAAAAAACAAAAAAACCCAAACACACACAACATGCAATCTCCTGCAAAGCAAATTAACACCTGACTGGAGCAGAAATCTTACCAATACAGCAGTGAGCAAAGCAAGCAAATCAGAAGAAATCTAGGTACACCTTACTAGAGCTCAACCAACAGCAATACGTACAAACAAGCAAAGCATGCAGATTTATATCATCTAGGCAACTCCTAGAGCCATCTGAACGGCTTTACTCCGGTGCAGACAGCAGGAAAACAACCATTTTAAACAAACCACGCAGGAGTTAAATAGTTTAACTAGACATACAATATATGCGGCTTCTGATTTTGCACTCTGGATCAGAGTGTGGAACAGCAAGCACCCTCGAAGAGTAGGGAGTAATCGTAGATTATTCCACACTGAGAACAAACCGGTCAAATTCTCCAAGACGGGTTTCAGTTCAACGATTTGGACAAAACCTTTGCACAATAACCACACCGCTAGCTTGAGTTTACCTGCTGAACACCAGCGGCAAAGGCTTTCAGGAAGACTTCAGCAAATTCATTATATTCCTTAGAGACATTCCCAGGGCTTCCATACCTGAGAAAGAAAACCCACAGTGACTTCCTTGAAGAGGCCATGGATGGTCATTACAAAAAATGGACTTTCCTGGTCATCCAAAACATTTGGTAGTGTTTATATTGTTAACCTCACCACTGCAACTTGCACACAAGGCACACAGTATTTGTAACAAAATACACTTCGTTGACGATCTGCCCATAGTAAGATCGTATAACGTGCACTATTCTGACAGCCCCTGGGTCCGTACACAATTCACTCGCCAAAAGCATCTCCATTTATAGAAATCATGAGCACAGATTTTACCTCTCAAACATACGTGCCAGTATGTGTAAAGCCCACTTCTTGCACTTCCACCAAGGCAACTCTGGTCTGTCATCTTCATCAACTTGAAGTGTTTCCTACAAAGGAAGGAAGAAGGGAAATTAAAAAAAAAAAAAAAAATTAAATAAATTATATTTTCATAGATGGCAAGACTTTGGCACTACAAGATTTAGTCAGCCTAATGAGGTGTGCCATTAGTAATCTGGTGCATAAAAAGTTTTTTTTTTTTTTTTTTTTTAAAGTAATACATATCTAGCTTTGTGGTTTGAAACCCAAGGCACTCTTCCACGGAGTTCTCAGCAATAGGGAGGCATAACCCAGTTTTCCTAAATGGACCCGAAACAGATACTCACAGCAGGTACATCTCGATCCACAACAGTCTTCAGAATCTCAATCCATTCAGTCAGATTCTGCTGATTAATAAGCTCCAGCGGTAAAGTATACTAAAAAGAAAAGAGTCCAGCATTATGTTATTTCCCTCATTAGACAGACAAGTACACTTATCACTGATAAATATGACTGAGTTTGTGGGACAGCCAAACAGTGAAGGAAAGAATCATACAGGTGAGTACTTTAGGATGAGAACAATGAATAGCCTAAAAGGGAAAAACAAAGTTGTTTTCCTGGCACTATAGGGAGCTCCACTGCAGCCTGCCTCCCCCTCCCATGCTTTCTATGGGGTTTTACATGATGCTGGATGTCCTCACGCAGCAAGTACATCTAGTGTCAGTTCAACAACTAAAAGAAATTAAATTAAAAAAAATTTGATTAGCCACCCGGAAGTCCCTTAAAGCGACACTTGCCCATTGAAGTAGTCTGGGTGGCAACTCCCACCAGACTTACCCCTGCAAGTTCAATTATTGCAGTTTTTATAAACTGCAATAATTTCCTTGCAGGGTTAAGTCCTCCTCTAGTGGTTGTCTATCAGACAGCCACTAGAGGGACTTCCGGATGTTTTAAAATATGCTCGACATCCTCACGCTATGCAGGAGGACCTCCATCGTCGCCGGAAACCCCATAGGAAAGCATTGAATAATGCTTTCCTATAGGGAGATATAATGCGCGCGCGGCAATTGCCAATGGACATCGGCGCTGGATTCAGGCAAGTCACTGGAGGGGTTTTAACCCCTTCAACAACATGGGATAGGGGGTGGAAGGGAGAGTTGTAGACAGCCACTACAGGTGGAGTTAACCCTAGCAAGTAATTATTAAAAACTACTATAATTACCACTGCAGGGTGAGCAATGAGCTGAAGTGATCTGGCTACCTACAGTGTCCCTTAAAGGAGACAATCACACCTATGGTTTGGCTACCATGTTTACAAGACTTATGGCTTAATTTCAGTGTGCATCACAGGCAAATAATTATCGGTGGCATCTAGGATTTACGAGGTTCAAGATTCTGCAATGATGAAATGACTAGAATTGTATATATCCAAGGACAGCCATCTGCCAGATAAGGAGGGTTAAAGATTTTTACCTGGACAAGTGCGTAGAAGATCTTAAATATCTGTTTCTGGATGAGAACAGACTGCTCGGAGGGGTCTGGTAGTAGCTGGATGAATCGATCTTTCAACATGGGCAGGAAGTGCTGCATCGCAGCTATCAGAGGGCTCCTCTCCTCTGGCTTCTTATATCTGCAACAGATTAAGGCACGTCAGAAGAAGAACTTCACTGGACAGTGTATCCAAGAAGAGAATGGTTAAAAAAAACAAAAAAAAAACACCAAACCCTTCTGAAAAATCACTACTCACTCTTAGCAGTTTCAGAAGTGGTAATGCATCTGCCAAGATAAGCTGGAGATTTGGGATCTAAAAGCAGAATTCTATGTACCTTTTGCACAGTATGAAAATAATCATGCATTTCTTCTTGGCAGACATCGAAACAGATAACCATTCAGCCACTCTAACAAGAATGATAGGTTGCGCTACAAAAAAAAAAACAAAAAAACACACAAATAGACGGAAATAAATATATAAAAACAGTTTAACAAATAAATATATGAAAAAGAGAAATATATAAAAAATAATAGTCCAAATTGTAGGTATTGTAAGTTTAAATGGATAAAGTGGTGGTTGTAGTATTTAGTATATTTCTCTTACAAGTTCCAGTAAGTGTATGGTAGTAGTATGTCCAATAGGGAAAGTAGATCTTCTAATCTTTAGAGGAGTCTTGGCTCGATGGTAGACATAGAAAAAAGAAAGACAACAAAGACGATCCAATAGTGTAGACTGTTTGTTGATGGAAATACAATAGTAATACACTGGTTTAGTATATATTTACGAAAGAATAGGCTTATCTCGGCAAAGCCATGGGTAAGTAGCGTCATTGGTTTGATGTTACCGCGGGTCGATAGCTACCTGTTTGTGTTTCGTGTTAAAGTGCGCTTTAATTGCGGTAATGACAAAATTATTAAAATAAAGTTATAAGGAAAGGTTGGGAGAAAGTTACTCATTCCTTTATAAGTACAATATAAAATTTATAAAATAGCCAAAAATAGCCAAAAATTTTATAAATTTTATATTGTACTAATAAAGGAATAGTGGCTTTTAATACAATTTTGCCATATAACCTTTTTTTTTTTTTTTTTATTTCATTTTTAATAATTTTGTCATTACCTGGTCATACACTATTTTGGAGCCTACACAAGACCAAGAATCCTAGGTGGGGATTATACCACCTATGCGGTTATATTGAGCAGTGTACCCTGCTCATCCAAATGTGAGTATTTTTATTTCTTACTTTTGATTTAATTTACTCATATCCAGTGAGCACTATATTTTGCTTTTATCTCCTTTTCAAAACCGAGGGATCATCTTCACCTATACCCTACCAGTGGGGGACTAACGCCACTGAATGCCAAATACACTAGAGCAAGTCTATGCTCTAATATAGGTGAGTGTATTACCTATT
>OW240923.1:88320080-88528618 GCA_933207985.1 Pelobates cultripes | reverse complement strand
TTTTTTTTTGTAGCGCAACCTATCATTCTTGTTTTTGCCATTTCTCCTTTGAGGACTCTAGAGGGAACCTCATATTTATAGGTTGCTGCTTCTTGTCTGTTCATATCACTCAGCGCTGATCCGTTTTCTACCTGATTCAGCCACTCTAGTCTGCCCAATTTTCTAAATAGTTTTTATTAGTCCCTGGCCTTATCTTATAGTTAGGATAGCCTTATGTCTATTCCACGCATGCTTAAACTCCTTCACTGTATTAACCGCTACCACTTCAGCTGCAAGGCCATTCCATGCATCCACTACCCTCTCAGTAAAGTAATACTTACTGATCGTCTTAAATTAGAAAGGCAAAGGTTTAAAAATATGTCCTTTTGTTGTGGTAGTTTTTCATCTTTTAAATGTAGTCTTCTCCTTTACTTTGTGGATTGCCTTAATGTATTTAAATGTTTCTATCATATCCCCCTGTCTCGTCTTTCCTCCAAGCTGTACATGTTAAGATCCTGTAACCTTTCCTAATTCCTCTCGAACTGCTAGAGCCAGAGTGATTATAGCTCGCAGTTCGAGTGTTAGTTCGAACGCTTCTCCATACGAATGAGCCTCCTAAGCATATTCTCCCAGCAAAGTAGACCGGTACCCAAACAGTCGAAACTAGATGAAGGGTGTAACAAGAATAACTTTAATAGTGCCACACTTTGCTTTTATGCCCCACGTAGACCTTGCGGGGAAACTAAAACACAAAGTTCTAAACCAATGACAGCAAGGTTACAAAGTGTGACACTCCCATAACAAACATACAATCCCTCCTCTCTGCCTGGGAGATAATGGAGTCAGATACTGTAATAACTCCATTATCTCCAGGCAGAAAAAAAAAAAAAAATTTCCATAAAACTTCAAAAAAGTACCCCAAAACACAAAATCCCCACAATTGTTACATCCCCTGGCTCATAGTGGCGTTTGTTCCCATAGTTCATGGGAACAAAACTACAGAATAGCGCTCCCTTGGCTGGTTGGTGAAAGGAAGCAGGCGTTTGGGAAGTCGAGTGTCCGATTTTGGTTCCAGACACTCGACGACCAAGTACCATGGCCACTGTTTTCTCCTACAGGTGGCGTTCGACTACACGAATGGCGGCCACACAGGGAGAGCACTAAATTGGCAAAGTTCTTTGAAGTAAATGAGCCAGAGGGGTGTTCAGTAGTTTTATCTACCAAACACACACAAAAAAAAAACAAAAAAAAAAAACTGAAGTACCTAACAGGAGTAGTTTCTTCACATCCTGCAATCCATGAACCAGTTTAGTAGACCTTCTCTAAACTCTCTCCAAAGTATCAACAGGTCAGCAGTGAACTCCTGCACGACCTGATCCCAGCTGTGGACGTTAAACAAGTTATGGTGCGGCTGTCTCATGAGGGAGCAGTCACGAGTTTTTATTTTTCCTGAATTGGGGAGGTGTGTGTATATATATATATATATATATATATATATATATATATATATATATATATATATATATATCATATATTCTTCTATTAACCAAGAGGACCAATGAAGAACATCATAATTCAGTCTTCATGGGCAACATCAGAATGTAAGGTGGCTCTCACTTAGGGTCTAAGACTTTGCCGACCCTAAATAACTAGGCATGCTGGCACAGGGACTCTTTAACCAGATATCATGAGTGAATGAAGGGTAAATGGTTCTTTAGAGACAAATGGTAACGCAAATCTAAGCCACAAGTGTAGGAGAGCAATGAACACCAAGATTTCCTAAATCAATTAATGCAGTAACCTGGCCTGCTTCTCTTAACAAGCCATGAGGCTCTTTAACAAGTTGAAGATCGAAATGCCATGACAATGCAGAGATAACCAAGTATTCTGAGTGATTGCTGAAGGAGACTTACTCATAGTTTTTCACTAGCTGATAGAGACACAGGAGAATGCCGAGCCAGCAAGCGCTGTTATCCGACTGCAAGTAAAATCCTATCTTCTCCACAACTGCAGTCCAGCGATTGGGATAATCATGTTTAATAATGTGATGGATACAGGTTGTAAGTTGGACTCTGGAAAGTAAAATGAGAATTAGAGCACAGGAACATCACCAATATCTAGAGTACAGTAAATCTGACCACTGCTCTTGGAACAATCAGTTAGTATCTACTGCACATTTAGCACCAGGTTAAATGTATCAGTCGTGTCAGGTAAGGGATGAATATGACAGGTTACACTGCACATATCTCTGGGATAGAGCACAAACCAGATGAGTGTCCGTGACCTTAATTGGCTGCTATGAGAGAATTTAGATTGCAACCAATGCAATAAACAGTGCAATATGCAAAACAGTGTTTTGGAAGCAGAATAATGCCAAAAATGCAGGGCGCGCTAGTACAGCATGTACCTAATTAGCTCAGGAGACTGAATAATCGCTTCTACGATGTTTTCTCGGATGCAGTGCCGATCCTCTTCAGGGATGGTATGAGGCGGCAATTCTCCTGGAGTCACCTCCCGGTCAGGCCAGTATTGAGTAATCATATTCTTTAAATAAATAACACCTACATGATCACATGGAGAAACAAAGGCAGAGAATGAATAGACTATTAACTGAAAACTAGCAAGACATTTGTTTACACTATGCACTTCCAGGGTGTTTAATCCCGTACGTAATTTAAAAGGTCAATGTTAAAAAGGTGTGCTGCTTACATTAGAACACAATCCACAGATATGCCTCTCCTTTAAATACCAAAATATTATCAGCATAGCATAAAATGAGATTTCATCTATACTTTTTGCACACGTTTAGAGAATACATTAGGACTTTATTTAGGGCGACTGTTCCAACACACTATGATTGCATAACTTCCAAAGGTCCCCCTAACCCTATTATTAAAAAAAAAAAAAAAAAAAAACACAATTCTCATTTGTACTTGCCTGCTTGCCTTACGGGTAAGTCCAGCTGTTCAGACATCGTGACTTGCAGCAGAGTTGACACAAAGTTTACAGACTTATGGGACTAGAAAAAAATAAAAATACAATTAATCAAAACCAGAAACACACCCCACAAAAGTGTATATGTATATACACACACGCATTATATCAGATATTGAGCCCTAGTTACCCAGTTTATACTCCTAGAGAATTAATGGAAACACACTGGGCTACGCCAATACCCGCACTAAAAAGATTCCCTTAAATTCAAGAAGAGGGCTGCAAAGGCTACACTGGACATTGCTTGCCCAGGGGCAACAAACCAATCACACCTCAAAAGGATTAAATTTGCACACAGACCATAAACCTCATTACATGCCTTCGCAAACCTGGCATCAGTTTTTATTATGGATGATCAGTGACTGCAGTAGGTCACAAGGGTGGGAGTGTGGAAATAGTTTTGCAATACTCCATAATAAAAACATGCATCCAGTAAAAAAATAAATTAAAAAAAAGCCATTGTATTCTAAATGCTACATAAAAATAAAAATTAAAAAAAAAGCTTGCATAATCAGCATGACTCTTGTCAGCAGCATTTGCAAGCCCTCCCCTTCTAACCCTGCCCATACTTTGTGACTGTCCAATTACAGACTTCCCAATGCAGCTCCATGAGAAAAGTCTTTGCAAGGCAGGTGCTCTGGGCAATTGCGGGCTCTTGAGGTTTAGTTCCACTGAGCAAAACAGGACGTAAATGGACCGGTTGTCTAACAGCCAGGGAAGTGTAAACAAGGTTAATTTATAAAAGTGAAATTTCTATTGAAATCTGCAGTTTTTGTAAATGTAAGCTAAAATGCTGTAGGTGTATGGAGGATCCCTTTAAAAACATTTTACATGGGAGTGTTAGGACTACATGGATTCAAACAAGATTCATAAGAGTTTAATCTGAATATAGAAATGTCTCAAATGAGTGAATTATTTTTACTTCCTCACCAACCTAATTCAATGAGTTAACATGCACCTCAAATTGAATTCATTGAAAAGCCTTAAATTGCCAATCAGTATCTGGTTGCTGATAACACATAAAAGACCAGTCTGACACTTGCAGTGTAAAGACTAAACATCTCGACATTCTATAAATTACTACAACTTGAGTACAAAGACCAACTACCCACATTCACATCATCATGGGCTACAGACCTCCAAATCAAGCTAACAGCAGCGGAATGGTCCACCATTTTCACCCAGATACACGTGACCACTATCAGTTGTTGCATAATAGAGGCAAACTATAAGAATTTCTTTTCGATGGCACCATTAGCCAGATGAATTTCATTGACTATTCACAACTGCCTCTAACTTATGCTGATGGGCTCCCAAGGGACAGGCACACCCGCACGCATATGGTGGTCCTGCCCTGTAATTCAGGAGTATTTGAGACAAATAGCAATCATGTATGTATTAGACATACATGTAGGCAACACAGCCATGTTCCTCCTACACCCAACCCTACTTCCCAAGACAGAACGCATTCTCATAAATCACTTGCTTACAGCAGCTAATCTTCTCATCCCAATAAAGTGGGAACAAACCACAACCCCAGCGATAAGAGAATGGATTCAGAAAATAGAGACTGAGGGTGATGAAGGAACGTCACTACTCATTTACCGATAAATACGCCCTATATAATAAAATATGCAAACCATGGTTGAAATTAATTCGGCAAAAACCTAGAAATTAGACACTTGTATGGGAATTCCAGGTCACGTGTACTTTCCTTTCTGCGACTTCACACAGGCCTCCAGGCAGCAAATTGGGAAATATACTTACTTACCAACTGCTATAGACTGAACTACGTACTCAATCATAACGGTCGGAGAAGGCATGAAGTATCCTTAAGTCTATTCCAATGCAACCCCACCGCACCAGCCCCAGGCACTTTTTGGGACAGTTTTCTGAGTTTCATATGTTCGATATGTCTATAATCCCAAACTTTAGTTATATCATCCGCATAATTATGGCCCATAGGAACCATCCTACAATTGTACAGTTACGATGAAGGTAATCCTTAAATTGCATGTATTCACTATGATGGAGCAACAATACTCATATCCAATAGTCCTAGTAGGGGAGTGCTCCATGATCCCCACTTTCTCCATGCTGGACTTATCACACGCAGCCCCCATCTGATGAGCTACTACAATTCTAGCGGAAATGGGTTAGAGACTTAAACAAACCCTCACCTCGATTTAGTAAATTTTGACAGGCATACTCCTACATATATGCAGAGATATGCTATGTAACTTACTGTTTTATTCTGTACTACCCACAGAGCCATTATGTATATGTATACTGTACTACTGTATGTAAACTATTGCAACCTCTAAGGAAATTGTCTGACAAATGTACCCAATTGTTTTCATATTGTTGTGTAACTTCTTGGATGACAAAAAAAAAAAAAAGACCAACCTGCTAGACTATATATACTTGTGGGCACAAGGAAGATATACCCAGTAGTAAGACTGCCTGACCCGAGTATCAATTGGTTTGTGCTAGATTATATCAGAATTCTAAATAAACAGCAGAATTTTGTGGGCATACAGACAGCGGATATCGTACTGTATGGGACTTGCTGTCCAAGCTGTCACTCATCTGGGCTGCATTATACCGCCATGTGATCACCCAAGCTTGGTGCTAGACTGTACCTACCCCACCTAGCACTACAATAAGACCCTCACTCTCCCCACTTGGTGTTTAATGTCAAAACGGTCCTATTGAAGACATGCCTGTATAAAGTCTACATTCAACAGATTCTACAAAAAGAACAGAGAAAGGGCGGTTGAAAACAAGTTTTATTTCAAAGCTCGATTCAAAGACCAGAGGAAGTGTTTCGGCATCACGCATACAACATCCACTAACATGCATTTTGTAAATCTTTATTGCCTGGTGACTTAATGAACATTAGTTGTGGGTTTTTCTGGTTCAGCATGTTATTTAGATACACCCATTCAGATTGAGTATCTGGAATTGGCAATGTCTAGCACTTTCTGATAACCCTAGCATGCCATAGAAGGATTTATAAGCTACGAAGGGTTAATGTGTAAAGATACCAGCATGGTGGTTTCTCGGGGCACAATAGTTCATGTCTGCTCTGTTTCACGCCAAGCTGAGTCATCAAGAAGCATGTTTCGGGAAAACAGTAAAGTTGTCCAGACGGCACCCCTGCACAGTGTGCTTTACCAAGTACCAAAATACAGGGCAGAGTGCCGACTCTACAGAGGCATGCCAACAACTTTATATGGAGAAAACAGGAAGGTACAAAGGGAATAACAGCAAAGGCATGAACATCGAGAGTAGAGTAACTCCAATAAAGCCACTTTTACAACTTATTTACAAATGTGCAGAAAGGAGGGGGGGGAGATGTGACGGAGATAATCACTTTGAGAACGAGTATGCAACTCAGTCTGTGCAAAGCCAGCTGCTACAGTTACATTAGTGTTGGCAAGAGGTTTTTTTTTAACCCCTTAACGACACAGGACATGTGTGACATGTCATGATTCCCTTTTATTCCAGAAGTTTGGTCCTTAAAGGGTTAAACACAAACGAAATACCTATGACAGAGGCAGAATGCTAGACCTATTGATGATAAACAGCTGGAGGTTACACATCATATGATTTCAAGGCCATTAATACGTTTTTACATATTTGTGCCACTGGTGGCAGATAAAATTAAAAAAAATAAAAACTTAAAATGAGTGCTATGCAGAGAACGCAGTCTCGAGGACATGATGCTGCTTACTCACACTTCATGTTGTGTAATTGAGGGAAAGGGCTACTATTCTTTCACGGTGACCCCTCCAGCTGTCAGAGTGCCAAGGAATTTGTTGGGATGCCATGCAACAGCTTTCAGGAATGAATCTCCCTGACGTGGCACCAAGCAGTCCACACACAGCTTCACAACACAAAGGAAGGGACATGTCGTAAAGGGATTCTATAGTGCCAGAAAAATAAAAGTTTTCTTGGCACTACTGGTTTATAAGGTGCCCCCATCCCTTGCACCCCCTTCTCCCACTGCACTGAGGGGGCTGAACCCCTTCAGTCACTTACCTGAATCCAGCACAGATGTCCCTCGGCACTGGGTCAAGCTCTGCCCACACACGCATTAGGTTTTTCCCATAGGAAAGCATTAATCAATGCTTTTCTGTGGGAAAAAAAAATCTGATGCTGGAGGTCCTCATGCAAAGCGTGAGGCCGTCCAGCGTCAAATACCAGACCAAAGGTCCGCTTCGATTTAGGAAGCCCTCTAGTGGCTGTCTGGTAGACAGCCACTGTGGGCAGACTTAAAACTGCAACGTAAACACTAAGCACTAACTGCAAAAGGGACACTACACCCAGACCACTTCAATGAACTGAAGTGGTCTGGGTGCCTACAGTGTCCCTTTAAGACTTCCTGGCTGAACATTAAGTCATGCTGCTGTGAAGGCAATATCCATAAAATAAAAAGAAAGCCAGGTTCTCATTAGCTATTGGACAAGTTAAAGATACCCCTCGTGAGTAGAAATGCACCCCTGTTGACTATCATGGAGTCTTCAAACTTGCAGGGACAAGTACCTCAGAGCCTGGCTAGTAGAGTAGAACTTCAAATGTGTAGTCCAACTGAATAACCATGAAGGTACGAGACATTGTGACTGCAAGAGATTTTATAAGTGTACAGTGCATGAAGTGAGAAACTAGATATTCTGCACGTGAATATATGATACTAAGTGTGATTTCTATCTAAATGTGGGAGATCCAAGTAACAGGACTTTTTTTTGCATAGTGTCTCACTTTGCTGAGAGAGCCATGTGTGAAGTATGCTCATGGTCGTTTATCCGGTGGGAACTGCTATGAAGATCACAGCTCAGTAGCTGCTAGATGAAGGAATTCATACAGCACCAGGACTCCAAATTCCCAATAAGGCAAAGATATGTTATTGCTCTCCAAAGAGAGGACAAGGGATTTTCCTTTCCATAGACAAAATCTACACAGGACAATAATTTACAAAAATTAAGATAGGGATATAGGATACAGATATATTACACACATCTTATATACCGGTAGGTATCATTGCAAAAACGTACTGCAGAGAGCTTATCAGATGTGTACTAATTACCTTTGCAGGGTTAAGGAACCTGGGATTATATGCACCCAGGCCACTTCAATGAGCTGAAGTTGTCTGGATGCCTAAAGTGCCCCTTTAACGCTCTTTTTTTACTTGTCTTTGCTTATTACAACTTTTGAGATGTCATGGTGCCTGGAGCACGAATTTAATAACCTATTTAATTCAGTTCTATCATTATAGATAATTAAGCACTCCTCCGTGCTGACTGGCAATTCTTAAAAAAGGGAAACTGGTAGGACTGGCACAAAACAGCCCTCTCCACAGTTTAAAGCTGTATACAGCCCTTTTGCATAATGTAATAGGGCAGTAGAGGAATCTAACACTAAGGTTTCATGGCACAGACTGGTCGTACTGGTGGCGAAGTGACAAGGAATTTGCTGATTTTTTATTTTCATCTGAAAAGTGCAACTTTTTCAGATTGGAGATTTTAGCTCAAAGGGACACTATAGTCCCCAGAACAACTACAGCTTATTGAATTTGTTCTGGTGAGTAGAATCATTACCTTCAGGCTTTTTGCTGTAAACACTGTCTTTTCAGAGAAAATGCAGTGTTTACATTACAGCCGAGTGATAACTTCACTAGCCACTCCTCAGATGGCTGTTAGAGATCCTTCCTGGGTCATGGCTGCCTAAAATGCATCCATTCATGTTCTCCTCCCTCTGCATGCAGACACTGAATTTTCCTCAGAGATTCATTGATTCAATTCATCTCTATGAGGAGATGCTGATTGGCCAGGGCTGTGTTTGAATCATGCTGGCTCTGCCCCTTTGTCAGTCTCAGCCTATCCTATGGGGAAGCATTGTGATTGGATCAGGCTACCACATCTGATTATGTCAGCAGACTGCTTGTTTTTTCAGGCAAACAGCATGCAGAGTTACGGCTTCTGGCTTGAATACAGTAGGATGTCGCTATATTTATGGAGGCATAAGGGGCCCAGAGGGCTATATGGTGGTTTTAACACTATAGGGTCAGGAATGCAGGTTTGTGTTCATGACCCTATAGTGATCCTTTAAAATGTGCAATAACTAAGAATTCTGCAAAATTACCAGTTTACTACGTGACACTCATTTTATTAATACATGTTATGCTCCAGCCTTGCCCAATAAATATTAAAAGTGGTGACCAGTAATAGACTTCTGCAATATCTCTAGACTGCAACCACACAGCCTGTAAAACACCCAGGATACAAGGATTCATTCATCAACACAAATTTTGCCATTATACACAGGCTACCAAGATGGCTGCACAGGAAACAAGTTGTGCATTTTGCCATAAATTGGATGCAGCACTCGTTAGACTCTAAACTCTAGTTCCTGTAATAGTATAACAAATTAGGGATGACTTAACTGCAGTAAACAAAAGTTTGCTTTCCTGATTAGCGCAATAAGATTTAAGAAAAATGTTGACATTCCAGGAAAGTGAAAGAGTCAGCCTTATGAGGAAGCTAGCATTTTTACAGATGCCAAACAAAAAATAAATATCCCAAATCAAACAAGGATTATAAAAGCACAGCGGAAACATGCCTTATTATGGTGTCTAGTCAGTCTCACAAAACCCTTTGTAGACAGGCCATGCGCCAAAAGAAGTCTGTGACACTATTATTGCAATACTGCGCCTATGCCTAAAAAAGTAAACATCCTTGAATTTGAACGTTAACATGCCCTCTAGTATAATTAAGCAAATGAGAATTCCTTAAAAATGCCAGTGCTCCCAAGTAAAGAGTCATTGCTGAAATTGTTGAGTTGAATAACAAGGCTTTAAATAACAATTTCTCAGAAAATATTTCCATAGAGAAATGGGACTAGCGAGGTCTCCTAATATTTTCAAGAAGAGATGTTAAATGCTGAGCTTTCAGTGCATATGAAAGTTACAGCTGATTCCTGCCTTACAGCAGTCATCACACTGATGCCCCCAGTGCTCAGAGGGAACAGTCACAAAGTGCATGACAAGCACATGACCTCAGACTGTCGGCATTGCATTGCTGCCGTTCATGCTTTTCAGAGCAATACATAGGATTGCATTGAGTCATCTATGTACCAGTCAAGCTGTCTGCTCAGGCCCAGAAGGCACTGCGAACAGGAAATGACTAACATCTCAGTCTTACTCTTACCATTTAACCCACTAAATGCCATCTCTAGGGGTTTATTCACTGAACAGTAAACTGCACAGAAAACTGATAAGACATGCTAGTCTGGATACCTGAAAATTTTGATATTTTCCCCCACACTACAGCCTTTTCAGCAAAAAATATACTTTCCAATTTTTATTTTGTGAATAAACCCTCATTAAAGAATATTCATACTGGATCCCTTCCTCCACATTGGGTACAATTCCTTTCACAAAACAGGCCAGAATGTTCTACTGAGAGGCACCTTTCAAAAGCTGAATATCCACGGTGGTAAACAGCTATATTTAAGTAGCAATTACCATGACATATGGCTGTCAAAGAAATCCAAGTATATCTGGCTGAGCATCACAAGAGTTGGCGTTCCATAACCTAGTATGAGGCTACCACTAGTAAGTATAGTAAAGAGGCAACATAACCACTTCAACTTATGGTACTAACAGGGCTTAAACTGTAGTCTTGTGCTACCAGCCAAGGCCTTAAAATGTAATGGTCACTGCAAGCCATAGCATACTCTAGAGGTGTAATTCTACTAACCATGACTAAAAATTCTCACTTGCCAATGGCTAGCTGGAACATTTAGCCTCGGTACCAGGGTACCATAACTGCTGGCTTAGCTTAGACCAATTTGTCCAACTGACTAAATGGGTCTTAACTCCATGTCAGCAGCAACAGGTCAACTATTTCTGTAATTCCAGGCTCTAATAGGGGGTGGAGCTATGGCAGCCAAACAGGAAGGAGGTGGAGCCATGGCAGCAGAGGTGGAGCCATGGCAGCCAAACAGGAAGGAGGTGGATCCATGGCAGCCAAACAGGAAGGAGGTGGAGCCATGGCAGACAACTGAGCTATAGCTATGAGAGTCACATCAGTAATTCATGTTCTGTTAAATGAAACTCTTCACTCTAATTGTATAACAAAAAAAAGTGATTGCCTTTCTATTTAACCCTCCATGCTTGAATTTTATGAGCAAGTTTAAGGGTTTAGAATCTCACCTCCATGTAGCCATCATCACCCAGACTTGGTCACACAATGCTGTTGCGGTTAGCCATTGGTGAATGAAACATTTGCCTTGCCCAGTAGAAATACCATTGGACCCTCCAGTCTTGCAGTGGGGGTTACTATAGTCACCATGCAACTTAATAAAGCAAATTTGGTGTATAGATCACACCCCTGCACTCTCACTGCTCAACTGCCATTTAGGAGTTAAAATCACTTTGTTTATACAGCCAAAGTTACAACTCCATGCATAGAACTTACACAGCCTTCCTAAACACTTCCTGAAAAAAGAGAATGTTTACAATTTCTTTATTGCACGGTCTGTAAAATTCTGAATTTTTTTTATTTTTTTTATCTTCTCTGTTAAAAGCTTGCTAGACCCTGCAGGAGCCTCCTGTGTGCGATTAAAGTTCAATTTACAGAACAGACTATAAGAACTTCTAAAGTAAATTAAATGTACACTATGGACACCAGAACAGCTACAGAATAGTCCGTCCCTGCCGGCATTTTCTTCCTGTGGCACTGACGTTCAGCGTCTCCATGTGGAGAAGCTGAACTTTCCCCATTGAGATGCACTGATTCAATGTATCTAGATGACGAGATGCCAGTTGGACAAGACCGCTTTGGAACAGCTCAGTGAAACTGCAGCGCATGATGTATAAACTGGAACTGTTTAATTAAGCTAAAGTTAGCTTGATGCCTAGTATCCCTTGACACTATAGCCTATGATATTTCAAATTATCACCTACATAACCCAAAATAGGCCCCAACAAACTTTATATCCTAACTGTCTGTAATACGTTTTAGTGCCTTCCTCTCACACTGACATGCATTCATATGTTGCTCTGACAACAAACATGTCTGTCTGACTGAACTCCTAGTGCAGCCCTCAGCCTGTGACCCCATACAAGCACGCAGAGCTCCTGTATTTTACTACCCCACTATCGTTTAATGTAGCATTTAGAGGGTTATTTACTTAACTAAGAATTGCCGTAAATTTAAGGCCAAAATAGCTGAATATTTTTTAATTCTGAAAGTTTGCCATAAAGTTGGGACATTCACTTTAATTTCCTAATCATATATATTTCCTAGTGTGGCCCCCAGATCCCTATCACACTGGCTCTATATTACCTAGTGTGGCCCCCAGATCCCTATCACACTGGCTCTATATTACCTAGTGTGGCCCCCAGATCCCTATCACACTGGCTCTATATTACCTAGTGTGGCCCCCATATCCCCATCACACTGGCTCTATATTACCTAGTGTGGCCCCCATATCCCCATCACACTGGCTCTATATTACCTAGTGTGGCCCCCATATCCCTATCACACTGGCTCTATATTACTTAGTGTGGCCCCAAGATCCCTATCACACTGGCTCTATATTCCTAGTGTGGCCCCAGATCCCTATCACACTGGCTCTATATTACCTAGTGTGGCCCCCAGATCCCTATCACACTGGCTCTGTATTACCTAGTGTGGCCCCCAGATCCCTATCACACTGGCTCTATATTCCTAGTGTGGCCCCCAGATCCCCATCACACTGGCTCTGTATTACCTAGTGTGGCCCCCAATCATATCACACTGGCTCTGTATTACCTAGTGTGGCCCCCAGATCCCTATCACACTGGCTCTATATTACTAGTGTGGCCCCAGATCCCTATCACACTGGCTCTATATTACCTAGGCCCCCAGATCCCTATCACACTGGCTCTGTATTACCTAGTGTGGCCCCCAAATCCCTATCACACTGGCTCTATATTAACCAATTGTGGCCCCCAGATCCCTATCACACTGGCTCTATATTACCTAGTGTGGCCCCAGATCCCTATCACACTGGCTCTATATTACCTAGTGTGGCCCCCAGTGTGACAGTGCGGCCCCATGTGGCCCCTAGATGACTGCTGTGGCCCCTGTCTCCTGATGTCACATGCTTCCCCCATGCTACGTGACGTCACGCTAGGTGCTGTGAGTGACGTCACGCTGGCGGTTGGCCCCGCGTGCGGTTGGGTTGCTCAGTGTGGCCCTGGGCCCCGCTCTCACCTCGTTAAGCTGCCTCTCGGCCGCCTCCCGGAGGGCTGGGTCCATGGTGCCCCGGAGGGCCTCGATGAGCAGAGTGGGGTCCATGTCCGCGGTGAGGGAGAGCCCGAGGCGAGCTGCGCACATGGAGCCGCCACACACACCGGCGGGAAAGGAAGGAGAGCAGCCAGGCCCCGGATACAGCCCGCCCACAGCCTGCACCGTCACTTCCGCTCCCAACCGCACTGGATCACGGGACATGTAGTCTGCTTGCAGCGACCCACACGCACAGCTCGCCTACAACACGTAACGTCACTTCCAGCTATGGCTCCTGGGCGCTCGCGAGCCTTCATTTATCACTCTCCATGTGCAAGTCGCCCACAAGGTGTCGCGTCACTTCCGCTCAGGCCGCGGGGTATCTCGGGACTTGTAGTCCTACCTGTGCGTGTAGCTAGTGCAATTTATTCCTGAACCTCTGGAGAATTAAATATTACACAGGGGGCCAGGGTTATATATTACACAGGGAGCCAGGGTTATATATTACACAGGGAGCCAGGGTTATATATTACACAGGGGCCCAGGGTTATATATTACACAGGGAGCCAGGGTTATATATTACACAGGGAGCCAGGGTTATATATTACACAGGGGGCCAGGGTTATATATTACACAGGGAGCCAGGGTTATATATTACACAGGGAGCCAGGGTTATATATTACACAGGGAGCCAGGGTT
The DNA here is from genome assembly GCA_933207985.1 of Pelobates cultripes. Lineage (NCBI taxonomy): Eukaryota > Metazoa > Chordata > Amphibia > Anura > Pelobatidae > Pelobates > Pelobates cultripes. The sequence goes on along the minus strand of OW240923.1, from coordinate 88,514,672 downwards.
ATATATTACACAGGGGGCCCAGGGTTATATATTACACAGGGAGCCAGGGTTATATATTACACAGGGGGCCAGGGTTATATATTACACAGGGAGCCAGGGTTATATATTACACAGGGGGCCCAGGGTTATATATTACACAGGGAGCCAGGGTTATATATTACACAGGGGCCCAGGGTTATATATTACACAGGGGCCCAGGGTTATATATTACACAGGGGGCCAGGGTTATATATTACACAGGGGGCCAGGGTTATATATTACACAAGGAACAGGGATATATTTTATATATTACACAGAGGCCAGGGTTATATAGTACACAGGGGCCCAGGGTTATATATTACACAGGGGGCCAGGGCTATATATTACACAGAGGCCAGGGTTATAAATTACACAGGGGGCCAGAGTGCTCTTTTAATTCAATGTTTACCTATTGAGAGGTTTGAAAGTACAAGCGACACTTGCCGTGTAAGTGCATTAGACAGGTCATTTGTGGTCCTGACCCTATAGTGTTCCTTTAAATTTAATATGCACTTTGAATCCCCCTTTAGTGAAAAGCACTGTTAGGTTGGAATATGTTTTATCCCAAAATCCGCTTCACAATTTCACACACAAAAAAGCTAAAAAGTAAATGTTGAAAATTCAATAAAGAATTCAATATTTCAAGAAGCAGTATTATGAAATATAATAAACAATGGCCGTCTATCTGAACACTAGCAGGAATATTCACTTAAAGCAGCTCTGTCACTTTTTAGTATTTCAGAAATATATACAGGATTACTTACTAAAGTTACAACTATTCTATAAGTCAGCTATGTTTCCAATTCTGCAGCTTTGACGTTAATTTGAAAATCACTTAGAATTCTTAATTTAGTGAATAACCCTTTTTGTTTGGATGGACACATTTAATGAGTAAAACCAAAATCTGACTGAGTTGACAATTCTCTAAACCTAAATCTGGTTGCGATTTAGTGATTCCAACTGAATTTGCACCAGAAACCTAGTTTAAAATGTAGTGTTTTTTGCATTTGAATCCTATATAAAACACAGGAACTTGAACCCTACAAACCACCGATTTTAAACAAAATTGTGACCAGGTTTTTAAAATTTTGTTACACAAAGCCCTGGCAAATCTTCACATAATTGAACAGTCATTCTATTGACCTGTTTTATGTTTTTTTAACTGTTTGGATGCTGGCAAATAGTTTAGACTTTTAAAATTCTTGCTTCAATTATAGCAATACAGGCCTGTAGTTTAACCTTTAGCCATTTGGCCAGACTGCTTTGTAAAATCCCGATGTTAAACACTATGAACATCTGGATTTTGAAGTCTGAATAGCCTGTGTGGAATCCAAATGGTTATGCCACATTTGATATTAGTAGAGTTTGACTGTAATAACCCTGTATTGGGAGAATTTCCGGAAATTCACGGAATGAATGGCTTGTCTGGTAAAGTGACTAAATTTTTTTTAAAGTAAATTTAGTTAATAATGAGCTCTCTATTCTTTAAAAACGTGAGACAGCACACTTCAGAAAATGAATTCTTACTGGGATGTAATGGGAATTTCAGAGCATACAGAGCCCTGACAATTAGACATGGCAGCTGGTTTTAGTATCATACACAAATGCTTGAGCAAAAGGATAATAAATTGTGTTTGATCTAAGAAACCATTCAGATGAGATTTTTAAACTTAAAATGTCTAGTATAGTATTACCAGCAGTATACAGGGAGGGCAGCTGCTGGCTACATTTATACAATTATTACAGTGTATGTTGTTGGTTCAAATAAAACTCCATGGTTACCCCCTGCTGGGCTGCACTGTATACCCCCTGCTGGGCTGCACTGTATTCTCCATCAACTACCCACTGTTGGGCTGCACTGTATAAACCCTTAGTTACCCCATGCTGGGCAGCAATATATATTCCCTCAGTTACTCCCTACTGGTCTGCACTGAATACCCCCTCAGTCACCCTCTGTTGGGCTGTACTGTATACCCCCTCAGTCACCCACTACAGTGCTGCACTGTAACCCCCCTCAGTTACCCCCTGCTGGGCAGCACCACATGCCCCTTCCGGTACCCCCTGCTGGGTAGCATTACATACCTCTTCAGCTAACCCCTACTAGGCTGCACTGTATACCCCCTCAGTTACTCCCTGCTGTAGTGCACTATTTCCCCTTCAGTCACCCCCTGTTGGGCTGCACTGTATAAAACCTCAGTTACCCCCTGCTGGGCAGCACCACATACCCCTTTAGTTACTCCCTGCTGGGCTGCACTGAATACCCCCCTCAGTTACCCAATGCTGGGCTGCACTGTAACACCCCTCAGTTACCCAATGCTGGGCTGCACTGTAACCCCCTCCCCCTCAGTTACCCAATGCTGGGCTGCCTGTAACCCCCTCAGTTACCCAATGCTGGGCTGCTGTAACCCCCCCCAGTTACCCCCTGCTGGGCTGCCTGTAAACCCCCTCAGTTACCCCCTGCTGGGCCTGTAAACCCCCTCAGTTACACCCCCTGCTGGGCTGCACTGTAACCCCCCTCAGTTACCCCCTGCTGGGCTGCACTGTAAACCCCCTCAGTTACCCCTACAGTGCTGCCTGTAAACCCCCCTCAGTTACCCCCTGCTGGGCTGCACTGTAACCCCCCTCAGTTACCCCCGGCTGGGCTGCACTGTTCTATACATGAGTGCCAGGCAATGACACCATAGATTGCGTTCTAAGTGCCGGAGCGGGCAAATTAACCATAGAGCAGTGAGGGAGCGGGCTGTGTTTCCGGTTTCGGACCGCAGTGCGCAGGCGCGGGCCGGCCATCAAAGCGCTCGGAGGCGGAAGTGACCGGTTGAGAGCTGACCCCGAGCCGGTAACCATGGCCAGACCCCGAGCGGCGGCAGCAGCGACGGAAACCCGTGAGAAACCAGAGCAAAACAACCATGGTGAGACCAAGATAAAAATATATATATCAACCCATAGAGAGACATAGAAACCTATAGAGAGACATATCAACCCATAGAGAGACATAGAAACCTATAGAGAGACATATCAACCCATAGAGAGACGTATCAACCCATAGAGAGACGTATCAACCCATAGAGAGACATAGAAACCCATAGAGAGACATATCAACCCATAGAGAGAAATATCAACCCATAGAGAGACATATCAACCCATAGAGAGACATATCAACCCATAGAGAGAAATAGCAACCCATAGAGAGACATAGCAACCCATAGAGAGACATATCAACCCATAGAGAGACCTATCAACCCATAGAGAGACCTATCAACCCATAGAGAGACCTATCAACCCATAGAGAGACCTATCAACCCATAGAGAGACCTATCAACCCATAGAGAGACCTATCAACCCATAGAGAGACCTATCAACCCATAGAGAGACCTATCAACCCATAGAGAGACCTATCAACCCATAGAAACCTGTCAACCCATAGAGAGACATAGAAACCTGTCAACCCATAGAGAGACATAGAAACCTGTCAACCCATAGAGAGACATAGAAACCTGTCAACCTATAGAGAGACATAGAAACCTGTCAACCTATAGAGAGACATAGAAACCTGTCAACCTATAGAGAGACATAGAAACCTGTCAACCTATAGAGAGACATAGAAACCTGTCAACCTATAGAGAGACATAGAAACCTGTCAATATTTATATATTTACCTATAGAGATATGTATGTATATAAATCTATCAACATATTAAAAGCTGGTTGTCACTTGTGTTTAAAAAATATGTATAAATATGTGAGGTGTGAGAAAATAAAATTAAAAATGTAGAAATTAACATTTTTTTATCCTCCATCTAGGTGCCTCCTTCTTAGCTCCCCGTCAATCATATAAGGTCTGTCCTTTACACCTGGCAGTCAGCACAGAGATGGGAGAAATGAAAGGGACACTATAGTCACCAGAACAACTACAGCTTAATGTAGTTGTTCTGCTGAGTATAGTCAGTCCCTTCAGGCTTTTTAATGTAGATACTGCCTTTTCAGAGAAAAGACAGTGTTTACATTACCCCCAAGTGACACCTCCAGTGGCCACTCAACAGACTGCCACTAGAGGTGCTTCCTGGGGAATGTTGCACTGTGTACAGCACTGAGATTCAGTGTCTTGTCGCCCTGCATGGAGACACTCAACTTTACCCATAGAGATGTATTGATTCATGAGGAGATTCTGATTGGCCACGGCAGCCTTTGGCTTTGCTCCCAGCCCACCTCCTTGATAAACTCAGCCAATCAATGCTTTCCTATAGACCGGGAGCAGAGCCAGCACCAGCAGACTGGAAATATTTACGGTGGCCAGAAGGGCTAGATAGTGATTTTAACAATATAGGATCAGGAGTACATGTTTGTCCTATGTTCCTTTGACATAAATTGGTGAAAAAATGGTGACAAGTTAAAGGGACAATCCGTTTTCCTGGCACTGCAGGTCGCCTCTCCCTCCCACCCCCCAACCCAGGTTGCTGAAGGGGTTAAAACCCCTTCAGTGACTTACCTGTATGCAGCGCCGATGTCCCTCGGCGCTGGTTCAGGGTCTGTCTATGCTCCTCCCCCACCGACGTCATCCGGCGGGGGAGACCTATTGCGCTTGCGCGGTCGGCGGCAGGGGAGACCGCATGCGCATTAGACCTCCCAAAAGGAAAGCATTAAAAGATACTTTGAATGCTTTTCTATGGGGATTTCAGCGACGCTGGAGGTCCTCACACATAAACCAGGAAGTGCCCTCTAGTGGCTGTCTAGTAGATTGGATTGGCTAAAATCGGCGCGGGGCCATATGCCGTTTTGGCCAATCAGCACCTCCTCATAGAGATACATTGAATCAATGCATCTCTGTGAGGAAAGTTCAGCGTCTCCATGCAGAGCATGGGGACGCTGAAGGCAGGGCTATCTACTGTGCAGCCCTAAGCTAGGAAGCCCCTTCCAGTGGCCATTTGGAGGCGTCCCTAGGGGCAATGTAAAAAGACTGTGTTTGCATTAAAATGCCTGAAGGGAGCTATTATATTTACCAGAACTACTACAATAAGCTGTAGTTATTCTGGTGACTATAGTGTCCCTTTTAAGGGTTAGTCCAGTTTTTGAAGCTGCGTCCTTAAAGGGTTAAAGGAAGTGTTTAGTAAGGCTGTGTAATTTGTGTGTAGGGAGGTGTGACTAGAGCCGCATAAACAAACATGATTTAACTCCTAAATGGCTGATAATTGAGTAGTGAGACTGCAGGGGTATGATCTATACTCCAAAACTGCTTCATTAAGCTAAAGTTGTTTTGGTGCCTAAAGTATCTCTTTAACTTCCCATACCTGTTGGGTTTGCAATTTTGGCAATTTGTAACTCGGCTGATTGTGTTCAACCCGGCCAGCAGGCTGGACTCTCTTGCTGTTGTTGGAAAATCAACCTAAGCTAGCATATATGCAAATCATTACATGTAAGGGAATTATTCACTAAAGTGGGAGTTGTAGAAACTACATGTTAATTGCAAATTTTAGGTCAACATAGCTGGTGATTTAAACAAAAAAAAAAATGTGGCTGCATTCAGGATCAGACACTAAACAGGAGTAGATCTAGGTATTTCATTTTTTTTCCCCAAATTGAGTGGGTTGAGGAATACTTGGCTAGTTTGTTTAGTTTATAGTATCCCAAAATTAGTGAATTCCAAGCAATTCTTAGTTTAGTTAAATTTTGTGTATGTCTTTAAATTGCAATTCCTTTTTTGATCTCTCACAATTCCTGGTTTGAGAGTAAAGACCATAAACTGTCAGATTTCAGCTGGTATGACTCTTCCCACAGTGACACATGACTGAATGAATGGAATTCAACCTTTCTTGTTAATCTTCCTGTAAGAGGAGAATGTTATCCATTGAGGTCATGACTCACACTGAACCTGCCTCTCTTGTTTTGATTGCAGAGTTATGACACATTTATACAGTGTGTTTAGCTAACTAGGTGTAGAGAAGCCCCACTGGACCCCAGATAGGGAGGCAGAGTGGATTTCAAGAAAAATAAAAAATATCAATATGTCTGTGTGTGTGTGTTTGTGTCTGTTTAGGTAGCTGCCCTCCTCCAATCGCACTAGAAAGTTTTTTTTACTCACTTTTTTCCGACAACATTTGCCGTGGCTGGTCAGTCAGAATGATCTCCGCTATGGGAGAATATTGCTCATGCCCAGTAAAACAATGTGCCAATTAGCATCTCCTCATAGAGATGCATTGAATCAATGCATCTCTATGGGGAACATTCAGCGCCTCCATACAGAGTGTGGAGACGCTAAACCAAGGACTCTCTATGGCCATCTGAGTGACTGTTGCTAGGCAAGCAATGTAAACATTGCCTTTTATATGAAAAGGCAATGTTTACATTGAAAGGTCTGCAGGTACAGGCTATAGACACCAGAACAACTACATTAAAGGGACACTATAGTCACCCAGACCACTTCAGCTCAATGAAGGGGTCTGGGTGCCAGGTCCCTCATGTTTTAACCCTTCAGATACAAACATTTCAGTTTAGTAAGCAGCCCTGCCGTTCAGCGTCTCCACGCTCTGCATGGGGACGCTGAATTTTCCTCATAGAGATGCATTGATTTAATGCATCTCTATGAGGAGGTACTGATTGGCCAAAACCGTGTTTGGCCCCGCCTCCTTTCGATTTTAGCCAATTCAATTCTTTCCCCATGGGAAAGCAATGAATTGGCTAAAAATGTCTAATTCTGATGTCACCAAGGGGGTGGGGCCAGTGCGGCTGACCAGCACCGCGCTGGAAATAAGGTGAGTTTTTCATGCTTTTAAGGGGGTTTATTGGGTCGCAAGCCACCGTAATGGTGTGTTTTACACTATCGGGTCAGGAATGCATGCTTGTGTTCCTGACCCTATAATGTTCCTTTAATGTATAGGTCAGAGGGAGTAAACATTTAGCTGTAGATTTTCAACTTGGATGCTCAGCCAGCCAGACATACACTTCTTTAGTTTTAGATCACTTCCTGAGTGTCATGGGAAATGTAGTTCCATGGCAATTGGAGAACTCTCTGCTTATTATTCCAGATCCCCATGTGCTGATCTCGTCAACTTGCCAAGTGCCACATGGTGCTCACCCTGCACTGTAGCTATTTCTGCAATTTCAGTAATTGGAAATAGACGTTTATCTATAACAGGATCCAGTTGTAGATATACCCCAAATGAAAACTTACATGCATTTAATTCTTCCTTTTTTTTTTTTTCATTTGAGTTATATCTAAATACCAACAACCAAAAAGAGGAAGATGTATTAGACTCCCGCCAGTATGATTTGAGCTGATCTTGGGAGGCTCATTTTCATGTGAGTTAGACCATTGTGTTTAATTCACACACCCAAACGCCTTACAATTTTACAATATTAACCTTTTCTCTTTTTCCCAGACATGTTTTCCAGTCCCTAATAAAGGGTAGGTGTTTATCTTATTACACCTCGCACGCTCCACTATTTTGGTTCGTGTCTAATACATCTTCCTCTTTTGGGTTGTTGGTGTGGATTGAGAGAGATCCACCAGTGTAGTAGTGTGTGGACTAACACTATTTGACTTATTGTTCCTTAGCGCCTTGATATGCACAGAGCACTGCGTGTTTACTTGTATCTAAATACTGCTTGCAAAACCTGCAGTTCTCTTGTCTGCTGCCTTTTCTAGCTCTCCCCTTCTAACCCCACCCAGACTTTCTGTGGCTGTCCAATCAGAAACTTCCCCATGCAGCTCAATGAAAAGTCTTTGCAAGGCAGGTGCTCTGGGCAATTGCTGCCTCTTAAGTTTAGTGCAAATAAGCTAACCAAACCAGGAAATACCAGACCCGTTGTCTGCTTCAAAAGCCTGGGGGTTGTAACCAGTATAATTTATACAAGTGTTAATTTCTATTGAAATCTGCTTTTTGTTGCAAAATGAAAACAAAATGGGGACACTCTTTACACACAAATCTTTTTTGCAATCTAAAGTGCTTTAGGGGTCTGGAGTGTCCTTTTAACTTGTCTGTAAACATGTTAATATACATGTCTTATTTTTCTAATTTATTAAGGAAAAGCTCACCCAGAAGGAGGCTCCACCCGCACATCCCTGCTCATATTGGTGTCCATTTTCCTGTCTGCGGCATTTGTCATGTTCCTGGTTTACAAAAACTTTCCACAGCTTAATGAGTACGTATTACTGATTTGTTCCAACAACCCTTTCAGTCCAGTTCTTTGCACCATAACTACTAGCTGCGGCTTCCTTTGAGCTGTGGCATTTAGGATGTGCTTTACTTTATCAGAGAAAAGAATGAGAGAGAGAAAACATATCCTGTTCCTGTGTTTGTACTACAGAATATGTTGGAGGTTTATGAATAGTTGTCTTCTTTCTTGCTTTACACAGGGAAGAGCTGGAGATGATCAAAGTCCCTCGGGATATGGACGATGCCAAGGCTCTGGGAAAAGTCCTCTCCAAATATAAGGACACATTTTACGTGGAAGTCTTATTGGCTTATTTTGTTACCTATATCTTGTATCCTTTTTGCTGTTTTAGTCATGAGGTCAGGTGTATCCAATAGGTGCTGCTATCTGAGTTTACCTGGTCCTGCATGGTTCATCAAACAATTCAGCCGTTCTCACATCAATTTGTGCTGTTGATCCAAAAGAAGGCAAATTGACAGACAAAGCGGTTCATATTAACTGGCATTTCTCATGGTTTCCATGATACAGTGATAATTGCGACTTGGCCAGCATTGAGTTCCTGTTTGATCGCAGTGAGCTCCATAACAGTAAGCATAAAACTACCAAAAAATTATCAAACTGGAGAAAACTATTACAACAGGGCTTGTCAGCCAGGATCAATGTAAAGGAGGATTCATGAAAACTGTAAGCTAACTTGTGTGAATTGTCTTGTATGTGCTGTTCTATTTGTGAGGTCAGAGTGTAGATTTATTTATTAAATAATCTAACGAAAAATATTGATCCATATATATAAAAAAAATGTTTTCCCCTATTCCAAGTTTATTGTAAAAAGAGAATTGTCACTTTAAATTGAATGTATAGGTTAGAAAATTTATTTATTTTAAAACTTTTTAACAATGCTGTTTAAAAAAAAAAAAAAAAGTTTTTTTTTTTTCTCCAAAATTCCTTTCTTGTCTAAAATCCGACCTTTCTAGCAGCAGATTTTAATATCTGCAACTATGCTGATCATCCCGTTTTTGCCCAGCAGAAACTTATTTTTTTCTCTTCAAGTTCTATTGTGGACACGGGGACGATGAGATGATATTTGATTGTGTTCATAACAGAACACTTAGTGAATATACCCAACCACTTGTGTATGTCTAAAAACATCATTAACTAGTTACTGGATATTTAGTAAATTATATACAAAAATATATAATGTCCAGGTCTGCAGGCTTTTCTTCAGTCCTTACGTGGCATCCTTATTTTATGTAATTAGAAATGCTGGTAGGTGCAATATTTATTCTACCATTGGCTGATTCACAGCTCTGAGCATGCAGATAAGGGCTCCCTACACATTGTATGCTGACATTGTATGCTGTAAGATAGGGTCTAAATGGAACCTCATTTTAAGGAAATGTGTAGGAAAGCTGGAGTGATTGACAGCCAGGGGAGGTGTGGCTGGAACTGCTGAAAAAACATTTCACGTTTAAAGGATTACTCCAACCAGAGTGTTTCAGAGCAGCTGCAAGGAGAAGCTAGTTATCCACTCCCACATTGTGCTCCCACCTGACTCCCTCAATTGCAAATTGATCTTTTAAAAAAACAACCCTCCGCCTTCATACCTCTCAATGCCAGCCCACAGCACTCACATGTACTGTGAGCCGGCAAAATAGCCCAATCACAACCTGTGCATGGCCTGCGCATAATCACAGTGATGTCAGGACTGGACGCAGAAAAGCAGCAGGGCATATTTCACCAGAAAGATCCTCTCAAGAGGGGGTTATAGTAACTTTTTAAACTCTTGAGCTGAAGTGGGTTCGGAGCTTAAATTGACACTTTAAATTACAATGACTCTTTGCTTATCTCTATTGTATGTAGAAATGGGGCAGTAGTTATAGAGATGATGTTGGCCATTTGTCCTCACATGATCCCTGGACACAATGGTTTGTTAATAAACGCATATATTATAGTCGTCTATTAACTAAACTGAGATTTGCAAATTGATGTGGCAGTGCAATGGTAATTTAATGAACCTGGAACTGCAATCTTTATTCCAGCAAAGCGGTGTTGTTTTTTTTCTCTCCCAGTTTTTCTATATCCCTTTGTCGTCTCTCCACAGTTTTTAGTTTAGTGAATAAAGCGTGTAGAGTACTTTGTACAGACTGTGCTATATCAAGAACATTAATGTTTTTTGCGTCCGTTTGGTGACAATAGATTGTGGAACTGATTTTATAGGCAGTCCATAGACTCAATAATATGCTGATCCCCTCATGGCTGAATTTAACGCTACTCTTTGTTTCAGACCACTACTTTAGCTCGTGTCGTCCCGTTGGCTGCCTTCCCATTGTTTGCTGATTATACTAATACTCTAGGTTTAGCACACCGTGCGTGCTGCACGAGAGCAGGAAGCAAAGCATTCATCCATGCTGAAACCACGTCTGCTTGTGTAGCAGAATACTGCAAATGTAAACCTGGTTGTTCTGCACAGATGGGCACACATAATGGGGGATTAATGGATTAACCATCACTGCTCCCTAACATACATGCAAACCGATTAATAAATTATTAAAACAGATGGATAGTGCAGCATTAAATCATATTAAGACTGGCTGCAGGCCAGATTTCGAAATCAGATACTTGGTCATTGCGCCCCCTAAAGTGATCTATATAAATTACAGCTCACCACTCTACTCCCTGCAGTACTACGCTGTCAGCAAACTTTTCTCACTATGTACTCTCTCATAATGATGGATAAGTCAATTACTCTGGAGCAGCTCTGATCAACAAGTTTCCTTCCAACTTAACTGCAACTACATCTCTCATGATGCTGTGCCAGCCTGTAGTCTTACTAGATACAAGGCTAAGGGGTCTCTTTACTAAATGTCTCAAGGATTGAGGTTACATGGCAGACCCTTTTAAGAAACCGAAACAAGGAAGAAACTCCAATATAAATCGAAAACAGACCTCGCTGTACGCCACGTATGAATTATTTAAAGAGATACCCCACTGCCCAAATAAAAATTTTCTGTTTAGTAGATAAAGCCCCAAATGAAAACTTGCATGCATTTAATTATGAGTTTTTACATTGGGGATAAATCTAAAACTGCTTGTAAAAGATGCAGGTACCTTGTCTGCAGCCTATGCAAGCCCCCCTCTTCTAACCCTGCCCATTCTTTCTCTGGTGACTTACCAATGCACCTCTATAAGAATTCTTTGCAAGGCAGGTGCTTGGGCAATTGCTGAATCTTGAGTTTAGTTCTGTTGGGTTAAAGGGATTCTTTAATGCCAGGAAAACAAAACCTGTTTTTCTGGCACTTTAGAATCATCATACAGTGCCCCACTCACTCCCGCCTCTCATCCAGTGTTGCTGAAGGGGTTACCATAAATTCAGTGCCGATGTCCCTCAGCGCAGGGTCAGGCTCCACTCACACTTCTACCCCGCCGTCAGCCGGTGGGGGAGACCTAATGTGCATCAATGGCTGCGCTCGCATTAGGATTTCCCCATAGGAAAGCATTATTCACTGCTTTCCTAGAGGAATTCCGGTGACGCTGGAAGTCCTCATACATAGCGTGAGGATGTCCAGCGACGTTTAGACTACCAAAATTCGTCTAAGCACCTGGAAGTCCCTGTAGTGGCTGTCTTATAGACAGCCACTAGAGGAGGACTTAACTCTGCAAGGTAATTATTGCCGTTTCTCAGAAATTAGCTGAAGTGGTTTGCGTGCCTACAGTGTCCCTTTAACCTAGGAGGAAACAGGTCAGGTTATCTGACAGCCAGGTGGGTGTAACAAGGATTGTTTATAAAAGTGTCAATTTCTGTTGAAATCTGCATTTTTTTCAATAGGGGAAAAATAGAACATACTCTTCACACATAAAGCTTTTCGGCAAACTAAGGTGTTTTAGGTGTCTGGAGTGTACCATTTTGATAAAACTGTCTTAGTGTTTGTAGCATTGTCCCTGCACAAATGGTGGTTAGAATGACTGAAGCCAAATATGTGTATCGCTAAAACTTGTCAAAACCTTGCCAAAATACCTCCAGATACGCCAATCACTTTATTATGTAGAATAACTGAAGCACAAATCAGGGAAAACCGGGTTGATCAAATAAATGGTTTTATTGTTCAGATTAAAAAAAAGGTTTTGCGAGAGCATCTTCTTGATATCTTTCTTACTTTAATGTCCAGATACATTTTCTTGGGTAAATTATATAATATTTCGCTATGTATTTAGCAGATTAGCTAAGCTTTTACTCTTTACTAAAAACAAGGTTTGCCTGTTTGTTTTGTATGTCCAATATATAATTATAAAAATAGTCCTTTAAAGCAGATCTGGAGTGTACTAGTCACTTTTGAATTGTCGCTCCCTATTACTTTTTATTTATATTTTGCACCAATACTTCCTTAACACAAATGCTGTCAGCCTGCAAACCTTTGCTATCCCTGGTTCCATATTTCTAAGCATCCTGTCTGGGTTTCTCTACCCCTTCCCCTTGGCTCTGTTTCTCGTGTGCCTGGTAGGTATATATGTAACTGCTTATACAGTGTTGAAATGTGTAAGGATGCAATTATTGTATGTTAGCCTTATGGTTTATGACTCCTAAAAAAAATAAGGACCAGCCCGAAGTTACTCTTTGTTACATCAATATGAGAGTGCTTTTATGTTAGAAAACTCATTAAAGAGAAATAAACACCTGAAATCTGTTTCTTTTATTTTTGAACCATTTCTTCTTTTTGCTGCAGTGTTCTGGGCTCGGGGCATCGTTTTGCTATTTGCTTTCCTATCTCGTTGGACGGCCAATTGTCTACAAATACCTGAGTGAGAAGGCAGTGAAATGGTCCCAGCAGGTAATGAAACTACGAGGCCAAGTTATTCATATAGAAATACACAAACACACCCACCATTCCCAACTGCATTCTTAACATTCTACACATTCGTGTTCTGCTATGTCCAGTCTCTAATCACTGGATGCCACAAATTATTTCTACTCCTTTTCGTTACATAGGCTGAAAAGAGAAATGCGCCCACGAATCTCAGCCTTTCTCACATCTATTTTTGCTGTTGATCCAAAAAAAGAAAGGCAAAAACCCAGTTTAGCAGTCAGATCTCTCCTTTGATCAAAAATCTATTACCCCACATATTAAACATTATATTCCAGAATATTATGTTTTTGCAAATATTCATCCAGTTGCTGTTTAAATACATGTATAGACTCTGATAGATTCATCTCTTCAGGCAGAGAATTACACATCCTTATTGTTCTTACACTAAAAACCCTTCCCTTTGCCTTAGGCTTAATCTCCATTCTTCCAGTCTAAATGTGTGTCCTGTGTATAGTCCTATTTATGAATAGATTTCCAGACAGTGGTTTGTATTGGCCCTGAATATATTTGTATAATGCTATCTTATCCCCTCTGAGACACTGTTTTTCTAAACTAAAGAGATTTCAATTTGTTAATTTTTCTTCATAACTAACATTCCTGTTGTTCATTTTGTAGCCTGTCTCTGCAATTATTTCTAGAGCCAGAATATCCTTCTTTAGAACACGTGTGGTCTTACCATTGATTTATAAAGTGGGAAAATAATATTTTGATCCCAAACCTTAATGCCCCTATTTATACATAACAATACCTTACTGGCCTTTGCAACTGCAGCTTGACATTGCACATTGTTGCCTAGTTTGTTGTCTATAGTAATTCCCAAATCCTTCTCATGTGTTGCTATTGCCAATTCACTACTGTTAAGGATGTAAGTTGCTTATGCATTCTTTACCTTTAACCCCTTAAGGACACATGACATGTGTGACATGTCGTGATTCCCTTTTATTCCAGAAGTTTGGTCCTTAAGGGGTTAAACACCTCTTACTACTTTTGTCTGGCTTGAAATTTTTTATCATTGACAACTATCTGTATTCTATCTTTAAGCCATTGTTCTACCCAAGAACAACAGTTTTCATCTAGACCAATTTCTTTTCGAATGCCTTTGCATTAACCAAGTAGATCACATCCACTACAACACCCTGGTCTATACTTCTACTTACTTCTTCATAGAATGCAATTAATGGACCACTATAGGCACCCAGACCACTTCAGCTCAATGAAGTGGTCTGGGTGCCAGGTCCATCTAGGGTTAACCCTGCAGCTGTAAACATAGCAGTTTGAGAAACTGCTATGTTTACATATGGGTTAATCCAGCCTCTAGTGGCTGTCTCATTGACAGCCGCTAGAGGTGCTTCCGCGCTTCTCACTGTGATTTTCACAGTGAGAAAACGCTGCCGTCCATAGGAAAGCATTGAGAAATGCTTTCCTATGGACTGATTGAATGCACGCGCAGCTCTTGCCGTGCATGCGCATTTGGCGGATGACGTCAGAAGAGGGAGGAGAGTCTCCAGCGCAGAGGGAGCTCGACGCTAGATTAAGGCGTTTACCTCTTTAACCCCTTTAGAGCCTGGCGGGAGGGGGACCCAGAGGTTGGGGGCTGGGGGGACCTGTTAACACTATAGTGCCAGGAAAAAGGTTGTTTTCCTGGCACTATAGTGGTTCTTTAAGTTTGTTTGACATGACCTATGTTTCATAAACCCATGCTGATTTTCGGTAATAACAATGTTCTTCCCAATGAATTCCTGAAAATGATCCTTTAATAGCCTTTCAAATACTTTCCCAGACATAGAAGTTAAAGGACCACTATAGGCACCCAGACCACTTCAGCTCAATGAAGTTGTCTGGGTGCCAGGTCCCTCTAGTGTTAACCCTGCAGCTGAAAGCATAGCAGTTTCAGAGAAACTGCTATGTTTCACTGAGGGTTAATCCAGCCTCTTGTGGCTGAAAATCAGTGAGAAGACGCTGGACTTCCATAGGAAAGCATTGAGTAATGCTTTCCTATGGGCGGTTTGCATGCGCATTTGGAGCTGAGTTCGTCAGGGAGAGGAGAGGTCACCAACGCTGAGGGAGACAGACGCTGGATTAAAGTAAGTGGCTGAAGGGGTTTTAACCCCTTCAGCCCAGAGGGTGGGGGGACCTAATGACCCTATAGTGCTATATATTTTTTTTTTTTTACCTGGCACTATAGTGCTCCTTTAAGCTCACAGATCTATAATTTCCATCACTTTGGATGAGCAGTAACACAGTGTCTGTTATTTAAGGATACTGGACGAGTTCATAACATAAACTGAACTCTAAGCCAAAATAACTCCATTAAAGGACCACTATAGGCACCCAGACCACTTCAGCTTAATGAGGTGGTCTGGGTGCCTGGTCCAGCTAGGGTTAACCCTTTTTTCTATAAACATAGCAGTTTCAGAGAAACTGCTATGTTTATATTAGGGTTAAAGGACCACTCTAGGCACCCAGACCACTTCAGCTTAATGAAGTGGTCTGGGTGCCAGGTCCTTCTAGGGTTAACCCATTTTTTTATAAACATAGCAGTTTCAGAGAAACTGCTATGTTTATCAATGGGTTAAGCCTTCCCCTAATCCTCTAGTGGCTGTCTCATTGACAGCCACTAGAGGCGCTTGCGTGCTTCTCACTGTGATTTTCACAGTGAGAGCACGCAAGCGTCCATAGGAAAGCATTGTAAATGCTTTCCTATGCGACGGGCTGAATGCGCGCGCAGCTCTTGCCGCGCGTGCGCATTCAGCCCAGGAGGAGGAGAGAAGGAGGATCGAAGGAGGAGAGCTCCCCGCCCAGCGCTGGAAAAAGGTAAGTTTTTCCCCCTTTCCTCCTTCCAGAGCCGGGCGGGAGGGGGACCCTGAGGGTGGGGGCACTCTCAGGGCACTATAGTGCCACGAAAACGAGTATGTTTTCCTGGCACTATAGTGGTCCTTTAATCCAGCCTTTAGTGGCTGTCTTATTGACAGCCGCTAGAGGGCTTCCGCGCTTCTCACTGTGATTTTCACAGTGAGAAGACGCTAGCGTCCATAGGAAAGCATTGTGAATGCTTTCCTATAGACTGGCTGAATGCGCGCGTGGCTCCTGCTGCGCATGCGCATTCAGGAGGAGAGGAGGAGGAGAGCTCCCCGCCCGGCGCTGGAGAAAGAGGTAAGTTTAACCCCTTCCTCACCCTAGAACCCGGTGGGTGGGGGCACCCTCAGGGAACTATAGTGCCAGGAAAACGAGTATGTTTTCCTGGCACTATAGTAGTCCTTTAAGCACATAAAGTTGTTGGCTATATCATTGCTGTAAGTAATATAGCTTACATGTAACCAATGTACCACAAAACAATGTAACATGTCTCACCTTTATATCACACTGAGACACCGTAACATTATGTCTGAAATCCATGCTGGATACTTTGTACATGGCTAGCCTGCTGTGCACATTCAGTCTCAAAAATCTCAATCTTCAAAAATATAGTTACAAAATCTGTGCTGTTTTCACTATGGCTGACTCTAATTGAAGATTTAATGTTAGAATTACGTTTTTTTTTGCATATGTTTTCTATAGACAAGTCCCATTTGAAAATAGAAGTTTAGGAATCACGGATCCTAAGAAAAGATTGGTTTTGAAAGGGCATTTTTCAGACTTTGTTAATTCATGCCTACTTGCATTATTTGTACCTTGATTGAGCTGACCTCGTGTCACTCTGCACATTGTAACCTAGACAATTTCTATTAACAGATTTATTTTTCTCCCCTCTCTACAGGTTGATCGACATCGAGAACATCTGATTAATTATATGATATTCCTGCGAATAACACCATTTCTTCCGAACTGGTTCATAAACATCACGTCTCCCATCATTAACGTCCCTCTCAAAGTCTTCTTCTGGGGAACGTTTTTAGGTGAGGTTCTGTACTGGTGCTTGAACTCCACCTAGTGGAAAGGAGATGACATTACCTGCTTGAGGCCATGTTATTTCAGTTATAAATAGCAGCAGCAACACAGCTCTATAAATAGAAATGTCAAGAGCGCTTTGTGTAGGAGAAACAGATAGTAAAGGCTTATTAAATCCAGTTAGTGTTAAAAATAACAAGAGCTGCTGTTATTTCAACGTAATCTAAGCTACTGAAAAGGAGCAAGTCGTGAGTAGAACCAGTGTGTTTGTTCTTTTTCTCTTTTCTATCTTGGTTGCAAATTGTTATAAAAAGTCCTCCCAAAGCGCTTGTAATGCTGATACATATCTGCTCTTTTGGGTATTTTAGCGCAATTCATGGGAAGGCCAGATACTTAGGAGGTTAATTCACGAAATTGGGATTTGAAAAACAAATTGCAAAAATTGGAAATATTCTCAAATGTTAATTTGTCTGCAGCATGGGTATTTCAGCCTGAATTGTGAGATTAGGTTTTCATCTCATCACATTTCTCTGTTAAATGATCCCATTAATGAGCTTCTCGGGTTGTATTTTGACACTGTGTTCTTTATTGATCTGCTCTTAAAGCATTCCTTCAATTTCACAATGCTCAGCCCCCACCCACTATTGTTTATTCAGAGTTCCCATATACAATCTCAGTTCAGTCTTAGCCAGTCATTTTGAAGCTTGTTAACTCCCTCGGCAGTCTCGTGCCAGAATGTCCTCAAACTTTCTCCCAGTGATTCCGGCTTTCTGTAATAGTCTTGCTCGCCAAAGTAATTTGCTAAATCTCATTATTTTTTCAGTTTTTTAGAGGATTTCTGATAATGATTTGCTTTCTGGCAGGTGTGGCTCCTCCTTCTTTCGTGGCTATAAAAGCAGGGACCACATTGTACCAACTAACCACAGCAGGCGAGGCTGTGTCTTGGAATTCGGTAATCGTTCTCATGGTCCTGGCTTTGCTCTCTATCCTGCCTGCCATCTTCCAGAACAAACTAAAGAAGAAGTTTGAATGAATCCACGGCTTTCCGGAATATCTTTCTAGGACATTGTGCACAACTTCACACCCTCTGATGTCTGACATCTCGACAACAATGCAACTTTTATACTAAAGACTAGCTTCTTCAGACTAATATCAGATTAAAATATATTTTATTTTCAACAGTGTTCTATAGTTTTACCAGCCAAACGATTTACTTTTTGTTTTTTTACGTACAGTTTTAGCGTCCTGGAAACTGTGAACAGCATGTGGGTTGTATACTCAAACATGACCGTTCGGTAAAAACTGTCAATGCACACTTGAGAAGCTTCTCGGTCAATCTATATATAAAGTGTAACTTCTTTGTGTAAATTGTGCCTCACTTCAGAGACTGATGGCAAATCCAGGGCCAAGCGAGCCTTGGTTATTTCTGAATTCTTGGCTGCTAGTGATATTTATATCTATAGTGTGTGACAATAGGAACTAAAGTGGAATATTTAATCCATGAATCAGTAATGCACTGAATCTGTGCCTCTGTGTATAGCACTATATACATTACAGCACTGTACATAATACAGGAAAACTGAACTTTGTAAAAACCTGTGTAATAAGTCATGAAATATTGAATGCTTTATAGTGATTCTAAGAATAACATTACAGCAAAATCTGGTTTAATGTACATTGATTCACTGAGGTCTGTCACTAAACAGTGAACTCAATTTTTCAACTGCTTTGCAAGCTCACAACTAACAGTTTACTGAATAAGTCTCAAAGAGAATGGAATTTATGCCAGTAAGTCTAATGACTTTGAGCGCATCCGGTTTAATATTGCATAGCCGAACGAAAACATTAGTGACATGAAATGTAAAGCTATTGAGCTATTCTAGATTTTAACTGGTTATTCCTCACAAGGAGTTTGTCTTAATTCATTTATTGATATAAATCTATTCTGTCGGATCTGTATTTATGCAAAAGTTAATATTTTAATTTATAATTTATTTGTTGTATATGTTAAAAACCTTGATTTAAATTGTTCATACGGTGACCAGTTTATTTACTAATTCTTGACAACAGTGTTCCTGCGCAGAAACGCATTTTGCGCACTTACTAAATTCCTGTCTCTTCACCGTATGACTGCAATATGTTTTGCAGACCTAAACAGTAGTGATGTCGTGAACCGCTGCCTTCAACATGGATGCTGTCCAGGAAGTAGGAGGGTCTGGGAGGGAGGGTCTGCCGGAGATTGGCAGGGATGTGTCAGCTGACCGGAGTTCGCCGCGAACGGTTCGCGACATCACTACTAAACACACGTTAATTTCTTATATGTACATTAATAATTTTTACTGCTTTTTTTAAAAATTAATCCAGAGTTATATTCCACTAACTCCATCTGTTCTAATGTGACTGTAAATTGGGTCCTTCTCTCTTTAAGTAAAATTATAATTTTTTTAATTTACAGTTTTGTTCATTTTATGTTGCTACAAATTATTTACATCTTGCTGTTTTTTTTAGTTTTTTTCCTCCTGCTCTCCTTTTAACATTTCGAAATGAATATTTACATAAAACAATCTCTCTTTACATGTCTCAATTTATCTAATCTTTTCTCTCTAATGTTGGTTTCATATAATTTTGTTTAAAGGACCACTTTAGTCACCCAGACCACTTCAGTTCAATGAAGTGGTCTGGGTGCCAGGTCCCCCCAGGTTTTAACCCTTCAGATGTAAACATAGCAGTTTCAGAGAAACTGCTATGTTTACATTGCATGGTAATCCAGCCTCTAGTGGCTGTCTTCCTGACAGCCGCTGGAGGCGCTTCTGCAACGCTGAATGCGAAAATTGCATTCAGCGTGCAGAACTTCCATAGGAAAGCACTGAGGGAGCCCGGCACTGGATTTAAGTAGCTGAAGGGGGGCCCTGAGGGTGGGGGACCTAAGGGTTCTATAGTGTCAGGAAAACCAGTCTGTTTTCCTGACACTATATAGTGATCCTTTAACTGTGTTGCTATATTGACCACACATAGGCACAGCATTGAAAATGGAACTGACTGTTACACCTAATTGCGCTGGGAGAGAGAACGTAAGGTTAGCAAAGGTTTCCCACAATCCATGTGCACAGTCTAGTGTTTTAGACTCTAACTCCCATGACTCTCAGCCAGGTGAAATGATTACAGTAGCAGCTCACAGCATTTTGAGTGCAGGTATAGCCTAAACTGGAATGATAGCCTTCTAATTGACCCTTAACAATATAGAATGTACACAATGAGAGAAGTATCTGTATGCACTGGAGGGGGCAGTATAGGATGTAGCTATACACATTGAGAGCAGTGTCTCTATGCACCATAGGGGATGTTATAGGATGTATCTATATACAGTGGGAGCAGTTCTGTTTAGGCACAGTAGAGGGCATTATTTTAAGTTTCTGTATTCCCCTGAAGGGTTACTCCAGACTCATAAAACAATTCAGCAGCTAAAGTTCTTTAGGTGTGATGATGTCTATTTAACATTTTTATTTATTTTACAAAAACTGCAGATTTTAATGGAAATTGGCACTTTAACCCCTTAAGGACCAAACCTCTGGAATAAAAGGTAAGCATGACATGTCACACATGTCATGTGTCCTTAAGGGGTTAAACTATAAATGATAACTTTGTTACACCCCCTGTGTTATGGAGCACCTGTACCCAGAGTGGTACCTCCCCCATACCCAAACATTAGTTGAGACTTGATGAAGGGTACAAGAACTGGTTTATTCAGCCAAATGTATAGGGTCTCTATTCAGAAATCCTTAAGCCCACTCAGGCATCTATTTCTGAAAAATAATCGAGATTATAACCGGTAAACTAATTATCTCCTGGATAAAAGTGCAACATCAATACCCAAAACATCCATTATACATGAAGTTATCCCCACATGTCATATGTCACTTTAGATATAAAGTGGCAAAATAGCACTCAGATCCATGAAGAATTGGCCAAACGCCACACAGTCAGAGTTTCGCCCTACCACTATCACAACCTTGGCCGAAGAGGGTAAATCCTTTGCATTTTACCGGGCGAAATATCGCCTCATGAAACAGGAGCCCCCTGGTGCTTCCAGGGGGCGATTAAATCATGGGGATAGTAGCTTCCATCCAAAAAGCACTCTTCTGGGTCGTGGAGAAAGTGAGGATACAAAATGACCGAGAAAACCAGAAGGAAGTGGCCGGGCCAGAGTTCCAGAGCACTTTCAGGTAAATAATAGCGTCTGGACGCTCCGGCTCTCAGGGAATGTCTTAAGGGTTAGGGAACAGGGCATGGAGGTAGAAGCTTAATGGATCATAGTCTTTTAGGAGTGAGTTTATCACACTCTGTAACAAGACAACCGGTCCTGTTACAGCAATTTCCCAGAGCACCTACCTTATAAAGATTTCTCATTGAGCTGCATTGGAAAGTCTGTGATGAAACCACCATTTCGTCTAGGCGAGGTTAGAAAGGGAGAGCTTGCAGAGGCTGCAGAAAAGAGATCTGTAGCTATTGCAAGCTGTTTTTAGATTTATACCCAGAGAAAAACTGTATAATTAAGTGCATGCATGTTTTAATTATTGGTATATATAATAAACAGTGATTTATTTTTTTGTTTACACTATTGTATCTGGACAGTGGAGTGTCCCTTTAAATAGAGTAGAATTCAGGACAGTATCTTTATGATCAAATGAATATACCTACATGTATCAGAAAATAACACATGGGGCACCAGAGCTCACACTTAAAGAATCACTATAGTGCCCTAAGGGTGAACCCACCCTCAGGGTCCCCTCCCGTGGTGCTGAAGGGGTTAAAACCTGTTCAGCAGCTTACCTTATTCCAGCGCCGGTAACCTCTCCTCCCCCGCTGTCAGCTCCCGAGTGGAGCGGAATGCGCACGCGCGGCAAGTGCCGCGCGCGCTCATTCAAACAGTCCATAGGAAAGCATTTCTCAATGCTTTCCTATGGATGCTCTGCGGGATGGATGCTTAACCCCTAATCAGGTCAGAAACACAAACGTATTAAAAGCTGTTAAAACTCTCCTTATTTCCAGCGCCGCATGGGTCTGCCGATGCTGGCCCCTCACCTGAACCGTCTCATTGGTCACATCATCAATATGTCAAGGAAGTGGGCATAAGGCTGGGCCAAATGTCAGCTTGGCCAATCAGTACCTCCTCATAGAGATACATTGAACCCATTTGTCTTTATGAGGAAAGCTCAGTGTCTCCATGCAGAGCGTGGAAATGCTGAACAGCTGTGCAGCAGTGCCACAGGAAGCATCTGGAGGTGCATCTAGGGGGCAATGTAAACACTGCCTTGTCTATGAAAAGACAATGTTTACAGCAAAATGCCTGAAGGGAATGATTATACTTACCAGAACAACTACATTAGGCTGTAGTTGTTCTGGTGATTACTATGTACCTTTAACCCCTTAAGGACACATGACATGTGTGACATGTCATGATTCCCTTTTATTCCAGAAGTTTGGTCCTTAAGGGGTTAAAGTTTAAGTTACAGAGCAGGAGATAAAAACTCCTTATTAAAAATGGAACCTTTCTGTTTTTTCCCAAGCAGGCTGCGTGATTGACAGCCAGGGGAGGTGTGTGTAGGGCCGCCTAAACAGAAACAAAAGTGAGTTCACTCCTAAATGGCAGTGAATTGAGCAGTGACACTTCAGAGCCATGATATATACACTAAAACTACCTCACTAAGCTAAAGTTATTTTGGTGGCTATAGTGTTCCTTTAAGTAGAAGTATAGATTATTATTATATTACTATTTATATAGCGCCAACAAATTCCGCAGCGTTTTACAATGGGTGGACGAACAGACATGTAGTTGTAACCAGACAAGTTGGGCACACAGGAACAGAGGGGTCGAGGGGCCTGCTCAATGAGCTTACATGCTAGAGGGAGTAGGGTAAAATGACACAAAAAGGTAAGGATAGTATTAGACTAATGACAGGTACAAGAGAGGAATCAGTCGGGAGCTATTAACAGTTTAATTGATACGCTTTTATGAAGAAGTGGATTTTTAATTATTTTTTTTATTTTTTTTGAAGGAGTGAAGGCTGGGTGAGCATCTAACGGAGGAGGGAAGTGAGTTCCACAGGAACGGTGCAGCCCTTGAGAAGTCTTGAAGGCGAGCATCAGAGGTGGGAGTACGGACAGAAGATAGACGTAAGTCTTCAGCAGATCGTAAGGGCCTAGACGGGACATACTTGTGTATTAGGGAGGATAGATAGGTGGGAGCAGCATTATGTAGAGATTTGAAAGCAAGAACCAGAATTTTAAATTGAGCCCTATAGCTTACAGGAATCCAATGTAGGGACTGACAGAAGGGTGAGGCGTGGGTGGTGTGGGCAGACAGGAAGATGAGCCTCGCCGCAGCATTCATCATGGACTGTAACGGCGCAAGTTGGGAGCACGTAAGACTACTGAGAAGCGGATTACAGTACAGGCATACCCCGCTTTACATACACTCACAAGTAAGGACATACCTGCAAGCGTACATAAAGGTGCCTCGCGAGTACAGACATTCCCGCGCCTCTTCTGTCAGAGAGGGAACAGGAAATGGAAGGTTCTATTCTCGGCCAGAGCAGCTCAGTTCAGTGTCATTGGGGCAAAAACTTTTCACACCTTCTGACATGGCACAGGTTGATCATCTTATTCTATTTTTGTTTTATAGGTTGGGTTAGGATCTGTAAACCTCAAACATATTAGGACAAATTTATAATGCCTACTCCAAGCTGAAAATATATATTTGTGTCTGCCCATACATTGTCCATATTCTGCAATGGCGCCATCCAGTGAAAGGGTTTACCCTGCCATTTTCTATAACTATGACTTAGCAGCTTAGCTGCATTAGCCACAATTCTGAAGATTCAAAGTTAAACCATAAATGCTTAAAGTGATGGAGAGGTGTTTCTAAACAAAGTGTGCGAATAAGCTGCTAACAAATACAGATTGGCACTGTATTGACAGAAAATGGCCCAGTTGGCAGGTTTATTTTACTTTTCCTCCTAGTTTAAGGTTGTCAGATGAGTAAAACATTAAAGATAAATGGTACAATATGGAATGAGATTTTTCTCTTTACTGTTTGTTTTAACTGAATAAAAGCCCACTGGAAATCACTAAATAAATCACTAGAGATAAAATCACCGGAAAATTTGCAGTTGCAGTATCAGTTATGCCTGTAATTGATTATTGCAATGCAGTACATGCATTGGGAAGTGAAAAAAGGTATTGCTTCACTTTAAGTACATTTTTGTTTTACATACATGCTCTGGTCCCATTGTGTATTTAAAAGTGGGGTATGCCTGTAGTCAAGGCGAGAAAGGACAGTGGAATGGGCCAACACCTTAGTCGCATCTGGCGTTAAGTAGGGGCGGATGCGCGCAATGTTTTTGAGATGGAAATGACAGGATTTGGCGATAGATTGAACATGAGGCTTGAAGGAGAGGTCGGAGTCAAAGAGAACACCTAGGCAGCGAGCCTGCGTGGTGGAGCTGATGGTAGCACCGTTGACTTGGAGGGAGACAGACACAGGAGTAACAACACTTAAGAAAGGAAAGACCAGAATTTCAGTTTTGGTCAAGTTTAGTTTAAGGAAGTGGGCTGCCATCCAGGTAGAAATAGCAAAGAGGCAGTCAGAGACACTTGTCAAGAGGGACGGGGAGAGAGCAGGAGAGGACAGATAGATTTGCGTGTCATCCGCATAGAAATGATATTGGAAGCCAAAGGAGCTAATGAGTTTACCAAGGGAGGCAGTATAGATGGAGAACAGTAGGGGACCAAGGACTGAACCTCGGGGGACACCAACAGAGAGGAGTTGGGGAGAAGAAGCAGAGCCAGAGAAAGAAACACTGAAAGAGCGCTGGGAGAGGTAGGAGGAGCACCAGGAAAGAGCAATATCTTGTAGACCGATATTGTGGAAGATAAGAAGAAGCTGTTGATGATCAACAGTGTCAAAAGCCGCAGACAGGTCAAGGAGAATTAGGATAGAGTAGTGACCACGAGATTTTGCAGCGAGTAGATCATTGGATATCTTGGTCAGTGCCGTTTCCACAGAGTGCTTAGCGCGGAAACCAGACTGAAGCGGGTCTAGCAGAGAGTTGGACTCGAGGAAGTCTGTCAATCTCGCATACACAATTCTTTTAAGGATCTTGGATGCAAAAGGAAGTAGCGTGTTAGGATGGTAGTTGGATGGCTTGAGGCCTCAGGCCTTCATCGGGTTACTGTAGGTGCCGACTAGAGTCTTGGGAGGTGTCCCCTCGTACTCCAGAAACTGGGGATTGGTTTGGTCGTTGTTGCGGGTGGCTGGGAGTGTTTAGCCTTTAGATTGCGCCGTTTTTCCGGCCCCAAAGCGGGAGTTCAGACGAAGCACGTCTGATCCCTTCGGCGGTCCGGCCCCATCCCCCCGGAAATACAATTTTTTTTAAAAAAATCTTATTTTCTCACATTTTTTTAACATTTTATTCATAATAAATTATGTTCCATATATGAATAGTTAATGATAAATTAAAGCCCTGTTTCTCCTGAACAAAATTATATATAATAAGTGTTGGTACACTTAATGTGACAGCGGTGAATTATGGTTGAACAGACATATAGCGTAAATTCAAGTTTTTGTTTACGTTTTGTTTTGATCAGAACGTGCACTATTGACTCCGTCCTGAAGGGGTTAAAATAGGCATTGAAAGCAATGTTTCAGTGTTTGCAGATGACATAAAACTCTGTCAAATAATACAATGTGAGCAGGATATTGCTTTGCTGCAGAGGGAATTAGATTGGGGTTACTGGGCACTCAAATGGCATATGGAATGTAATGTACATAAATGCAGTTATGCATTTTGGGTTAAAGAACGCATAAGCAATTTACGCCCTAAACAATAGTGTATTAGGGCTAACAATATACAAGAAGGATTTGGGAATTGTCGTAGGCAACATTATGCAATGTCAATCAGCAGTTGCTAAGGCTGATAAAGTATTGTCATTTATAGGGTCATTAATTCTCACAATGAAAATATAATTTTCATAACACACACACACACCTTGAATATTATGTGCAATTGTGGGTACCTTTTCTAAAGAAGGATATTATGGCACTAGAAAAAGTGCAGATGCGAGTTACAAAATTAATTAAAGGAGATTAAAGGACCACTATAGTGCCGGGCTGGATGGCAAGGAAAGGGGTTAAACTTACCTTTTTTCCAGCGCTGGGCGGGGAGCTCTCCTCCTCCTATCCGATCCTCCTCTTTGGCTGAATGCGCATGCGCGGCAGGAGCTGTGCGTGCATTCAGCCGGTCTCATAGGAAAGCATTTACAATGCTTTCCTATGGACGCTGGCGTCTTCTCACTGTGATTTTCACAGTGAGAGGCACGCAAACGCCTCTAGCGGCTGTCAATGAGACAGCCACTAGAGGCTTTAGAGGCTGGATTAACCTATTTATAAACATAGCAGTTTCTCTGAAACTATGTTTATAAAAAAAAAAAAAGGGGTTAATCCTAGAGGGACCTGGCACCCAGACCACTTCATTAAGCTGAAGTGGTCTGGGTGCCTAGAGTGGTCCTTTAAGTCTAGATATGTAAACAGCAAGTGGATGAATACTTGCAAAAACATAATATTCAGGGATATCATTTTTAATTTGTTGGGTCATAGCTTCTTGATCCAAGGAGATCGCTGATTTACATTGTGGGGTCAAGAATGATTCTTTTCCCTAGTTTTTTGCAAAATTGGAACTACTTCAAACTGTTTTTTTTTCTTCTTTTGGATCAACAGAACAAACCGATGTGAGAAAGGCTGAACTTCATGGACACGCGTCTCTTTCCAGCCTATGTAACTAAGTAAGGAAATCACAATCCTGCATTAGGTTTGGGTGCAGAGACACAGTATGTGGGTTCAGTCCTGATGGATACAATCTATGGAATGTTTAGAATGGATACAATATATGGAATGTTTACAAACACTGTCACACATTGTATCATTATCCAGGCTGCCCCCCCAATTGATGGCTGAAACCCCAATCCTCTCCTCAGTGTTTAGATTGAAATAACACCAGAACGGTGTCTGGTTCCATGCCGGCTGCCCTGCCTGATCGGAATTGGAGTAATTACTGGAGTCTGAGTTAATTATAGGCGTCATAGTGACTAATGGGCTTCCACTGCCGGGATTATGAGAGTTGTAGTCATCAATGCTGTCCTGATGGGTGCTGGGAGTTGCAGTCACTGGTTGGGTAATCCCACTAGCTAGATGATGGGAGTGGCAGTCATTTATGGTGTCCCACTGTCCGATTGATGGGAGTTGCAGTTGTCGATCTGGTGGCATTGGGTGGATAATGGGAGTTGCAGTTGTCGATCTGGTGGCATTGGGTGGATGATGGGAGTTGCAGTTGTCGATCTGGTGGCATTGGGTGGATGATGGGAGTTGCAGTTGTCGACCTGGTCGCATTGGGTGGATGATGGGAGTTGCAGTTATCGACCTGGTCGCAGTGGGTGGATGATGGGAGTTGCAGTTGTCGGTCTGGTGGCATTGGGTGGATAATGGGAGTTGCAGTTGTCGATCTGGTGGCATTGGGTGGATGATGGGAGTTGCAGTTGTCGATCTGGTCGCATTGGGTGGATGATGGGAGTTGCAGTCATGGTTGACCCATGTTTGTGCATTACGTCATTGTCCCCGCATTCTGAGCCTGCGCATCTCTAGCCCCGCCCCCTGACAGGAAGCCCCGCCCAGCCTTCGGATAGCGGTCGCACAGCTGGTCCATCCCGTGATGCATTGCGGTTCCGGGGATCCTGGGCCCCCTCACTGACCGGGGAGACATGAGCGGCAGCGGGGGGCCGGGAGCCGGGCCGGGGAGATTCGCCGATTACTTCGTCATTTGTGGATTGGACACCGAGACCGGGCTGGAACCGGACCAGCTCTCCGGTAAGAACCGGGACCGGGGGGAGAAGGGGGGGGTCCAACATATCCAGAACCAGAACCGGGGAGGGAACAGAACCAGCTCTCCGGTAAGGACAGAGGGAGAGAACCAGAACCGCAATATGGGGGGGAGAGGCTGAGAGATGGGGAGTATGCAATATGGGGGGGAGGCAGAGAGATGGGGAGTATGCAATATTGGGGGGGGAGGCTGAGAGATGGGGAGTATGCAATATTGGGGGGGGAGGCTGAGAGATGGGGAGTATGCAATATTGGGGGGGGAGAGGCTGAGAGATGGGGAGTATGCAATATTGGGGGGGAGGCAGAGAGATGGGGAGTATGCAATATTGGGGGGGAGGCAGAGAGATGGGGAGTATGCAATATTGGGGGGGGGAGGCTGAGAGATGGGGAGTATGCAATATTGGGGGGGAGGCTGAGAGATGGGGAGTATGCAATATTGGGGGGGGAGGCTGAGAGATGAGGAGTTTGTAATAGTGGGAGGCAGAACTGGGAGAAGGGGAGTCTGTAATATGTGGGGATTCCAAGAGATTTGACAGAATTCAGATTGTTTGGGCCAACACTGGATCTTCATCTTGCATGCTGTGACTGTGACCCTGATAGAGTTGGGGTACAGCACAGATCCATTGGTTCTGGGTTTAGTTTATATCTCTGAATTAACTCCACAGTGAATGAGGCCTTTTCTATGACATCAGTGGTGGGATGTCTTTAGGTCTCAGTAATTTTAGGGAGCGTGTGATTACAATCCAGCAATCAGGCACCTTGTGAGTGACTGAATGGTCTTCGTTACATTTCAAAATAGTCCTGTGATGAATACAATTTATTGTAATGATCATTTTTTATGACACTTGAATTCTAAAACGGGTGAAACCTCTGGTTCTACATCCTATAGCCTGAAGGAGGTAATTCTGCTCTCCAGTTTATCTCCGGTTAGATACGGATAATGCTGGATGGGAGATGTATCTATTGTGTACGATGACTCACTTGTTCAGAACTCTCGCTACTTGTCCTGAAGACCCCTGAGTTAGACATTTGGGGTGGGATTCCATTTTGCTAATGGAATATATTGATTCCCGCCTCTAGGCATTGTGGTCAAAAACCCACCCTCTTTTATTACATTTTAGTTGTTTTGAAGCTGTCCCTTATTTGGGGTGTTTTGAAGAGTTTATAAACAAACAGTCCTCTAGTCAGTAATACGAGCTCTGGCAATACACGATTCAGTAGAAAATATAAATAACAAAGAGTTCTCGGCTTTTAAAGAAGTGGCAACATTCTCATGTTTACCAATCAAGTGATAGATTCCTGCATTTACCTGACTTGATACATTGGGGTGCAAATTGCTGAAAGTGAGACAGAACATTCTATTGGTTTCCATGGTAACTGCTCCACATTTCGCAACGTGCCCCAGAATTGATCTTCTTACTAAACTGTATTTCAAATTCAAGACCAAAACTAGCCAAACTGGAAGCATAGATGACTTGGTCCACTTGGTCATTTTAGCTTTAAATGTAAAACTAATTAAGGTTTATTCACTAGACAGTGAATTGCAGGGATTTTAAAACCTATTTAGGCCACGATAGCTGTTTGGGGAACATTCTCTGCTGTTCCTACAATTTGACAGTATTACTTTTTCAGTTCCCTGCTATTCTCTGTTTGGTGAATAAGCCCCTTTTTGTTTAAGTTGCCGCTGTTTTCTAATTTAGCAGTTCCTTACTGCTAATTCAGATTTAACTGTCTGTACCTCGCCCTGTATCCCTGTCCTTGCTGAGATTTTTGTAAAATCCTCTCTCTAGAGCAGGATTCCCTTTTACTGCGCACAGTGTTTTGCTAGATCCAGGTAATTATTTCTGCAGACACATATCTGTTACCGTTTTACCTGCTGCATCTAGCCCGAGACGGATTGTGTCTGGTTCCCGAATGCATCCAATCGCTGTAGGGAGAGTTGCATCGTAGAGTAAATACAGGTCATATAGGATGGTATTTATTTTAAAACATATAGGATATCTGCCTAAATTCTGTCTGTCATATGTGTTATTTGCCTGTCGAATATAAAGTAAGAGCCATTAAATCTGCCTCCTGGCTGCCGGTGGGATGCTAAATCTGTGTGGGCTATTGCAGACACTGAGCTCGACTCTTAGGAAGGGGGAGTTTGTTACCACACGGTTAATTGTCAGTAATTCACTCAGGAATTGTACATTTTATTCCAAAATTACCAAATTGTAAAAAGCCTGCTATTTTGGCTCAGAATTGGGCAGTTTGGCGAATGATTTGTGAGTGTTTCAGTCATGTAGGGACATAGTTTAATTTCTCTGGGATTATGTCATCGTTATTATTAGTCATTGCTGCCAGAGAGATGGGGCTGAGACCCCTGCTTTTTTGATAGCGAGGACAATTTGCATTAATTACACTAATGAGGGCTTGGCTGATGGGATGAAAGAGATCTGTTTGGCATGAGGATGAACGTTTTACATGTTTAACCCATACCCTGCCATCTAGTCTCTGTGCAGCCCGCTGACCGAAAGTTAATGTCCTTCGGGATGAGTCAAGAACGAAAAAATAAATAAATAAAAAGGCCGAACACTTCACATCCCTGAGTGGAGACCTTAACTGTCAGTTCCTGGTTGAGAGATTGAAAGCTGCGTGTACAAGACTGTGAGATCTAAACAGATTGTAAACTGTCTGTAGGAGACTGTGAGATCCAAACAGATTGTAAGCTCTGTAGCTCAGACTTCTTGATCTTAAATGAATTGTAAGCTCTGTAGGTCATAGGTTGCAAGTTTTTTTTAGCATAAACGCTTAGTGTTAATTATGTGTGGATCAGATTGGCCTATTGAAGCAGGTTGTAAGCTCCGTGGATCTGATTGCTTGATCAAAGTGGATTGCTAGCTCTATTGATCAGATTGGCTAATGCAGATTGCAAGCTCTGTGGATCTAATTGCTAGATCAAATGGATTGCAAGCTCTGTAGACCAGATTGTAGACCAGATTGATTGAGTTGGATTACAAACTGTGAATCATATTGGCTGATTGGAAGTGGATTGCTAGCTCTGTGGATCAGATTGATTCGAAGCGGATTGCTAGCTCCGGGGGTCAGATTGATTGAAGCAGATTGGCTGATTGAAACGGAATGCAAGATTAAAACGGATTGCAAGCTCTGTGGATTGCTTGATTTAAGCACACTTTGTCTACTAAAGTGAATAAAAACAATCTTTATTGTCGATGAGGTATAAATAATTCTCTGTTTCAGGATTCCTCTAATTCTTATAAATAACCAAAGTGTATTAAGTTACAAAACTTGGTGATTTTTATTAAAAGTACTTTCAATCCGTGTTTATTACAGGCTCGAGGGGTGTGTGTGGCGTTCTGCTGCTTCTGTCTGTATGTATTGACAGACGGAAGGAGAGGCCCGGCGCGAATCCTTATGTCTTACAGATTCTCTGTGCAGTTGTCTTGTGGCCACAGTTGCTAAGTGAGTGGCAATCGCATTTGTCTATTTTTGGTTAGAAAGAAATCCTGTGAGTGATGATCTTTCAACATCTGGGGCCCTTCTTGGCCCATTGGGGACGCTCACAGTTCGCAGCTATTTCGTCGTATGATGATTCCATGGATGATGTGTCGGTCACGGTCATGTTTGTAAAGCTGTTTATTGGATACTGCAAATAATATACCAACATTGAGAGTAGGGATTTGCAGGTAAATAACTTGGTAGTAGTTACATTATTTTGTTACAGGTACAAATAACTGAGTTTTGAGAGATTCATCATGGCTAATTATACAAACAAGTAAAAATAGTGGAATTTTACTGGTGTGAGATATCGAGATAAAATTGAACATTCTCTACATCCTGTAGTTGATGGTCGTCATAAATGATGGGTCTACTGCACATACAGCGAGGGCCAAAGTGGACCTCCGTTAAAACAACTGTTCGGCGAGCGAATAATTCCAGAAATTTCCAGGTTAATGGGCCGCTACGTTCGCCCAACCTTTCAGTTCCCGGTGACTTCCTGTGGGGATATCTCGAGCGTATGTACGTGAACAAACCGCATACAACTTGAGCAGCTCAAGGAGACTATCTGTGCAGAAACCTGAGTGCTAAATCATTAACTAATGTTATGAACAATACAATCGAAAGATCTGACATTGTGAGGCGCCAAATGGAGCTCATTTAAAAGATGTCAACTTCTGTACCTAGTCAAACAAATCTCGTACGTACAGCATTTATTTTATGGAATATCATTGGAATTAGTTTATTGATAAATACGTTCTTGACTCCTCAAAGCCTACTCTGAACTTTGGTCCACCTTTTACCTCCTAAGTGTCCCCATTTAGGAGGCACAGTCCCTATTATGGTCTGAAATCCTCATTTTCTCTACTAATGTCCCTCTTTTCTAGCACCATATTGTTGGTGTGTCTGAGTGTAGAACAGAACTCCACAGCAATAATGCTCCCAGTGATGTGTAACACATTATTTGGTTTATTGTAATGGTTGTGGTCTTTGAGTGTATGGGTGCACTTCCTCCTGGGTTTTTTTTTTTCAGTGTTAAAGGGACACTATAGTCACCTGAACAACTTTAGCTTAATGAAGCAGTTTTGGTGTAAAGAACATGCCCCTGCAGCCTCATTGCTCAATCCTCTGCCATTTAGGAGTTAAATCCCTTTGTTTATGAACCCTAGTCACACCTCCCTGCATGTGACTTGCACAGCCTTCCATAAACACTTCCTGTAAAGAGAGCCCTATTTAGGCTTTCTTTATTGCAAGTTCTGTTTAATTAAGATTTTCTTATCCCCTGCTATGTTAATAGCTTGCTAGACCCTGCAAGAGCCTCCTGTATGTGATTAAAGTTCAATTTAGAGATTGAGATACAATTATTTAAGGTAAATTACATCTGTTTGAAAGTGAAACCAGTTTTTTTTTTCATGCAGGCTCTGTCAATCATAGCCAGGGGAGGTGTGGCTAGGGCTGCATAAACAGAAACAAAGTGATTTAATTCCTAAATGACAGTGAATTGAGCAGTGAAATTGCAGGGAATGATCTATACACTAAAACTGCTTTATTTAGCTAAAGTAATTTAGGTGACTATAGTGTTCCTTTAAGGCAGTCAAGGAGAAAGAAAAGGGATTTCCTCAGCAGTTAAAATCTTTTCTGTGGATAGAATGAGGACTTTCACTGTCTTTTTCTATACAAAACAAAGCCGAGAGGCTGGACTGCGGGTGCAGGGAGAAACCCCTCAAAACGGAACCCTGAAACTCCTCTCACCATAACCACTAAAACAAGCCATGTTTTGTAGAGGTTATGGTGCTGGGAGTAAATGTGCTGAAATATCTGGCAGGCGAATATCTAAACCAAGAGCAAATACCATTGAAACCAATGGAATTTTCCTCCCTAATGCCCTATTTTAATACACTAACCCAGATCAACTCTTCATACTCCATATTCGGGCATACGCAACCTTTGGCACTCCAGATGTTTTGAACTACACCTCCCATAATGCTTTGCCAACATTATGGATGTAAGAGCATTATGGGGGATGTAGTCGACAACATCTGGAGTGCCGAAGGTTGCCTATGCCTGCACTATGTAATATTGTGTAAAGAGACCCTAACATGATCAGCCACAACATTATAACCACTGACAGGTGAGGTGAATAACATTGATTATATCAGTACAATGGCACCTGTCAAGTGAACAGTCCATTCTTGAATTTCTTGTGTTTGAAGCAGGAAAAATGGGCAAGAGACAAGATCTGAGTGCCTTTGACAAGGGCATCTCCAAAACCAGCACGTCTTGTGGGGAGTTCCTGGTATGCAGTAGTTGGCACCTACCAAACGTGTTGCAAGGACAGGCAATCTGGTGAACCAGTTTCAGGGTCATGGGCGCCCAAGGCTCATTGATGCACATGAGGAGCGAAGGCTAGCCCGTCTGTTCCGATCATAACATAATGATTGCCAAGTTATAAAGGTGCAGAACACACAGGGCATCACAGTTTGCTGGGTATGGGGCTTCTTATCCGCAAACCCGTCAGTGTGCCCACGATGTCCCCTGTCCATCGCTGAAAGTGCCTTCAATGGGAACGTGACATCAGAACTGGAATACAGAGAATGTAAGAAGGTTACCTGGTCTGATGAATCACATTTATTTAAGATCAGGTGGATGTTGAGTGTGTGTTGTTTACCTGGGGAAGAGATGGCAGCAGGATGCACTATGTGAGGAAGGCAGGTCGGCGGTGGCCGTGTTATGCTGTGAGCAACATTCTGCTGGGAAACCTTGGTTCCTGGCATTCAGTTGGAAGTTACTTTGACACATACCACCTACCTAGAGATTGTTGCAGTTCCCTGGTGGCTGTGGCCCCTTTCAGCACGATAACACACTCTGCCACATTGCAAAAATTGTTCAGGAATGGTTTGAGGAACATGACAAGGAGTTCAAGGTGCTGCCTTGGCTTCCAAATTCCCCAGATCTCAATCCGATTTGAGCATCTGTGAGATGTGCTGGAACAACAAATCCGATCCATGGAGGACCACCGTTGCAACTTGCAGGACTTAAAGGATCTCCTGCTAATGTAAATATCTTGGTGCCAGATACTACAGGTTACGTTCAGAAGTGTTGTGGAGTCCATGCCTCGACACATCAGAGCTGCTTTGGCAGCCCGAGATGGACCTACACAATATAAGGCAGGTGGTTTTAATGTTGTGGCTGATTAGTGTATTTAATATTTTATAAAGAGTACATTATATATAATATAGTATAGAGAATGCACTATAGAATATTGTATAAAGAGTGTTATATTTTAGGTGTAAGCATGCCGTGATGGCATTTAAATCCACCTTCTTTAGTTGCTACTTAGAAAATGGCCTAATTACTAACGGCGAACATTGTGAGAGAATGAGACGGTGCGTTTTGTATAATTGAAACATTTGTGATAAGCAAGAAGATTTGAGTTAAACGCAATCTGTAGGAAAACTTCCTGTAGTTTTTATTAAAATTCTCTCTGGTGTGAGTTCAGGAATGCAAGCCAGTTACTGTATTTCCTTTGGCTGAGTAATGTGCCCCCAATAAAGGATGCTGCTATTTTAGGACTCACTTTTCATGGTTGAATTGAGGAAATGGTTCGAATGGTCTCTCTGCTGAATCTCTGGGGAGTGGACCACTTTCAGACCAACACAACACAATGAGGTCATAGTTAGTGAGTCTGAGTCCTCTCCAGAGAAACAGTTGGTATTGTTGGGAGTAAAGCATTTTGGGTGATCAGCTGGCTGTTGGTATCCAGCTGGTGCATATAATTATATTTCACAGAGTTCAGTGAATTGAAAACTTAATTGCAAAATTTAGCCTAAAATATCCAAACCCCATCAGTATAGCTAAATTTGGGGTCCCCCATTTTCCCAGATTTCTACCAACTGGGCCACAAGAGGCTTGTTCCTTTTGAAATCGGTAGGGATTATTTGGTTTCAGACTTGTGTACACAGGTTAATTATGTGCTTTGAAACGATTGCACTGCCAGATGGAATCATGGGAACATTAATTAGAATGACATGCCCCGTGAGTGCCACTTGAGGCAGCTACGATACAAAGAAGGTTTATGTTAAATACAAACAAAACAAAAAATTAACACCAGTAATAATGCTTACGGGCCAGATTTAAAAATATTAATATCTCAAATTTTAAATGATTTAACATATCCGGTGAATTATAGATTTGTTTTTAGAGGTGTGGATTTATTTATTTACGCTA
The DNA here is from genome assembly GCA_933207985.1 of Pelobates cultripes. Lineage (NCBI taxonomy): Eukaryota > Metazoa > Chordata > Amphibia > Anura > Pelobatidae > Pelobates > Pelobates cultripes. The sequence continues at coordinate 88,479,099 of OW240923.1, read as the reverse complement.
CGTACATTTTGTAAGTACTGGTAATTTGTGTTAATTGATTAAACATTATGTAAAGTGGCTGGCTAATTTATTGGAGAGAATGCTATGCATAGGCTATGAACTAATTAGTATTAGTATTAGTATACCCCTATGGATTTATTACTTCCTTTCTGGCTCATTTTCTGTATGACTGATCTGACCCGTTCTGGGTTACTGCTGTACCTGCTAAGCTCCTCTGACTGCTCACAATGTGCTCAGCTGGTTTTGCTGTCACTGTTCTGTCTGGCTGTGTCCAAACCACCGAGGCTGCAATTTGTATCTGCCGACAGAATGCCAATGGGACAATTATGTCTCCTGATCGTCAGGAGTGTAAACGCTTTACAGCTACGGATATATTGACATGAAATGCTGCAGTTTCTCTATAGAACATCTTATGAGGCCTGCAAAGGTTGAATCTGTACCCTGCAGCTAATAACTCCCATTACCCTCAGCCATCTACACCAATAAATGCTTTAAGTTAACAGTTAAAACATTTTTGTTCCTTTATCGTTCACATCTTAACATCTGTTGTTGTTAATCTGACATGGCTATTGTACCCCCAACCAGAGATCTAAAGCATTTACTGCAATATTTTCCAACTTCCTTATCACTCTGATTGCCACGGTTAATTTTTCAGGTGTCCCTTGCCCACTCTCGGTAACTTTGGCGCAATGTTACTCCATGCAGGCACGTGATGCAGTGTTAGTCACACAGATAATCCTTGAAATTGGTTTTGGTGTTTTGAAGTTTAATGAAAGTATTAATCCAAAATGTATTCAGGAAATATTTGGTGTTATTGTCTCTTGTTCCTAACGTAAGGTTTATATCTCATAAAGGGAATGTTATAGCCTTGTCCGGTTTAACACCTAGCTCTACTGATATGGCCTCTCAAAGGACAACTGTCACCTCAAAAGTATTTAATTAAACAGATCGTCCCTGCTTCACTCCTTGCACCGAAACAGGGAAGTCCAAAAAGACTATCTGACCCAAGGTGTATGTTTATGGCTGAAGGATCCTGTTATATACTAATGGTAGGGTTGCGTTTATCTCGGTTTTTTTTTTCCTTTAGATATTCTTAAATTAACAAAATGTATATTTCCCTTTAAAACTCCATCAAAGGATTTTTATATTAAAACAAGTTTTGACGTGGCATTTATCTGTTAAAACAAACAAACAAATAATTTAATGTATATATTATGTTTTTTATCGGAAAGTCTTGCACTATCTGCAGAAGTTATGTTGGAGAAAAACTAAAAGGGGAAAAAAAAAGACCCCTTTTAATCTACTGTGTTGTTATAGAATGTCACACCCTCTTTACAAAAAATAATTTAGATCTATTTCAGCGACTGTGATCAAGATTTCAGCCTGTCCCAGCTCTCTGTGTAAACTAATCCATTATTTGGTCTCTCATTTTTCACGATTTTGATGGCTTATATTTGGCTGAAATGTTTATATGTTCATGGTTTTAGTATTTTTTTCCCCAGTTCTCCCATTTCCAGGAATGAAGGTGAGGACTCCACTGCCATTTTAATTACTTGCTTTTCCCATTTTAAGGATTACATTTCTGGGCTCCTTCCCCCCCCCCAACCCCTTTACTCAGCAGACAGTGAAAATGTCGTATTGAGACAGGTTTAGAGCTGTTGGTATGTCTATGGCTTTATTTGAGGAGTCAAAAAATTCCAAGTGAAATGTTTGGGTTTACTGAGAATAGTGAATACTGGACCTTTAAATAGGCCCCTTTGTCTTTATTGCCACTGATTAACTAGCGGGAAACTTCCCGAAACCCTTTCTTTAATAGAACTTGAATTTTATTTTATTTTTTTTAATTGAATGGCGCAAAACCAGCAAAAAGATAGAAAACAGGATACTTATTAAAATATATTGTAACTTCATTCGATCTATTTTTAAATTTTTTTTTTTAAAGTGGTTCTGTCACGGTTTGGGTGCTTTGGGACTTTGCATAATTTACAAAGACCCCTCACACGGTGACATTGATGCTGGTTGCAAAGTGGGGCAGGGAAAAATGAGATTTACTTACCTGAACTTTGAATTCTCACCTTAGTGAATAACCTTTACTCATAGGCAAATGATAGAGAGTCAATTAAAAGGAAATTTTATTCAGACATATCATCCAAAATGAATTCTAGCAGGGAATAGGAGTCTTAGTTACTCGTTTAATTGAACTCATTAATTCTCCTTTTAAGATTCTCAGGCTTTTTGTACCAAACGTAAGAATTCACTTTGAATTCTCCCTTCATTAAAAACCGGTGTCAATAACCTAGAAATACACCCCAACATTGCACTTATAACAGCATCTCGTTGTCATTAAAAACACAATGTGGGGTTACTGAACATGTGTTGGGGACACTCCCATGCAGCCAGTCATGCGCATGTTCAGCAATTTCTCCTATAGAATATCGCTGTGAGATATAAAATCAGACTGAGTGGCACAGAGAGGCACATCGATCTATAAGGTCTATAAAAGGCCTTTCTGGTGCACAAACCTGCCAGGTTAGTAGCCACCCAGGGCAGCCCATGTGCAGTGATCTGTGGAGCCAGAAATGCCCACCTAATGCAAATAAAAGCCATTAATGATGCACATTTACTGCGGTGGACTTTTCATGGTCTTCGCAGAATGTGTAGATCAAGGCCAGCTGGTTAAGAAGACAAAGTTTGGACACGTTCTGAGTCACCTGGAAGATGCTCCATTTACCTCTTTTCCTATTTCTCCATTTGCTATGTGACGGGTTAGATCTTTGCAGCAGCTGAACAAACCAAGTGCATGTGACGGGATGACTTTACTGAATGAAACCCTAACCAGACTGCCCATTCCTTATATGAAGGCACAGTCTGTACAATCTGCGCATTCCTTAAATAAAGGCACAGCTTGTACAGTCTGTCCATTCCTTCTATAAAGGAACAGCCCGTACAGTCTGCCCATTCCTTCTATAAAGACACAGCCTGTACAGTCTGCCCATTCCTTCTATAAAGACACAGCCCGTATAGTTTGCCCATTCCTCCAGCCATATACCTCCTAACAGTTATATCTTGTTGGAAATTTCAGGTCTGAATTTGTACTCGCCAATGGCGAGGGTGCGAGAGTTCTGGCGCCACTATTTATAGTATTGGTTTGTTTAAACCCCTTGAGGTATTTGTAATTTTGTCTCATGGTATTGGTGTGTTGTAGCTGAATTCCTCTTGTTGTTTTATTTAGCTCTATGTGAGTACATTCAGGCTTCTAAATCCACCGATGGTGTCGGACGTTTCCTTTCCAGCTCTGCAGAAGGTAAACGGATTCCAGAGAATGGACGTACCTGCTCTTCTAACCTCTGCCATTCTGGTCTAAGAAAATTCTAACCGTGTAGCCGCATTGCTTAATCTGGAGTAGATAAAGCGGGGATTAGGTATAAAGAACAATGTGTAGCAACCAGCGGGGACTTTCCACCAGTTTCCACGGTGATAGCTCCACGTTAAAGGATCAGTAACGCCACAAAATAAATGGCTTCACATGTAAAATTAAAGTCAGGGAAAACTGTATGTGACAGTCATTACATGTTGAGTTCACATGTGCACACGATGGAAAGTGCTAACAAAAAAAATCACAAACGGTAAAAACAGACTTAATCTGTCACATACCGTCACTTACCGTATCTCACTCTGATTCTACATTTTATCTTTTTCTTCCTTTTTCTCCCCCCTTCTTTCTCCTCTCCACACGTGTGTGTTTATAATACGCTCATTTAGATGAATTTCATTTGAGGCGTTAGTGTTCCTTTAATCTTTGTACATGAACCCTACTTATGGTAACACTGTTAAAAGCAGGTCTTCCCAGATGGAGCAGTGTCCGTTCAACTTGGAGTCTGCTCACTCTGTGAGTGCCTTGTACAGGGAGCAATAGAAAGATTTTATGGTGTTTTCCTCTTGGTTTTTTTTTTTTTTTTTGAATTTTTTGCAGAAGCAGAACGCTATGATAATAGCATTTTTATTGCAGCAATCTGTGACCTGTGACGTGTAACGTTGCTGTGAGAGAGATAAAAGCTTTGCCGTGTTAGTATGCTATATGCATTTTAAGAGGATATGTTGATCGATTAAAACAGAATTTACCTGATCAGCTAACAGCCACCTAAATATTGCAGTAGGGTGAGTGAAGGGATTTTCCATTTACAAATAAGACATTGTTTTAATTCCCTTTAAGTGCAAGACATCTCCCAAATAGACTGTTGATGTCTAGAAAGAGACAGGCGTGGAATGGCGTTACCATGGTTACGGATCAGCCGATGGAATCGCTAGTCAGTCAGTCTGTTGCGCTAACAGTTTATTTAGGAATGCAACTTAACCCATTAGGTGCAAGGTTACAGCTTTGAGCAGGTTAAGAATTCTTTTATTGATCAATAGAATTTCTCGACCGTAGTCCACATTAGCCAGGATTGCAGTGACATCACCAATCCAATTGGTTTCTAATTACATCTTTATATTGCTCCCCGTTACATATTTGGGCTACACAGGGTCTGCCTCGGTTATCTCAATCTGCTACTTATGGGTTTAATTTATGTAGGCTCTCTGCTGCTTTTGTTAGAAATGCTTTGGTAGGTTTAGGGTCGCTACACTGTCCTTCCAGCTTCTCTCTACGACTCCCAAATGGGATCTTTTCAGTGATTTGCTTGATCAGATACTGCTATCCGTGTGCGCAGGGTTTTACGCTTATTAGCCGCAACATGTCTTAAATGAAACGCACAGGAAAAAACAGCAATTCATCTCTGTGCGGTCTTAATCCTAACTAAAATAAAGTCCAGGTATGCTCGGCTTTCTGCGTCACATTGAAAATATGTTGGCGCTTTATTAAGAATCAATGATAGAGCCCCCACAATATTTACCCTTCTTCAACGAGGGAGATTTGCTAAGCTGGGACGCTGCAGACTGAGTGCCAGTCATTCCATGTCTGAAATGATTAAATCACAAAGATTGCCCGTGTTATTCTCTTCCTGACTGCTAATTCCTTTACTAGCGCATTAGACTTAGACCGTGCAAATCTGAGTTGCTGCTTTTTTTTTTTCAAATGCAATCTAAAAACCAAAAAGAGGTTCTAATTGTGTGAATGTCGATTTCTGTCGAAATAACACAATCTGTTTGTCAGGTGTTCTTTAACTCTCATGCTACACTAACCAGCTTGTTCTCTCCTGTCTGCCTGGTGATCTGCTTGGCCTGTTTGCCGTGACGTCTATAAGGCTGGATAAAAGTTCTCACTATATGTTATCTCTCTCTCTCTCCCCTCCCTCTCTCCCTCTCTCTCTCTCTCTCTCTCTCTCGTTCAAAGGAGAGAATTTTGAGCAGACTCCCCTTAGACGTACTTTCAAATCAAAAGTCCTGGCCAGGTACCCCGAGAATGTGGAATGGAACGCGTTTGACCAGGATGCAGTAGGAATGGTGCGTCCCAAATTTTCTAATCCGTTGCATGCGATGTGCTTCCTTCCAAACCTTAGTTCTATCGGCATTTATTAAACACTATAAACCAGCTGCATTGATTTAATAATCTGTTCCGCCTTACATAGTTTAACACAAGTGTAATTCTGGCTTTTGGAATATATTTCATATGTCGCAGTCATTTCATGAAATGTAACAACTTTCATCTGTGTTTAAAGAAAGCCATTTTTGGGATGTGAGGTGGCATGGCAGGGGGATAAATTCCCTGTGAATAACAAATATGATCACTTTCTCTGTGTACAGTCTGTATTGTAGCCTGCCTGCCTAGTCAAGTCTTGTACCACCTGCTAGTGAATTAATTAGGCAATATTACAAATTCTAGGCCTAATTAACCAACCCCCCCCCCCGGGAAACTGATATGTATTAGCTATTAGAAAGAAAGGAAAAAAAAATGCTTTTGTTTCTAGCATTACGTTTTATAATAAATTTATGCATGCTGTGTATATGGTCTGTTATGGACGCTAGTGTGATACTCCCACTGCCCGCATTACCGCAGATTGCACCAGAAAAGTGTTTTTTAATTTCTTTCTACATTATGAGAGATTCCGTTATTGTTTGATAGTGTACTCAGTCTGATAATCAATCACATATCAATGTATCCAGAAACGTTTATCACGACGGTTTGTTTTAATGAAATGTTTTTGCAGCTATGCATGCCGAAAGGACTGTCCTTCAAGACGCAGTCAGATTGCCGGGATCCCCAGTACCATTCCTTCATTATCACCAGGGAAGATGGGTCAAGGACGTTTGGTTTCGCTCTTACATTCTTTGAGGAAGTCACCAGCAAACAGATCTGCAGTGCCATGCAAACGCTTTATCACATGCACAACGCCGAGTACGACATCATCCACACATCGGCCACCAATGGCAGCGGCCACGCAGACTGTATGGAGGACTGCAGTGACACATCAGTGTCCAAATTGCAACGTTTTAATTCTTACGACATTTCACGAGATACATTGTACGTGTCTAAGTGTATCTGTCTCATTGCACCCATGTCCTTCATGACAGCCTGTAAGAAAGTTCTGGAGCAACTTCACCAGGCTGTAACGTCCCCCCAGCCTCCTCCATTACCGTTGGAGAGCTATATATACAACATCCTCTATGAGGTGCCTCTTCCCCCAGCCGGGAGGTCCCTGAAGTTTTCAGGAGTTTATGCGCCCATCATCTGTCAGCGGCCAAGCACCAACGAGCTGCCACTCTTTGACTTTCCCGTCCAGGAGGTTTTTGAGTTACTCGGTGTGGAAAACGTTGTCCAACTTTTTACGTGCGCCTTGTTGGAGTTTCAGATTCTCTTGTACTCGCAGCGTAAGTAATCCGCAGCAGAATTGCAGGTAATCTTTATCGCCATCCAGGGAGGTTAGTTTTTTGGGATTATGTGGCTATCCGATTAGGACACTGGCCTAAAATAGGATTTAATTTGCGTTAAAGGGATATAAACACCAAAACTAATTTACATGAGCTATATACCAAAACCACTACATCCCAATGGGATTTATTAATTAAACCAGCAATTATGTAGAACTAGGAAAATAAATGAAAATGTTAAGCCAAATTTAGAGTTTGAGAATAATTCCTGTTATTTTACCCTAAAGTTTGCAATTCTCTCATCAATTCTGCAAAATTCCTGCTTTATTGAAACCTCTTGCATATATTTTCTTGTCTGGGTAAATGTCGGTAAATCTAGATTCATACATTTTCCTGGAATTTAAAATCCAGTATAGCCGGTGAGGATGCCTGAGATTTTGTGGGCTGATTAGTGCTTTAATTGGATCATTGCCTTGCTATTTCAGATTACCAGCGGTTAATGACGGTAGCCGAGACCATCACTAGCCTGATGTTTCCGTTCCAGTGGCAGCATGTCTATGTCCCGATACTCCCGGCATCACTGCTCCACTTCCTAGACGCTCCCGTCCCTTATCTCATGGGATTGCACTCAAACGGGCTGGATGACCGGTCTAACTTGGAGCTCCCACAAGAGGTAGGAGCATCTCAGATGTCCATGGACACACGGTTTCTGTAATTAATCTGTTGGAATGTTCAGAATTACCCAGCTGCCCTCTGTTTCATTCTATATCTATAGTAGTTATCTAGATGAATAAACATGATACATGTTTAAGGTGCTAAATGTTATGATCATCCAGTCTCTATGGACCAACACTCCCACCGCAGTCAGCCAGCCAGAGGACAGACCGTATCAGCCTTGCGATTCTTGGTCTCTTCACAGTGTGCTATGTGACTCATACACATCTCGCCCTGTATAATCACTGGATTGTTCACTAGATGTCAATGACGCCTTGTCTTCGCTATAAACAGATCTTTTATGAATGCTACGGATTGCTTTGTGGGGGTGGAGAATTTGCAATGCAGGGAGTGAGATAACTGGCCTAGTTTTTCCTTTCCACTAGAAGATCTTTTTTAAATTTACTAATCCCTGTTTAAACCCCCCACATGTCAGGTATGATATTTTTTCCATTTTTATTTCTATTTTTTGTTCCTTTATAGACTAGGAGATATTAAATATGTTCGTCATGGTTTATGGTCCTTTCTGTAATCCACTAGAACAGTGATGGCTAATCTTGACATCTCAGGTTTTCTATGAGCTACATTTCACACAATGCACGGCCAGCATTTACATACAGATAATGTGGGGTGCCAAAGCTTGTACATACATGTCTTCTGTTACCTGTAAGAGATAATGAGTGAATTGCTGTTAGCGGTAAGTTGGGTCCTGTTAACTCTCGAGATGTGTGTGCATTCGTATTATTCCGCCATCTTGCCTTTTTTGTGTAATTTTTAAAACTCCTTTCCTTCCATACGTGGTGATTGATCACATTGACTCTATCCCGTAAAGTCTGATGGAGAGTTTGCTTTTTCATTCTTGTGCCAGAAAGAGGGGTTTGTCCATTCTTGTTTCTTGCATTTTATTCTATAAAACATAATCTGTTTCCCTCATTTCTCACTGCTTTGTCTTTTAGGCCAATCTTTGTTTTGTCGACATAGACAACCATTTTATAGAGTTACCCGAAGACCTTCCCCAGTTTCCTAACAAGCTGGAGTTTATTCAGGAGGTGTCTGAGGTTCTGATGGAATTTGGAATCCCACCGGAGGGGAACCTGCACTGCAGCGAGAGCGTATCCAAACTGAAGAACCTCAAGACAGCTGACCTTGTGTCTGATAAGAAGAATGGAAACTTAGCCCGTTCCCCGTTAAACTCCTTTGAACTTCTCAAAGAAAACGAGACGTTGGCTCGAATTCAGGCTCTTGTCAAGAGGACCGGAGTTAGCCTTGAAAAGGTGAGTTAATTACTCACAGCCTCCTTAGAGACTGTTGCTTGTCATCTGTTGCTATGGCAAAGCTGCCTTCTTAAAATCCTGATGATTAAGTGGTAGACCCGTAAAGATTCGTATACGACCATTTAAATCCTCTTGGATCCATCATGAATATAAACGTTGTAACCGCGACACATGCTGAAGGCTGAGAGACAGGCAGACACGCATTGTTTGTTAAAGCTGTGATTAGATACTGGAGTCTGTTTACCTTATTATATCATCCTATATTTAACAGTATCTCTTTCTTTAGAAAAAAATTAAGGTATGTTAAGGAATGCTGATTGTACAGTTTATTATTTTGTGCTAAGAAAGCCGTTTCTATGTTTATAAAAGCAGGTTATATGCATGTTCGTAGAATTATCCTGTAAATCTATTCTGCTCTTATAAACTAGGTGTTTATAATTTGTCACTTTTAAACATGACTGCTGTCTTATTGCAGGTGGAAGTGCAGGAGGAGTCCAGCAGCAGGAAGGATGGGAAGGCTCAGTGTGATGAGCATGAGCTGCGGATTAATCAGCTAAACATCCAGGTCCGCGAGGTGTTTGGGAACCGTTTTACACAAATGTTTGCAGACTACGAGGTGTTCGTCATCCAACCGAGTCAGGACAAGGATTCCTGGTTTACAAACCGTGAGCAGATGCAGAACTTCGACAAAGTGAGTGTTTGCTTGTTATTGGCTGCTCGCTGGCGACAGCGTGTTTGTGGCTGCTCGCTGGAGGCTGCGTGCGAGTGGCTGCTCGCTGGAGGCTGCGTGCGAGTGGCTGCTCGCTGGAGGCTGCGTGCGAGTGGCTGCTCGCTGGAGGCTGCGTGCGAGTGGCTGCTCGCTGGAGGCTGCGTGCGAGTGACTGCGTGTTAGCGGCTGCGGATAAATCTGAATGTTTTCAAGAAATGTTTTTGCATTGACCCAGCATACTAAAATAAATTCTGTTATTAATTATAATAAAGTTAAAACTAAAGTTACACAATTTCCTGTTCTACGTGTCACAGAACTTAGGCAATAGGAGATGAAGGGAGACTAGAGCCCTCTTACATGAAGGCTGTGTTCCGATTGGCTGCTTGCTATTTTAACCATTTGGAGTATATTTAAGTTTGTGTACAATTTCTAGATCTCCTGCTCGTGATTGTATATCTTTTGCTTGGGACTGTTCCCAAGGTATTTTTGTTAGTCGTGGGGTTCTGGTGGCTGCTGGTTTTGTGTTTTTTCCTTGTGATTGTCACTCCGTTATTATGTTGTGTTCTCTAGCTTGCAAGTCACAGATCGTAGCACTTTGTGGAACCTCCCATCGTACAGACTGAGCTTACATATCTGCATATCGGAGGTCTGTTTTGACCAGTCCATCTTTGAGACAATGACTTGCAGAGCTTCAGAGCCCTTAGCCGCTGTCCCTTGACTTCCCCATTTTAGCTCATCGTGTGAATGCAATTATTGCCCAATATCGTGTTGCTTGTTTTTCGGTCGGGTTAACCCATTCCCTACCAACCCTGTGCATGATTTAGTTTTTCCATGCAAAGTAAAAGAAAATATCTCTCTCTTTGCTCCACTGCTGATCCTTACGTGGCAGAGAAACAATTTTTCTCCTGTTTGTTGGTGACCAGTTTCAGATTCACCGTCCTGATTCCCCCAGCAAACAAGCCAGTCTTTCTTTATTCGATGTTCCTACAGCTGTCTTTAATTTTAACTATTTAATTGCATCACAAGCAACACCAATGTGTGTACCTTGGTGTTATTTCCCTATTATATCCTTTAGATTGTAAGCTCAAACGTTATCTTGCTAAGCAGTTTGTATAAAAGTACTGTATTTGCTAAATTGTAAGCTCATGGGCAGGGTCTGTTTCTTTTGTATAACTGCATGTTCATTTTTTGTCTTTATCCCCCTATTGTACATAGCTGCAGATTATGGTCGCGCTTTTTAAATACCGTCTCCACTTTGCATATGTTGAAAGAATAGTGCTGCAGGGAGTGGGGAAGGTTTGGTATCTGGGGCACTGCAGGACTTCGGTGCAGGGTGCAATAGCAGCTTGTAGTGTCTATCTAGAACAAGTATCTAATTTTACCTAGATAATTGTATTTAATCTGAAGGTACTTACAAGCACTCAAAGCCTGTATATTGTGCTTACATTTTGGAATCCGTATCCCAAGACATGCCTGCATGTTTCTTATAAAAGCAAAAAAATTTGAGATTGGCGACCAAAAGTCGCATAACAACCCGGTAATCACTCTAGTGGCTGTCTGATAGACAGCCACTAGAGGTGGAGTTAACCCACAAAGGTAATTATTGCAGTTTATAATCATCTTTGCAGGGTTAAGGGACCTGGGACTACACACCAAGACCACTTCAATGAGCTGGTTGTCTATAGTGTCCCTTTAATCATTACCACCCCCATGCTTTGTGTGAACACCCTGCCCAGTTGCTCCATAATTTAATATCCGGGAGAATATTTGAAATGTTAGTTGATTGGAGCGGATAATCCGTAATCCAGTAAATGATGCAGTCTGCACCGTATATTTCTCCCATGTAAAAATACAGACGATAACCCAATGATGTTGGAGTAATCTATAAAGAGTGATGCGCTGAAAAGCCATGTGGCATATGGGGCGATTAAATGGCCTGCATAGAATGCTTAAATATTTTTTTGTTTACGCAGATCCCTATCCTTTTGTGTATAGGTTGTCAGGTGATAAAGTGATTATCATCATTTATATCGCACCAACATATTCCGCAGTGCTTTACAATTATAAAACAGGTGCTCTGGGCAATTGATGCCTCTTGTGTTTCATTTCACTGAGCCAACCAAACCAGGAAGGAACTGGAATGGTTGTCTGATTGACAGTCAGGTGGGTGTAACAAGGTTAATATATAAAAGTGTCAGTTTGTATTGAAATCCACACTTTTGGTAAAATGAAAAAAAGAGGACACACTCTTCACACGTAAAGCTTTTCAGCAAGATAAACTGCTTTAGGTGTTTTTCCTTTGATACTCCACTGGAGTGCTTAGTTACTAGAGAAAAAAATAATTATGTCTGAATTTCCCTACTTTCTTTTATTCACTTTTTTCCCCCTGAGTTTTGATAAGTTATATAAAAAAACGAATCAATTCTAACAAGTGAAGGCCCAACACGAGGTCAGGGTAGGGTGCTAAAATCTTTAGGGATCGACACTTCAAAGTCACAATATTGTAATTGGGTAAAACCTTGTGCACGTAATGTTGGGTCACATGGAGGAAAAAGGTAAAATTACTAAAGAGAAAGCAAAACTGCTCACACAAATCTCATCCAGAGCACCAATCAGACACTGCTCTGTGAGGCAGAAAGAGCACACGCCGGACCACAAGCTGTCTAATAGATAAATGTACAATTCAATCCAGTTCCCTCTCCTTTTTTTTCCCAATATTTAGATCCCTGCAAACATATAACCAAAATGGGGAAAAAAATTAAGATTACCGCAGATAATCCAGAAATTCTATGGTTTGCTGCACAGGAATACCTTTTTATATTGATTGATACTGCAAGTGAGCTAGGGAAATAATAATTCAGACACATTTACAGCCTCTTCTCATTGTTTGTTTTTGATGAAGCAAAGTTTTCTGTCGGCATTTACAATAAAATTTTAATTTATTTAAGGACATTTAGAACCATTCAATGTATCTCTTTTCAGGCATCATTTCTGTCGGATCAGCCTGAGCCGTACCTGCCTTTTCTCTCCCGATTCCTCGAAACGCAAATGTTTGCCTCGTTTATTGACATTAAAATTATGTGCCATGATGAGGATGACAAAGATCCTATTCTACGGGTATTCGATAACCGAGTAGACAAGATTAGACAATTAAACGTCCGGACGCCAACGCTGCGCACGTCGATGTACCAGAAATGCACAACTATTGAAGAAGCAGGTGAGACTCTCTAAGCCTAGCTTCAGGTAAAACACAAACCTCTTAAGGTTCCATATTTAGGGATGGTTTTAGAGGAAATGTAATAAATGTGTTTAATCTCAGCTGGTGATTCCCTTACCCAGAAAGTTACTCACCTTAAGTTGATCATGTTATCGGCACGTTTTTTGGAGGACCGATCTACCTTCATAAAGGGTTGATTGGACACTGGATGAATATGTTGCCCTTTTTTTAAAAAATCACTGGGTCCCACAAGCAGTTGTTATTTTGAGAAGGGGCCGAGAGCTAGCAAGCTCATAAAATGACAAAGGAACGTGGAGCTCCAAAAGGCTCTGACTGGGCTGTAGATCTGGAATTAAAGATCTGTCCTGTTGGGGACCGATATGGTTTCTCTTGTCTGATATAATGCAGATATGAAATGCACTATAATCAATTAAATGCAAGTAGTAAAGATTACTGTGTCTGAGTCATGATTATCTTTTCATTTACTCAATTACTGTATATATTTAAGGATGTCCAACCACAAAGCATGAATTATTCATGTTTTTTTTGTGTGCAACTTATTAGTAGTTAGTAGTTCTTTGTACAGCTAATTTAAAAACAAAACAACAAAAAAAGAAGCCTCCTTTTAACGTCTGTTTTTGTTTCTATGGTACATACGATATGTGGCACGTGACGACCTGTTTAACCCATTGAGATACATTTTCATTTTTTATTTATTTATTTATTTAATTTTATTGGGGGGGGGGGCTAAGGGTCTCTCAGTCCCTTTCAACTATTCTCAATTCTAGGAGATGCAGTGCCATACATTTACAGGAGTGGGAGGTATAGAGACTAGCGCCCCCCCCCCCACCCTTCCCCCAGAGGATTACCCCCAGTGTAAAGCTAATAGAGCCATATCTTTTCTTTCTCTGTTGACCAGTGAAAGCTATAGAACTACGTCTATCCAAAATCGATCACACTGCAATCCACCCGCATCTCTTAGACATGAAGATTGGGCAGGGCAAGTACGAACCAGGATTCTTCCCTAAACTTCAGTCAGACGTTCTCTCTACTGGGCCGGCTACGAACAAGTAAGAAAAATGGCATTGTTTGTAAACTTTAATTTATGATACATCTGCGACACTCCAACAAGATAGCATTTCGTCAGTATTCATTTTCCATGTGTTTGTTTTGTTTTTTGTTTAATAATAGTTTTGTTTTTTTTGTTTTTTTTAACATAATGTCCTCTACGCTGTTTTTAACTTCATGCAATCTATTAAAGGAGTACTGCAGTTTCTTAATGTGCTTTGGGTGTAATGTTTCTATCCCTGTACATTCTTTATCAATGTGTGGATTTCAGGAGAAATCGTCACTTTTACTATACTCCCTTGGGCAATAACTTGCATTACATCTTACTTGTCTTAATCTCTTGTTTTGGGACTCCTTGTCAGCGAGGCCCTCGGAATGTTCCCCACGGATGGGGTTAAGGTACATGGTGTGATCTTTAGTTTCTCCGTTACATTGCCGTGATGGCTCTGAGTGCGCTGTCATCTCTGGTACAAATCTCTACTGTATTCATCTGTGACCAAAATATCACCGGATACATTGTATTGTTTCTGCAGATGGACTAAAAGAAATGCTCCGGCTCAATGGCGACGCAAGGACCGTCAGAAACAGCACACAGAGCACCTCCGGTTGGACAACGACCAGAGGGAGGTAGGGATGTCCCTGTACTGTCAAAAATAATGGGGCAGTATTTATGTAACACACAGACCCCAGAATCCCGACAGGAAGTGAAGACCACAACTTTCATTGGTTGTGTGTAGCTCTCTCTCACAGCAGACTTCACCTCCCTGTTTCCAGTCCCCTTTCTCAGTCACGGTAATACAAGCCACTGATCCTGACATGGTGGAGGAAGGTTTTTATCTCTGCTGGGGCATTTTGTGCAACTCTACCCACTCCAGACATTCTTTGTAGTTCTTTTCTTAACCTATCGTTTCTCCCATTCAGGTCCTAAAAGCTGCAATATGTACTAAGCTCCGTTTTTAGAATTTTCTTCTTTCCTATCATGGTCCCCTTTCCAGTTCTCTAAATCTTCCTATACTGTGCTCCTACCTCAGACAACTAGTGTACTTTGGCTATACACCCCTTACCTCTATCCCTTTGGTGTGTACATTCGTCGTTCACTCAAACCTCTTACGGGTACATGTGTGCGACCTGTTAGAGGCACAGTCTCCAAACTGAGCAAAGAGAATAGTAATCAGGTGCTTCCCAAACCTTCACTGTAGCCAGAGCCTGCTTTCACTCCATACACAGCGCTCGGAGATCCAAGATAGTTAGTCAGCGCTAATTAACAATGGGTAGGCAGCGGCCCCAACAATAGGAATCCCTCAAAAACACTTTGACAAAATCACGACAAAAGAAAAAGAGAGAAAGGGCTGCGCCACAAGTAAATAACGATAAAAGGTACAACTGTATCTGGCACAAAGGCAGATTGGCCTAGTGCAAGAAAAATAAAAGTCTCACAATATAAGTTCTTGATATCTAAAGGTGAAAGTCAGTGCTTGATAGGGTGTACTGTCCTCCGTTCTACTTGGCCATAGATAAAAATAGAAGACAAAAGACAGGGTAGGTGATAGTGCAGCTTGTTTGATTCTGTCAGATACAAGTAAGAAAAAATAGCGATGGAACACTCACATTTAAAGAACTACAGCTAGCTCCAGTAGTAAGGGTGTACAGCGGTATGATCCCCTCTTTAAAGGATATACAACAAGTGTCCACCACGTCCACACCAAGATGATATCGAAGACAGGGGACAGGTGACAGTGCAGTTGTTAAATACAGTCAGATAAAAGTATAAAATAGTGGTGAAACACTCACATTTAAAAGAGATATAGCCAGCTCTAGCGATAAGGGCAAACAGCGGTATAATCCCCACTTTAAAGAATATGCAGCAAGTGTCCACCACGTCCACACACGCAGGAAAGGCAACAGATAGTGCTCTCAATAAAATAAAACGATAAACATGCAAGAAATGTAGATAATGTGGTTTAAGGCAACAGATCTGATTTCATATCAAATGACAACACGATTTATTTATTTATAGAAATATATACAAGAAGCAAGAAATTTGGGGAGTTCAATCCGCCAGCCTAAACTCTCAAACCTGTCCCCCTCTGTGATCGCACAGACGAACTGGAAATTTGTAGAAGGATTGCTGAAGGAATGTCGCAACAAGGTGAGAAGGCATTCTGTCAGAGTCTGTGCTCTCATTCTAGATTTTTGGGGGCTCCATGCTACAAAGTAATAGCCTGCTTTACCGTAAAACACACAGCCTGCCCGTACCTTGATTGTTCATTGACAATAACCTCTCCTTACCTTAAAGGGAAACAATATATCCAGAGATGCATGGTTTTAAATTTATATAATTGCTGAAAAAGTAAATACATTTTGTAATTTTTGTGCAAGTATTTTGTAAGCCCTAAAAACGTACCTTTCAATATTATAAGTGGCCTCTGTGGTTGAAGAATTTGTTTGTACGGTTCCGCTTCCTTTTTTTAAAGTTTTTAAATGTATGCATCAGCTTTTTTTTTATACAGATTATCTATCAGCATTTTGCTGCCTCAGCTCTGAATTCTGCAAGTATTTAGACTCCTAATGAATGGCTATAGATGGTATTTTACATGCTTTCATAACTACATTTGAGATTTGTTATCTAGAAGACAATGCGTATGCTAAAGTCCTGACAAAGATCAATATATCTTCAGGTTTACTTTAAATGCAGCATATCTTCAGTTTTTAATTGCCTGCAAAAACAAGGAGAGGAGCACTTTAAGGGTTTATAGTATCCGATCAGATATTAAACGACCACTATAGTGCCCTGATGGTGCCCCCAACCTCAGGGTCCCCCTCCCGCCAGGCTGCATGGAGAGGAAGGGGTTAAATCTTAACTTTTTCCACCGCCGGGCTCCCTTGGCGCGGGGAACTCTCCTCCTCCTTTCCCAGTCATCGGCTGAATGCGCATGCGCGGCAAGAGCCGCGGGCGCATTCGGCCAGTCTCATAGAAAAGCATTCTCAATGCTTTCCTATGGACGCTGGCGTCTTCTCACTGTGAAAATCACAGTCAGAAGCGCGGAAGCGCCTCTATCGGCTGTCAATGACACAGTCACTAGAGGCTGGATTAACCCATTTGTAAATATAGTAGTTTCTCTGAAACTGCTATGTTTACAGCGGAAAGGGTTAATCCTAGGTGGACCTGGCACCCAGACCACTTCATTAAGTGGTCTGGGTGCCTATAGTGATCCTTTAAATGCAAGATTTGCCACAAAAATCGTAACAAGGCCTAGATCTGTACGATAAGATTTAATAACTTGCATTATTTTTTGTAAATTTAATCTAAGTGACACAACATGTAGGTAGATATAATGAGCCAAACCTCTAAATGCCAGGCAGATTGAGGATATAACGGATTGCAGTCAGAGACTGAGAGCCCTCCACCCCCCCCCTCCCTCCCAATTTTCCAGCACACCTTTTTTGGTAGATGGTATAACAAAATAACCGCAATGCAACTAAAAAGGCCATTCGAAGGAAAGGAAGCCCTACACCACTTTAGTGATTATTGTAGGGAGGTGGATTCCTGTTTTAGGGAGTTTGTTTCTAATAATGTCCACTGTATCTCAGACAAAGAGAATGCTGGTAGAAAAGATGGGCCGGGAAGCTGTAGAATTAGGCCACGGAGAAGTGAGCATCACAGGAGTAGAGGAGAATACTCTGATAGCCAGTCTGTGCGATCTTCTGGAGAGGATCTGGAGCCACGGTCTGTTGGTGAAACAGGTAAAACTTGTCTCTGTGTGGATGAGTGACCGCGTCCCTTTCTGTCTCAAAAATCCATGAACTGTCCCTCTGTCTGCCACAGGGGAAATCCGCTTTGTGGTCCCACTTGCTACACTATCAGGACAACAGGAGAAGAATTGCAGGGGGAAGCATCAGTACCTCAGGTCATTTTACAATTCATCTATACTGAATGATGGTATTTAAATTATTTTCTAGTTTGTTTATCCAGAACGTTTTCTTTTATGTAATATTTTCATTTTGACAGCACAACTCCTAGGCAATGAATTCCCGATCGTTAATGCCCTTCCTGTAAAGAGCCATTTGCTCTGCTGTCATTGATATTTTTTCCCCCCTGCAGTGAAGTAGAATCCTGCTCACACTGTATTACCCAGCTTAACATCGTCTGCTGGCACGGACAGATCATTAATAAACTGATTTAAAGAAAAACTCACCCGGAACAGAGCCCTGGGGGTCACTGCTTACCAATTTGGCCCAGTTTACAAAACTTCCATGAGACTCCTCGCCGTACTCTGAACGTTTCAGTTTAGACCTATCTTTCAATGTGTGCAGTAAGCGTTCTATACAGGATAGTCTGAATGAGTATTGTGTGTGTCACAGACTCCATTGGCCCAAAATGAAAGGTTTATTAAAAGTTCTTCATTCATTTTAGAAATCTTTTTAGAAACTGAAAGACGGAAATCTGACCCAAATCCTGTGATGTGTCCTCTAAAAGTTTCACTGGTGCAGGACATGAGGTGAGTTATATTATAGCATAAGGCCCAGTATTTCCTGATACAGTCACACATGTGTGTTCATATAGATGTAATTACTTGTTTTGTTAGCCATTTTGTATGTGTATCCTAAATTGTATTTAACTTTATTTTTATTTTCAATATTTTTCTATTTAAAAAAAAATAAAAATAAATTATTTCTGGGAGTTCAATGTGAATTTCAAAATTACCAAACAGAACACTAAATTGATAATTTTTCTTATTTTATGGCTATTCTGGCCTACATTTTTAAATTCTATTTGAATTTCCTGCATTACTAACCTAAGTAAATTACTCTGTAAAATTGTGAATTCTTTGCTGCCAGGTTTGTGGAATGTTTAATCAGACTCCTATTTTCTTCATCAATATTTTCACAATCAATTTCCTCACCTCAATGAAGGAGCGTCACGTTCCTGTTGAAATCAAGCTTGGCAAACGCATGTGTTTGTGCGCACGCCTGGGAAAATCATTCACATGAAATGGCTGTGAACACAGACATATGCACGTCACTCTCTGCTGGTCATTGTTATTTCCTAAAACCAGACACCGTTGTTTACTGGGGGTTATAACACACAGAATGAGATCAGACGTGTTTTTATCCTCTTTACTTCAATATTCACAGAGCCACAGAGTTCCTGATTTACTCATTATAGGTCTGATTTGATTTAATTTAATGTTGTTTCCCCTTTCCAGGCACATCCAGAACATCGGAGAGATTAAAACTGATGTAGGAAAAGCCCGGGCCTGGGTCAGACTCTCTATGGAGAAAAAACTTTTCTCCAGACATCTTAAACAGCTTCTCCTTGACTACGAACTTACCAAGTAAGACACGTGGCGCACGGGGTCATTCAGCTTAGGTCTGATGAGTGTTAAATTCCTGTATCGAAACACGTCTGAATATCAGTTTCTCTCTCATTGAAGAATTGTTTTATTCTAGAAAACTCTACAAGCGATATGCCTTCCTACGCTGTGACGATGAAAAAGAACAATTCCTCTACCACTTGCTCTCCTTCAATGCCGTCGATTATTTCTGTTTCACAAATGTCTTCACAACAATCAGTGAGTTTAATTTTCTATATTTGTTCACATAGGAGAGTTTACATTGGTTCCAAAAGCCAAATTATTGTCCTTCGTTTATTGTCCTAGAGAGGTGGAAATGCAACCGCTTCTGTTTCTTGAGAACTCATGAAGATTAGGGGCACAGAGTACTAAAGCTGGTTTTGCTGCATTGAGGGCAGAGAACAACTACAGCCAGCCAGCCACCACCCACCATCCATCACCCATAGGCAGCCTGCACATTAAAGTGTGGTCAGGAAAGCGCGACAGAGCCATTCAGCGATTAGGAAAGACAGTGATCCACGATTTTATGTTGTAATTAATAAATTTTTATAATGCGTGGTGCCTTAAAGATGGTCAATGCTAAAAAAAACAAAAAACATGTAGACGAAAATTGCAAAGGATGCGAATTATTAAGGATTTCATAAACTAAACATTAATTTGTGATAATGAGCTATCCTAGTTAGAAACATTTAGTCCAAAACACTGCTTTTTTTAGCTGTGGGTAAAGAGGCTATCTATATAAAAACACATGTTGTATAGGGTTACTGAGATGTCCTGCACTCACACTGCGATTTTGCACACTGATCTTGAATCCAGAGCTGGAAGTTGCTCACATGAAAGGGTTAAAGCTCAGAGTTTTTAATTATATTGGGTTTGTCTTTGTTAATATTTCACATTTTGCTGTGTTCATGCCTCACATTTAAAGCTTTGTCCCAGAGCAAAATAGCCAAAGCTTTGACCTTTTCTCACAGTAACAAACTTTTCTTCTACTTCCAGTGATCCCCTACCATATTCTGATTGTTCCCAGCAAGAAGTTGGGGGGCTCTATGTTCACGGCCAACCCTTGGATCTGTATATCTGGGGAGCTCGGGGAGACCGGTGTCCTGCAAATTCCCAGGAATATCTTAGAGATGACATATGAGGTTTGTGACTGTATTCATGCATTTAAATCCAAGTTCTGAAATAAAAATAATCAACACATCTCTTCCTGAAACCCACAGGTTTATTGGGAAAACTTGGGGAAGAAGCGGCATAGATATGTTGTTGTAGCAATTACTCTTTAGCCACTATAAACATTTAATCTCATTGAAGTGGTTATGGTGCCTGGTGTCCCCTGGTACTAACCCTCCTTTCAGGGATAAAGCTCTTTTGAACAGACCCTAAAAAAAGATCCCTGGCCCCAACGGGAAGTATGGTTAAAGTAGAGACTTCTTTGTGGCCATACCAAATCATACCAGCAGTGGTTGCTGTGATAAGCTGAATGTGACCAGCGAGCACCCTCAGCCAATCACAGCCACCCATTGCTACTCAGAATAATACTTCCTCATCAAAACCAAGCAGCACAGAGGGAATGGGCTGCTGGGGACTCTTGTTTAGCGTTAAAACGTTAAATATGCAGAATTTAATGCAGAATGGAAGGATGGCGTCAGGGGACTCCAGACACTATAACCACTTCAATGAGATGAAGCAGTTACACTGCTTATGTGTCCCTTTATTTCTGCATTCCTGATCAGTGAAGTATTTCACAGCCAATAACCATATGGAAGGAGATCAAAACAAAGGAATTGGCCAAATATATTGTAATCAATAAAACCTAGACTTCCTAATTTTGATTGATATCAGAAAACGGTCTATGACTTTTATTAAAATACTGCAAATTCCGAGCATGTTGATATTAAAATCCTATTTCTTAAATTAGATGTTTGCTTAACACCTTAAGGACACATGACATGTGTGACATGTCATGATCCCCTTTTATTCCAGATGTTTGGTCCTTAAGGGGTTAAAGGAGCACTATAGGCACCCAGACCACTTCAGCTTAATGAAGTGGTCTGGGTGCCAGGTCCATCTAGAATTAACCCTATGTAAACCCTATGTTTACATATGGGTTAATCCGGCCTCTAGTGGCTGTCTCATTGACAGCCGCTAGAGGCGCTTCCGCGCTTTTCACTGTGATTTTCACAGTGAGAAGACACCAGCGTTCATAGGAAAGCATTGAGAATGCTTTCCTATGATACTGGCTGAATGCTCATTCAGCCGATGACGGGAAAAGGAGGCGGAGAGTTCCCACCGCCGAGGGAGCCCGGCGGTGGAGAAAAGGGTGAGTGTTTAACCCCTTCCTCACCCTTCAGCCCGGCGGGAGTGGGACCCTGAGGGTGGAGGCACCCTCAGGGCACTTTAGTGCCAGGAAAACAAGTATGTTTTCCTGGCACTATAGTGATCCTTTAAATCTGTGGTTTCAGAACAAGTGAGATACCATAGGACAAGTCTAATTGAATCCCTTTACACTGAAACATGTGACGGCAGATAAGAACCATTCGGCCCATCTAGTCTGCCCAATTTTCTAAATACTTTCATTAGTCCCTGGCCTTATCTTATAGTTAGGATAGCCTTATGCCTATCCCACGCATGCTTTATGGTGTTAAACTCTACCACTTCAGCTGGAAGGCTATTCCATTCATCCACTACCCTCTCAGTAAAGTAATACTTCCTGATATTATTTTTAAACCTTTGTCCCTCTAATTTAAGACTATGTCCTCTTGTTGTGGTAGTTTTTCTTCTTTTAAATATAGTCTCCTCCTTTACTGTGTTGATTCCCTTTATATATTTAAATGTTTCTATCATATCCCCCTGTCTCGTCTTTCCTCCAAGCTATACATGTTAAGATCCTTTAACCTTTCCTGGTAAGTTTTATCCCGCAATCCATGAACCAGTTTAGTAGCCCTTCTCTGAACCCTCTCTAAGGTATCAATATCCTTCTGAAGATACGGTCTCCAGTACTGTGTACAATACTCCAAGTGAGGTCTCACCAGTGTTCTGTACAATGGTATGAGCACTTCCCTCTTTCTACTGCTAATACCTCTCCCTATACAACCAAGCATTCTGCTAGCATTTCCTGCTGCTCTATTACATTGTCTGCCTACCTTTAAGTCATCAGAAATAATCACCCCTAAATCCCTTTCCTCAGATGTTGAGGTTAGGACTCTATCAAATATTCTGTACTCTGCCCTTGGGTTTTTACGTCCAAGATGCATTATCTTGCACTTATCCACATTAAATGTCAGTTGCCACAATTCTGACCATTTTTCTAGTTTACCTAAATCATTTGCCATTTGGCTTATCCCTCCTGGAACATCAACCCTGTTACATATCTTAGTATCATCAGCAAAAAGACATACCTTACCATCAAGATCTTCTGCACTATCACTAATAAAAATATTAAAGAGAATGGGTCCAAGTACAGATCCCTGAGGTACCCCACTGGTGACAAGCCCAAGCTTCGAATATACTCCATTGACTACAACCCTCTGTTGCCTGTGACTCAGCCACTGCTTTACCCATTCAACAATATTGGAATCCAAAATTAAAGATTGCAGTTTATTGATAAGCCTTCTATGTGCAACAGTGTCAAAAGCCTTACTGAAATCTAGGTAAGCAATGTCTACTGCACCACCCTGATCTATAATTTTAGTTACCCAATCAAAAAAATCAATAAGATTAGTTTGGCATGATCTCCCTGAAGTACACCCATGTTGTCTCTGATCTCGAAATCCATGTGTTTTTAGATGTTCAACAATCCTATCCTTTAACATGGTTTCCATCAGTTCCCCCACTACTGAAGTAAGGCTTACTGGCCTATAGTTGCCCCACTACTCCCTATTAACTTTCTTGTAAATGGGCACAACATTCGCTAACTTCCAATCTTCTGGGACTACTCCTGTTAACAATAATTGGTTAAATAAATCTGTTAATGGTTTTGCTAGTACACCACTAAGCTCTTTTAATAGCTTTGGGTGTATTCCATCAGGTCCCATTGACTTATTTGTCTTTTACTTTTGACAGTTGAAATAGAACCTCTTCCTCTGTAAACTCACGTGTAATAAATGACTCATTTATCCTTTTTCTTAACTAAGGTCCCTTTCCTTCATTTTCATCTGTAAATACCGAACAAAAATATTAATTGAGGCAGTCAGCTAGACCTTTATCCTCTTCTACATACCTTCCTTCTTTTGTTTTTAATCTAACTAACCCTTGTTTTACTTTTCTTTTCTCATTTATGTATCAAAAAAAAGTTTTGTCCCCCTTTTTTACTGACACTGCTATTTTCTCTTCTGTGTGTGATTTGGAAGCTCTTATAACTTGCTTAGCCTCTTTCTGCCTAATCTTATAGATCATTCTGTCTTCCTGTTGTTTGTTTTTTTAATTACTAAATTACTAAATGCTAACTTTTTGTTTTTTTACTGTTTTGGCCACATCTGCAGAGTACCACAGTGGTTTCTTGAATTTTTTGCTTTTACTGACAAGCCTAATGCAATTTTCTGTTGCATTTAGTAGTGCAACTTTTTCTCTTGGACTCCATTTAAATTTCTCCAGTCTGATGATAACTCATTTACACATTCTAATTTTAGAAAAGTCTGTTTTTCTAAAGTCTAAAACTTTTGTTTTTGTGTGGTGTGACTCAGTCACTGTTCTTCTATTAAACCACACTGACTGATGATCACTGGATCCTAAACTTTCACCTACAGTAATATCTGATACCAAATCTCCATTTGTTAACACTAAATCTAGTATGGCCTCTTTACGAGTTGGCTCCTCCACAACTTGTTTTAGAGACAATCCCAGTAGGGAGTTTAGAATATGTGTGCTCCTGGCACAAGCATCTATTTTTGTTTTCCAATTCACATCAGGAAGATTAAAGTCACCCATGATGATAACTTCCCCCTTCATTGTCATTTTAGCTATTTCCTCAACTAGTAGATTATCTAACTCTTCTATTTGTCCTGCGGGCCTATAAATCACACCTACACAAGTTACTGTGTGATTACCAAATTCTAACGTAACCCAAACGGATTCTATGTTGGCCTCACTAACTTTTATTAGGCTAGATTTTATGCTATCCTTCACATACAGGGCCACCCCTCCCCTTTCTTGCCTTCCCTGTCTTCTCTATAGAAAGAGTACCCTGATATTGCTATGTCCCAGCCATTTTTCTCATTATACCATGTCTCAGTAACAGCGACTAAATCTACACTATCAGTTGCCATTATTGCCACAAGTTCATGGATCTTTTTCCCTAAACTGCGATCATTTGTAGACATGACTCTAAGCTTAAAAAATATCTGCATCGAATTACACTGATGCTTACCCCAGCCTGCAAATACCAGATAGCCATCTCAGGCCTCTATGAGATCCTTATAGGGTGTGACACCCCTCTCCCCCTGGCTTGAGTGATGTGGCTAATTCTTATTGGACAATAGGCGTCTGCTGATTTTATATATAGGATACCCTACCCTCACTGGGTAGGACCGTTATTTCCTAGTTTTTAACCCCTTAAGGACCGAGGACGGTTCAGGACCGTCATCGGCATTTTTGCCTTGAGGACCGATGACGGTCCTGAACCGTCCTAACGGTCAGAGCTACTTACCTGATCGCCGTCGTTCCCCCGGCGGCGATCAGCATGGCTCCGGTTGTGGGGAGACTGCCTGCAGCCCAGACAGTCTCCCCACGGCAGATTAGGACCCCTGTGGCCATGTGATCGCTTAACAGAGCGATCACATGGTCACAATGGGTGTCCATGTGTCTGCCTGCAGGGGGACTGCCTGTGCTGACAGGCAGTCTCCCTGCTAGTGTAAAATCAATTTAAAAAAAAAAGTTAGTGTTAATAAAAAAAAAAAATAATAATTATATATGTGTATATATGATATATAGACATATATTATATAGATATAATATGTCTATATATCATATATATAATGCCATACTAAGTGTATTTTTATATTAATATGTACTTATATTAATATAAAAATACACTTATAATTAAATTACACACGTATATATATAATATATATAATAACTATATATATTGTATATATATATTATTATAAAATATAAATAATAAGTCATTTAAATTAAATAATTTTTTTTAAAATAATAATAAAAAATTTTAAAAAAATTATATAGCTATATGAAATTTTATTCTAACTGTATTTTAAAATTAATATATATATATTTATATCAAAATACACTTAGAATGAATTTGTATATATATCTATGTATATAAAAATAAATAAAATAAGAAATATACATACGTCCATATACAAAATTACATAAATAATTATATAAATATACACGTAGACTTCAAATATATAAATATGCATATATATTTAAATTCTACGTGCGTATTTATGTAATATTTTTACATAATTCAGTAATTTTATTGATTGCAATTTGAGGGACCTGCCTGCCAACCCAGGCCGAAATTCCAGAGAATTTAATTTGCTAGCACTGTATTTTACCCTGTAACGTTCTACGACACCCTAAAACCTGTACATGGGGGGTACTGTTTTACTCGGGAGACTTCGCTGAACACAAATATTAGTGATTCAAAACAGTAAAACATATCACAGCGATGATATTGTCAGTGAAAGTTACTTTTTTTGCATTTTTCACACACAAACAGCACTTTTACTGATGATATAATTGTTGTGATACGTTTTCCAGTTTTTAAACACTAATATTTGTGTTCAGCGATGTCTCCCGAGTAAAACAGTACCCCCCATGTACAGGTTTTATAGCATTTTTGAAAGTTACAAGGTCAAATATATGGGTCAAATATTTTTACATTGAAAATGGCCAGGTTGGTTACGTTGCCTTTGAGAGCGTATGGTAGCCCAGGAATGAGAATTACCCCCATGATGGCATACCATTTGCAAAAGAAGACAACCCAAGGTATTGCAAATGGGGTATGTCCAGTCTTTTTAGTAACCACTTGGTCACAAACACTGGCCAAAATTAGCGTTCAATTTAGTTTTTTTACTTTTTTCACACACAAACAAATATGAATGCTTACTTTGGCCAGTGTTTTCGACTAAGTGGCTACTAAAAAAGACTGGACATACCCCATATTGAATACCCTGGGTTGTCTACTTTAAAAAAAATATGTACATGTGGGGTGTTATTCAGAGATTTATGACAGATAATAGTGTTACAATGTCACTATTGATAAATTTTAAAATGTATGTTTTGAAACCGCAATATCCTACTTGTACCTATAGCCCTATAACATGCAAAAAAAAGCAAAAAAGCACGTAAACACTAGGTATTTTTAAACTCAGGACAAAATTTTGAATCTATTTAGCAGTTTTTTCATTCGCTTTTGTAGATGAGTAAAAGATTTTTCAAGTAAAAGTAAAAAAACATGTATTTTTTTCAATTTTTCATCATATTTTTTTATTTTTTTTAAATTAAAATACATGAGATTATATAAATAATGGTATGTAAAGAAAGCCCCTTTTGTCCTGAAAAAAACAATATATAATTTGTATGGGAACAGTAAATGAGAAAGCGGAAAATTACAGCCAAACACAAACACCACAAAAGTGTAAAAATATGCCTGGTCGCAAATGTACAACATCGCAAAAACAGTCCAGTCCTTAAGGGGTTAAGCACAAAACACGTATTATTATAATGCATTATAGTAGGGATTGACCGATATTGATTGTTTTAAAGCAGATACCGATGATCTTTGAACTTTCAGGTCGATAGCAAATAACTTACCGATACCGATATTCTGAACATTTACCATTTTAAAAAAATAAGCTCTTTCTACACAAATCTACTGTTAACTGAACATGTTTATTATTTATTTATTTTTAGCAAATCTTTTTTTTATTAAGGTAAATGCACAAAATATCCATGCCAGTCAGAATTGTTTGTTTTCAAGAATATGTGGGTGTGTAGTGGATGCAGTGAGAGTATTTGATTAGTGAATGCAGTTTATGTTTGTGTAGTGGATGCAGTGTGTGTGTTTGTGTAGTGTATGTATACTGAATGCAGTGTGTTTGTGTGGTGTATGTATAGTGAATGCAGTGTGTGTATATAATGAATGCAGAGTGTGTGTGTGTAGCTTGTGTAACTATGTAATGTGGTGGGGGGGCATTTTTTAAAATGTATTTTTTAATATTTCATAAATTTTTTTACATTTTGTTTTAGTCCCCCCTCCCTGCTTCTTACCTGGTCAGGGAGGGGGGATATGGAATTCCCTGGGGGGCATGCGGCGGTCCTGTGGGGCCCAGCACACTCTTACTTACCTTCCCAGTTGCTCCCCTGTCCAACTCATGGTAACCCACCGGAATCTCGAGAGTTAGACAAGGGAGCTGCTGGGAAGGTAAATAAGAGTGTGCTGGGCCCCACAGGACGGCCCTGGTCTGCATTATCGGCTATATTGGTATCTTTATTCACCGATACCGATGTTGCTGATAATACAGAATATCGTCAGACCGAAAATCGGTAAATCCCTACATTATAGCATGATTAAGGTTGTCATGCCAAAGAAAACGGTTTTAATTTTTTTGCTCAATTAATTTCTTAAATGCACACTAATGATGTATAAAAAACAAACAAGAAAAACGACAAACCCGGTTACTGTTCTAAACTGTTCTAAACAGTGGCCACTAAGCACTTAATCCCATTACTGCGCTCCGGGATTAGTTTTACGGCAGAGCTTGAGCAGGATTTACATTGTCTCGTGTTCGTGTCTTTACTGCTCAGTGCCAGAATCTTGGAAAGCTGACGACCGCGCAGATTGGACATGACAACTCCGGGCTCTACGCCAAGTGGCTGGTAGAACACGTCATGGTTCGCAATGAGATAACGGGACACACTTACAAGTGAGATGCTAACTTATTTAACTTTGTGTAGAGCACCATCTTTATCCATGTACACAAGAACTAAGTGCAAGGGAAAATACTTCCCCCAGTATGTTCTCAAATACATTTGTTACATTTTAAGCTTCTTATGTCTAACCAAGGCATGTAAGGTCTTAAAAAGCATGCACACACACACACATGGTTTCACATAGAATGGTTTTAAATGATTCTGTAAAGTGTATCCCAGTTGATTTAAAAGATACAATGCTGCATAAATAAAAAATATACTTCATATTACGTATTTTTATCTAATAAAATAAAGTGTTTACACTGAATATTTCTTTCTATAACCATAGATTTTTACACTGTGTGCCTGTGCAGTTTCCTACAAGTTTGCGCAAACATGTGTACAAGTGTAAATGTTGTTTTCCACTGCCTGCGTCGGATGCGGAAAATAATTGGAAATAATTTTCTGTGTCCAGGTTTCCATGCGGTCGGTGGTTGGGGAAAGGGATGGATGATGGAAGTTTGGAAAGAGTTTTGGTTGGCGATTTACTGACACCAAACACTGAGACCGAAGAGCGATATTGCCGAACGCCCCCATTGCAGCACTCTCCCAGCATGATCCGCAGGCTCGTAGCAATCTCGCCAAGCAGCAGGCCAAGTAAGCCAAGCGCCCGATTTAAAGGGCAAAATGCACAGATTGTAGGATTGTCAATTGGTCCATCAAACATAGTTTGTTTGTTTTTTTATCTAAAAGCACAAATTTCATCTTTTAAACAAAAATTGCCAAACTGTGAAAACATTACCAAGGATTTTCCATTTGAACTATTCTAATGTGATTTCGTGACAATTCCCACTTTAATGAATTAACCATTATTTGTTTTAGACTGTTTCCTGCTCAGAGCAGACGTGCATCTTATGCCAAGTGTTCCTCCTCTCACCTATTAAGTCAAGCTTTGCTAGCTTCTCTGCAAAGCAATTCCTGTATCTGTACACTGTGTTTCTTTATAATATGAATCTAATCTGTTTCTTCACTAACAGGGTTATTCTCTGAAGTGAGAATTCAAAGTGCATTTCAAACTATGGCCTAAAATTAGCATCCCTTCTTACTTGGAAGGATTTTTATAGAGTTATTAGAGAATACATTTTGTAATTCTCTGAAATTACATTATTACTACCTTATAGTAAAAATAGCATTCTTCGGATTGCATCTAAAAATTCGCACCAAAAACAGAGTTGTGCCATGTTGTTTTTATTATATTATCTTATGTATTGGGATCTATTCACTGAATTGGGATTTGCTGATACTTGACAAGAGAATTGCTATTTTAAGGCCAAAATATCAGAGTGAAAAAAAGAGAATTTTCACACTTTGCTATTTTGCTTTTAAGCCCAGTTTACAGAATGATCTTTGAATGGCATCAATGCAAATTATGTTTAAAGATCCAGGCTTGGTTTCCAAGAGGCACTGCTCAAATCTACTATAATCAAATCTTAACGTAAAGCGCACAATTTGCATCCCGTCTTCCCCCAATTGGTAACAGTCGTGTTTTACAGTTTGCTGTTACTTCTGGAATTACAGACTCCTTACGTCTCTTTTTTTCATTTCTTCTTCCACCTGCAACCCTCAGTTTCTTTCTTTATCGTTCTTTACATCTTCTCCAATATTCTCTTACAGAGTTAAATACAGGTCAAATCCAAGAGGCGATTGGTGAGGCTGTGAATGGCATTGTCAAGCACTTCCACAAACCAGAGAAAGAGGTATTGAATGCCGAATCATAATATCTACCAAAGTGTCCTGTGCCGTTACAGCCAATATTATCAGCATTAGCCGAATCTGCCCAAAACCTCAGCGCAAACAATAGAGCAACAGATGGAAGCACTTTAGTTATAGTGCATTAAAAATGATGCACATACAAACATGCCTAAATATTAAAAATACGTTTGAATATGCTGCAAATTCTAAGGCATTGCAGCCTCTTAAACTAGGAAGGGACTTGGACAGTCATAACTATCTATAGCACTCTATAGAGGTACTTCCTGGGCGCACCAAGGGTTTCTGGGACCTGTAGTCCTTTTTAATTGTAATTAGAAATATTGCAGTTTGGGAGAAGGTGTGGTCAGCCTATGGCGAATAACAAATTGGTGTTTAAAACAGAAATCTTAAGGAGATTAAAATAAAATCCAAAAATCTGTATAATTTAAACCTACACAATGCAACATAATGCCCCTTTAAAGAAGCTTTCATCTTTATAGCACTGTGTTTAAAGACATCTGTGGCATCTTGTACCCACGTATTTTGCCCCAATGTGTGTAAAGAGACCAGAGTGAAAGAAGAATTAGAACCCCCAACTGCAACTTGTCATCTTAGACCTTTTAGCTGTAGTGATCGGTGTTGTTGTCCAACAGCTATTATTGCAAGCTAAAGGACATTCTGCTGTAATGGGAAATGAGCAATATTTCAGCATTTTTAGGGAATCCATGGATATGGGGTCGTAGAGCTCCAGTGTTCTCACTGTCTGCATGTCTGATACAGAAGATGCTCAGATGCTCTGTTTGTATTCTTGTAGCAATCTCTGACACCTATTAGCCTGCTTGACTCACCAGTGTTCCATTATTTTGCAGAGAGGCAGCCTGACCCTGCTGCTGTGTGGAGAGAACGGACTGGTCTCTGCACTGGAGCAAGTATTTCAGCACGGATTCAAATCCCCACGCCTCTTCAAAAGTGTCTTCATCTGGGATTTCTTAGGTAAGCCGAATGGACCATTATATTACATTCACCAGCAGCCTCACCGGAAACTGTATGAGATACACCCAGGGGAATACTAAGGGAATCGCACGCAAACAGGGAAAGGCAACAATGGTTCACAGAGCATGCACTCTAATTGACGAGCGAGTTCAGGGACTCCACATGGTGTAACGGCTGCAGATATTATTGCCTTGCGATTAACATACATTGACGGGATTGGGGGATTATAAAGAACACTCATATGGAGGCCGACATCTATTTAAAGAGATGTGTCAGACACATCATGCAGTGAAGCTCACCGCAGTCAAAGGGTGCATTAAGTAACTGTCTGTACTGACATTAGGACTGTGAATTTACACCCACATCCTGTGCAAATTGATAGCCGTAATCAATAACCATAATGTGATATCTCCTGCCCTCCAACTCATAGTGGTGTCGGGGACAGTATACCAGCTCTCCCACCCCCTCCCCTCCTTATTTATAGATACAGTTGATTTATTTGTTATTGACGGTAAAATCAATAAAATGTATATTCAAAAATAAACTGTATACTATTTTATATTTTCTTTAAAATATTTTTAAAAAATCAAATATTATATATGATCATTTGAAATGTTTATGCCGTGGTTGAGTGAGTTATAAAATTTATTTAATAGCAGTATTTAGTGCAGGAAACCATGAGAGCACACAAACCCAAAGACCGATTCTACCTCTTACTGACACAAACAGCAGAAAAAATGTAAAATCCATTCCACTAATTGGTTTGCCAGCTGCGGTTCTGGGAGGGCTGGCTGGTATATGTGGATCACAAAATCTGCTGATTTATACAGTAAGAATTTTTCTTTTTCATATTTATTCTGATAAGGTGTTTATGGTGTTTTCTTGCTTCCCGTGAAATGTTCAGTGACTCTGCAAGCTGCCATATCAGGAAACGGAATGTAATGTACAGTTTTAGACAAGCGTCTGTCAATGTACAAAGCAAAATATACTGAGTTGTAGGGATACACAGTGATTGCTGTATGGATGCACTAAGTGACTTTATAATATGATTTATTGGCAGAAAAAGCACACCTGCATTATGATTCCCTGGAGCTGAGTGAGCTGGGCACCGAGGAAGATTGGCAGAAAAGGGCTCGCAAGTTCTGTCGCTTTATCACTGCCATAAACAACACCCCACGAAATATTGGAAAGGACGGCAAGTTTCAGATGTTTGTGTGCTTAGGGGCCCGGTAAGTCTGCTTTTCAGTTTGATCCCTCATTGTCCTCTGAATTCTGTGCTGATGCTGTGTATTGTGCAATGATACCCCAAACATTGCTCAACGGCAGTTCTCAGACTATCCTGTAAATCTCCTACTAATTATCCACTTGCCAAAGGAAAAGTGTGTGGAGTTTCTTTTTATTAATCCATCGCGCTGCAAGTGTTTGGGAACTATGTTTCCCAAGATTCTTTGCCAGCGTGCATTTTGACAGGGCGCCATAGAAAGTGTGGTTTGTATCCTCCCCTTATTACTACAATTACTACAACTAATTTAACTTTCTTTGGTAAAATGACATCTAACAATCTCCAAGACCTGTTAAGAACATGCACCTGCTGTCTGACAAATGCAAGCATTTCGGTTTGTGGTGAATGGCGATGATTGATTGTATTTATCGCTAAGGAATCCTCCTGTGCCTGTCGATCAGACACTAGAGACACTTCCTTGTAAAGACTTTCAGTGACTGAAAGTCTTAATGTTCATCTTCTCATAAAGAAGCATTGTCTCAATACTTTTCTATGAGCAGCATCTTATTGGCTGAACATCGCGATAGCTGCACATGGTATACTGAGCCCCAATGCTTCTTTTTGTGAAGTGTTGAATTAGCCTGAGATCATCAGTTTGGCAGCAGTGCTGAGACTGGGACAGAACTGGAAAACGGGTGTGATTAACTTGCTTATTTTCCCTTTAAAGTGAAATCATTATTCTGGGAATTTAGGTTTCCAGCACTGCCACCCACTTTCCTCAGTAAAAATTATGTTAAATAAAGTGAATTGAAACTAGACCTGCACAGCCAATTTAATGCTGCATTCCTCTAGTCAAACACTGCTATCTGCATTTAATTGCAAAACCAAGTTTTACTTTGTTCTGGGGAGAAAGCACATCTAGTGGCCATCAGGAATATCGACTTTAGAGGTGGATTTAAAACATGGGTATGTAAACATTACCATTTCTTAAAAATGGTAATGTTTCACATTGCATGTTTAAAATGGCAGGACCTCTGCACACAAACCACTTCATTGAGATGACATTGTCTGGGTGATTTAGTGGTCCTTTTAAAAGTAGATTCAACAGTTTAAATAAGCAGAGGAACACTTTAACATTATACATGGATATTTTATTTATAATGTGTGTTTCTTTATAATATGAATCTAATTTGTTTCTTCACTAACAGGGTTATTCTCTGAAGTTAGAATTCAAAGTGCATTTCAAACTATGGCCTAAAATTTGCGTCCCTTCGTACTTGGAAGGATTTTTATAGAGTTATTCGAGAATACATTTTGTAATTCTCTGAAATGAGAATAATTTGGGTTTCTAAAAAATAACTCACATAATCCACAGTAAGCCACTGTCTGAGCATAATGGGAAATGGAGTTCTTTATGCTAGAAACATCTTCACACTGAAGGGAGAATATAGCATCAGTGCAGCCATTTCTTGAAGGCCAACTTTCCATTGCTGCGGCCGTTATTTAGGGACCGTGTAGCAAAACTAACCGGGCTCGTGATTAACCCTTTGTTTCCCCCTCTCTCTTTCAGGGATCACTATTTGCACCACTGGATTGCCTTGCTCGCGGATTGTCCCATCATAGCACAAATGTACGAGGACACAGCTTTAATTAAGGACCATACGTTGGTGAACTCGTTGATCCGCGTGTTACAGACTCTTCAGGAGTTTAATATCACTTTAGAAAGCTCTCTAATTAAAGGAATTAACATCTGATCACAAAACGGAAAACCCATTAACTTACAAGAAATTTGCAGCGCCACGGGAGAGGCTGTCCTTTGCGAGGCTTCTGGGATCGTTGGTCACATCTAGTGGGATGAGCAGAACTTGACACACTCTGTGTAAAATACCCTCTAGAATGCTCTTTTATAGCTTGGGTTCTGACTTATTCCATTCTTTTATACAAAGAAGTTAAGCGGGAATACTGCACAGCTTATTATAAAGCTTCTTTATTCGCCCGCCGTGAAAACTGCGCAGAACTTAATGCCTATCATGTTACTGGATCAACATAAAAATGTTTTCTAGAACGTCTGTTACAATGTATTGACATTTCGCTTAGATGGCATATCTTCACTTATTTGCTAAAACAAAAACAAAAAAAATATATATACATACATATATATTTTTACATTTTATTGTGCGAGGCTATTGTTGTAGAAAGTCACTTTTTTTGTTGTTTTGTTTTTTCTTTGTCAGTATTATTTTGTCCGTGAACAAAAGGTCAAGAGAGGTCCCTTTATATAGCGCAACACAAATGCACAGAAAGTGTTTTCTTTCAAATGTTTTTTTTTTACATTATTTATTAACTGTTTATGCTTTCATTTCCTTATCACTTCAGTGCCAGAGTAGTCTAATGCATCGCTGTAGGAACCCTCTAAAGATTATTGGGAGCGTGTTCCTGGATCCAAACAGCCCCATAAGGGTCAGCAATGGTTGCCCAAAATATTATCTAATTCTGGTGCTTCATAGCTTCTGTGATGCAATAATACAGGGCAGTTAGAACTGTTTTATGAAGGAGATGTGAAGGAGGCAATGATGGTCAGGCTGCTGTCTGAAAAAACATAAACCATTAACCCCCTCCAAGCTGCTCCCTTGGGGACCAGATGCTGGAGGCAATTTTTGCACAATGCAGGCTAAAAATAAATATGTTTACACAATGTCTCTGTGTGTTTTGTTTACTTTAAAAAAAAAAGTTACAATTATCATAAATAAAAAGTGACTTTTTTAGTGGGGGAAAGCACTTATCTCAAAACCAGAATTTTTTTCTTTTCTTTTGTTTATGACTTGCAAAGACTCAAAATAGTCACCAATGAAGCTATGCATTTCCAATCTGAGAAGGGGAGGTTAAAAGGGTCAGGTGAGTCTAATTTGTGACCTTGTTTCAAAGGGCTGCTGGGAGGTAAAATGTGACTTTTGGAATATCTCACCTTTTAATAACATGAGTTGTGCCTGCACCAGGTTTCCCTTGCAATGTTAAATTTGGTAAATCTTGATTATCTTGGTGCAAATGTTTTCTCTGAACAGAGGTACAAGTCATGCAGTGGGCAAGGTTGTGCATATATCGCAATCAGATTTCAATAATTCATACTCTGGCTACTTGATCACCTTGCTGAAAGTTTGTTTTTCCTTAAAGGGTCGCTCCAGATCCCTAAACAAACTGAGCTTGCTGAAAAGCTTTGTGAGTGTCCTCAATTTTTTAATTTGCAAAAAGTGCAGGTTTCAATAGAAATTGACCCTTTTCTAAATTAACTTGGTTACACCCCCCTGGTTTTCAAGCAGACAACAAGTAATGTTACTTCCTGGTTTCGACTGCTCAATGCAGCTTATCTCAAGAGTCAGCAATTGCCCAGAATACCTAACATACAAAGACTTCTCATTCAGCTGTATTTGGAAGTTTCTGATTGGACAGCCACAGCAAGTCTAGGCAGGGAAGGGGAGAGCTAGAAAAGGAAGCAGACAAGAGAACTGCAGGTTTTGCAAGCTGTTTTTAGATATATTCCCTTTGTAAAAATACATAATTTTGTATTTGGGCAGTGGAGTGTCTCTTTAGCTCTTGCAGAACGTGTCCCTGCACAGCTCCGTAATTCATTATGAGCCCACTGTGTGCGTTAACATCTATCTGCCCCAGCCTGCTTGGATCCTGCACAACTATGAAAAGTCCTGCTCATTCAGTAGTGGAAGCTTTATATACCCCACTAATTTACAGACTTAACGCAGTGATCAGGAATAACAGTACGCGTCCGAGCACTGAACACAGACAGGTGGACAAAAACACAGAGTCCTGAGTGTGTGTTGATGAAGGCGGCTCTTTGATTTTATAGTGTACCATCATAAACAATGCTAATTGCCTGGTTGGTATTATTGTTGGATTTAAAGTGAATTTCAAATTTTTAAACCAAAATAGCAGAATAAGATTC
The DNA here is from genome assembly GCA_933207985.1 of Pelobates cultripes. Taxonomy (NCBI): domain Eukaryota; kingdom Metazoa; phylum Chordata; class Amphibia; order Anura; family Pelobatidae; genus Pelobates; species Pelobates cultripes. Next base: position 88,443,160 of record OW240923.1, on the reverse strand, counting down.
AATAATAATGCTTTAAACGTTACTGAATAACTTTGTGCTATAATATCTTCGTTTTGGGCTGCCGTACTTAGATGATGGAATGCGCCAGTGCTGGTTTAGATATTTACATTTAATTCTGAAAAGTGGCCTGGTCTGGTCTATACACACATGTATATGAAGATAGTATTCCTTCAATGTGTCTGATTCTCTTTGCTTAGGTAGATGTAAATCCATTAAGAACTGGGTATCCGGTCATACAATCCCCAAAATTATAACACTTCTTATCAAGGGGATAGGCAAATTTAATATTTATTGTGACGGCATTAAAGGGTAGAATTCAAGAACATTATGATTATTGTAGTTAAAATTGGTTACTTGTCCCATCAGGACAATACAAATAAATCCTGTCCCTTCTACTGTTATAAATCAGAAGATGTGTTATACTTGGTTTCCACAAGATGGCGATGTTCTCTTTGTGGTATAATAAACTGGATATTGCAGTTTTTAGTTAAATGGCTTGTCCGCATCTTCTATAGCGACACTCTGCTATATTAGAGCCTATCGCTGCCAACATTTGTATTCCCTTTGGGGGTTGTGTTATTTGTGAAAAATGTCACTTATAAACCAGTGGTGGATTACATTTCCCATAATTCTGGAAAAGCATCAGGTTCGATGTAGTCCGCAACATCTAGAGTTCAAAGGTTGCCTACCCCTCATAAAAACAGAGTAATGGCCCACCGTACCTTACTAAACAGAGCTCCCCATTCTTCTCAGGAGTCTGGGTAATAACCCGCCTTACCCCATAATCACACAACATACAGAGCGTCCCCTGCAGCCAGGGATTCTGGGTAATAACCCGCCTTATCCCATAATCACACAACATACAGAGCGCCACCTGCAGCTAGGGATTCTGGGTAATAACCCGCCTTACCCCATAATCACACATTATACAGAGTGCCCCCTGCAGCCAGGGATTCTGGGTAATAACCCACCTTACACCATAATCACACATTATACAGAGTGTCCCCTGCAGCCAAAGATTCTGGGTACTAACCCGCTCTACCCCATAATCACAACATACAGAGCGCCCCCTGCATCCTGGGATTCTGGGTAATAACCCGCCATACCCCATAATCACACAGTATACAGAGCACCCCCTGCAGCCAGGGATTCTGGATAATAACCCATCTTACCTCATAATCACACAGTATACAGAGCACCCCCTGCAGCCAGGGATTCTGGATAATAACCCACCTTAGCCCATAATCACACAGTATACAGAGCACCCCCTGCAGCCAGGGATTCTGGGTAATAACCAGCCTTACCCCATAATCACACAGTATACAGAACGCCCCCAGCATCCAGTGATTCTGGATAATAACCCGCCTTACCCCATAATCACACAGTATACAGAGCACCCCCTGCAGCCAGGGATTCTGGGTAGTAACCAGCCTTACCCCATAATCACACAGTATACAGAACGCCCCCAGCATCCAGTGATTCTGGATAATAACCCGCCTTACCCCATAATCACACAGTACACAGAGCTCCCCCTGCAGCCAGAGATTCTGGGTAATAACCCGCCTTACCCCATAATCACACAGTATATAGAGCACCCCCTGCAGCCAGGGATTGCAGGTTAACGCTACAGACAGGTCATTATTTATATTTCTGTATTTTCCAGTGAGTAACTTGTTCTTATACATGAGATGACTTGTGGCCTCAACTAACATGAACACCTTGTATCTCTGAGCCGCGGAATATATTTGTCAGCGAGTAATTGCATGAAGGCCCAGTGAAAATAAGGTTTGTGGCCGGTTATTTTGGGTAATTCCCCAGACACCCGCCGGCCTCTAGACAATAAACAGCTGTTTTGGGGGAGTCGTCATTCTCTCCTTCAACCTTTACGCCAGCCTGGGAAAATGACTGGACCACGTCCTCCGATTGCCAATTACAGGGATAAACTGTTCCATGCTTCCCAAATCACAGGCTTATTTATACACTTGTTTGGGTTTTTTCCTCTTTTTTTTTTTTATAGTAAAAAAAAAAATGTTTTGTTAAATTTGAGTAATAAACTCACAATACTGGATTTCTGTATTGCATGTTACACATTTTATAAATAGAAATAATAAGTTCTGCTTCTTTAACAAAAGGTTTATTTACTAAATAATGAACTGAGTTTATTTAGAGAATATATTCCAAATTGTCTAGTTAGAACAAAAATCTACAGTTATTTATGCTGGGTTGGTTTTTATGATGAAAGGGACACTCGAAGCTCGCACACACTTTAGGTGCACTTTGCAGATTAGGTTACAGTTACTTACACTGGGTGAGTCTATATTATTAAAGGGGCACTCCAGGCTCCTACACATGTTAAATGCACTGTGTAGGTTAGGTTCCAGTTAGTTATATTGGGTGTTTTTTTTTTTTTTAATATTAAAGGGACACTCCAGTCCCCCCATACGGTAGGTGCACTGTGCAGGTTAGGTTTACAGTTAGTTATACTGGGTGGGTTTATATTATTAAAGGGACACTCCAGGCTCCAACACATGGTAAGTGCATTGTGTAGGTTAGCTGACAGTTAGTTATACTGAGTGGGTTTATATTACTAAAAGGACAATCCAGGCTCCCACACGTTAGGTGCGATGTGTAGGTTAAGTTACAGTTAGTTATACTGGGTGGGTTTATATTATTAAAAGGGACACTCCAAGCCCTCACACACTAGATTAATTGTGATCACATTGCTTAGGTTTTGTTACAGTTAGTTATTCCCCTCCCCATCTTCAGTGTTTTGCTTAAAAAGTACTACGGTACACAGTTAACTTTTTGGGTGAGTTGTAGCTAAATTGCCAACTTTTTGCCTGTATATCTATATGGGTGGATATAATGTGCCTACACCAACCAACCGAATGGGAATCTGCACACTTCATATGACCACAAGGTAAAAATCTGGACAGGAGCTGGCTTACCCCTCTAAGACAATCCAAAACACAAGAGGTCCAGACACCCTTGCCTAAAATTTGGGGGAACATCACTCATTTTTCTCTCATTTAGACCTGATCGCCAAAGAATGGCACTGGTAATACAGGTGCATGTTCGATTAAGAAATAAAAACGGAGTATGTTAGCTGATAAAATGTCATACACATCCGAATACATTATATATGTTGGTCGATGTGATACATTTAAACAGAAATTCATTTTACCAGGAGAACCATTTTCTGCTAGGATACTGGAGTAAAATGAGTTAAAAAGACAATAACCTTAAGAGGGTCCAGGCTATAGTAGAAAAGGGCAATTTATGGCTGCTATTAACAAGTACAAAGGGATTGCGAAGATTTTTACAAAAGTATATAAAACACTTAGAAAAACGAGACTGTATGGCTCCCCTTCCAGACACGAACAAAGGAGCCCATCACTCATCACACTTTTTGCATGGGAATTACACCAGATATAATGAGGCATTATATACCAATAATGTCGTTAACCCCTTCTCAGCTGGAAGTATAAACCCTGCCCAAGAACATACCAAGGGCAATCCTCACAAATTACCTGGGAGAGTTTTACCAAAACGTCAAGGGTAGTGTAAGCCAAACTACGATCAATAGCGACATAATGTGTGACCGCACTAATTTTAATTAACTAATTTTGTTGCATATGTTCATACATAAAAATATTCACACAAATTTTTTTTTTTCTTACCGCTTGTTAGAGATATAATCCCGCATTAAATTAGTAGCAATAATTAGAAATTGATTTAAAAAAAAAATATGTAAAACCAGCTCGGAATGTTATGTAGCTTTGGAAATCCGTTCTCTTTACACATTATGCCTCGTGTTTGAAATCTCTTACACTTTGCGTCTTGTTTAAAAGCTTGATGTCCGTTCCATTCTTGTTGGAGAAGTCCATAACATAGCTCACTTACTTTGTGATTTGGACATTATATCATAGTAAAATTCTACTAAACTATTACTGGAGAATGAAGGTATCATTATATAACCAGTGACTAGGGGTTATTCACTCTATTGTGATTTTACATGGTCTCTGTAGTGCCAAACAAATTCTATAGCGCTGTACAAGAGTTAAAACGATCAGTGCAATCAGTATTTCAATTTTCTTATATGGAGAAGGCTCTAAAACAAGACAAATCAACTATTGCCTTAGGGGAAGAGTAGAAAATGAGGGCTCTGCCAAAATGAGCTTACAATCTAAACATATGTGTTGGAAACTGCAAGATTTAGGCCACAATAGCGACCCTGGAAAAATTCTCCTTATCAGGCGGTTTATGAACGATTTTACTTTGAATTTTGTAATAAATTCTGATTTCACCAGAATTCTCCTCTTAGTAAATAAACCTTTTATTCATAGCAAAAGCATGTAAGAAAGATAGAAGAAGAAAAACAAACAAACAAAAAAATCGTCATGAGATTTTTCTCGTTTGAGCACGAATTCCTAGAATATGTGTTTGTGTCGCACAAAATGCAGAAAAGTTGGGAACTGGTGTAATATATTTAAACAATATAGGAAAGTCCCGCAATAGATGTAATTTATTTTCACACGTAACATGTTACTTACTCTGCAAACAGCACAAACATTGCTGAACCATATCAATAAACAGAGGTATATTGATTCACATAAAAATATTACAGAGATACACAGGAAATTATTTTAGGATTTGCAAATCTATAGTTTAACCATATTGCAAATTAGACCTAAATGACATTACGCTAAAGTACGGTCATTAAAGCAGCTCTGTCACCAAAAATAAACTTCATCTAATATGTCTATTTAGCTCCCTGTGTCTAAAACTATATTTGTTTATCTCCTGAATGTTCTAGTGGTCATTAAAACACATAAAGAAATGTGGGGACTACTTCCTGTTTAGCAGAGTGTCAAAACCTGACAATGGGCGGAGCTAAAAGCAAGGTTCTGTTTCAGTTATCAATCAGATTTACCCACAATCCATCAGTAAAATCAACCCCACAGAGGGGAAACTGCAGGCATTATGGCAGAGAACAAAATGGCTGTTCTCGGGAATTGAGATCACAAGGGAGAAAGGATAGTAAATGTAAATAAAAGTGGAACGATGGCAAAGTGTACTCAGCAAGATACAGAAGGCATGAGGAAAGCAAAATGGAAAGAAAATAAGGGAAAGGCGCCTTAATAGATAGAGCATGAATGAGGACATGTGATGGTTAATGGAGGTTGGCTGAAGGTGTGAGGGGAGGCTGGCTGCAGGGGTGATGGTGAGTGGAGGCTGGCTGCAGTGGTGAGGGTGAGTGGAGGCTGGCTGCAGGGGTGAGGGTGAGTGGAGGATGGCTGCAGGGGTGGAGGTGAGTGAAGGATGGCTGCAGGAGTGGAGGTGAGTGAAGGATGGCTGCAGGGGTGGAGGTGAGTGGAGGATGGCTGCAGGGGTGGAGGTGAGTGGAGGATGGCTGCAGGGGTGGAGGTGAGTGAAGGCTGCCTGCAGGGGTGGAGGTGAGTGAAGGCTGCCTGCAGGGTTGGAGGTGAGTGGAAACTGGCTGCAGGGGTGGAGGTGAGTCAAGACTATCTTTGGCTGTAGGTGAAGGTGAGTGCACATGTGAAAGGTAATGGAGACTGGCTGCAGAGACTGTATGGATGATGGTGAGTGGAGGCTAGTTGTGGCGGCTGAAGTGAGGGCTGTCTATGGTCCCTGTGAGGGCTGAGTGTGTCCCAGGGAGTTAAGGTTGTGTGAGGGCTGAGTGGGTCTCAGGGAGTTAAGGTTGTGTGAGGGCTGAGTGGGTCTCAGGGAGTTAAGGTTGAGTGGGGTCCCAGGGAGTTAAGGTTGTGTGAGGGCTGAGTGTGTCCCAGGGAGTTAAGGTTGTGTGAGGGCTGAGTGTGTCCCATGGAGTTAAGGTTGTGTGAGGGCTGAGTGGGTCCGGGGAGTTAAGGTTGTGTGAGGGATGAGGTTGAGTGAGGGCTGAGTGTGTCCCAGGGAGTTAAGGTTGAGTGGGGTCCCAGGGAGTTAAGGTTGTGTGAGGGCTGAGTGTGTCCCAGGGAGTTAAGGTTGTGTGAGGGCTGAGTGTGTCCCAGGGAGTTAAGGTTGTGTGAGGGCTGAGTGTGTCCCAGGGAGTTAAGGTTGTGTGAGGGCTGAGTGGGTCTCGGGGAGTTAAGGTTGTGTGAGGGATGAGTGGGTCTCAGGGGGTTAAGGTTGTGTGAGGGCTGAGTGTGTCCCAGGGAGTTAAGGTTGTGTGAGGGCTGAGTGGGGTCCCAGGGAGTTAAGGTTGTGTGAGGGCTGAGTGGGTCCCAGGGAGTTAAGGTTGTGTGAGGGCTGAGTGGGTCCCAGGGAGTTAAGGTTGAGTGAGGGCTGAGTGTGTCCCAGGGAGTTAAGGTTGAGTGGGGTCCCAGGGAGTTAAGGTTGTGTGAGGGCTGAGTGTGTCCCAGGGAGTTGGGTTGTGTGAGGGCTGGTGTGTCCCAGGAGTTTAAGGTTGTGTGAGGCCAGGTGTGTCCCAGGGTTAAGGTTGTGAGGCTGAGTGGGTCCGAGGGGAGTTAGGTTGTGTGAGGATGAGGTGGGTCTGAGGGAGTTAAGGTTGTGTGAGGATGAGTGGGTCTCAGGGGTTGGGTTGTGTGAGGCTGAGTGGGTCCCAGGGAGTTGGAGTTGTGTGAGGGGCTGAGTGGGGGTCCCAGGTTAGATTTGTGTGAGGGGCTGAGTGGGTCCCAGGGAGTTAAGGTTGAGTGGGGTCCCAGGGAGTTAAGGTTGTGTGAGGGCTGAGTGGGTCTCAGGGTTAAGGTTGAGTGAGGGCTGAGTGGGTCCCAGGGAGTTAAGGTTGAGTGAGGGCTGAGTGGGTCCCAGGGAGTTAAGGTTGTGTGAGGGCTGAGTGGGTCCCAGGGAGTTAAGGTTGAGTGAGGGCTGAGTGGGTCCCAGGGAGTTAAGGTTGTGTGAGGGCTGAGTGGATCCCAGGGAGTTAAGGTTGAGTGAGGGCTGAGTGGGTCCCAAGGAGTTAAGGTTGTGTGAGGGCTGAGTGGGTCCCAGGGAGTTAAGGTTGAGTGAGGGCTGAGTGGATCCCAGGGAGTTAAGGTTGAGTGAGGGCTGAGTGGGTCCCAAGGAGTTAAGGTTGTGTGAGGGCTGAGTGGGTCCCAAGAGTTAGGTTGTGTGAGGCTGAGTGGGTCCCAGGGAGTTGGGTTGAGTGAGGGCTGAGTGGATCCCAGGAGTTAAGGTTGAGTGAGGCTGCTGAGTAGGTCCCAGGAGTTGCAGGGTTGTGGCAGAGGCTGAGTGGGTCCCCGGGGAGTTAGGTTGTGTGAGGCTGAGTGGATCCCAGGGAGTTAAGGTTGAGTGAGGCTGAGTGGGTCTCCAGGGGTTGGGTGCATTGAGGCTGAGTGGGGTCCCAGGGAGTTAAGGTTGTGAGGCTGAGTGGGTCCCCGGGGAGTTAAGGGTTGTGTGAGGCTGAGTGGGGTCCCAGGGGTTAAGGTTTAGTGTGAGGGGCTGAGTGGGTCCAGGGAGTTGGGTTGTGTGAGGGCTGAGTGGGTCCCAGGAGTTAAGGTTGTGTGAGGGCTGAGTGGGTCCCAGGGAGTTAAGGTTGAGTGAGGGCTGAGTGGGTCCCAGGGAGTTAAGGTTGTGTGAGGGCTGAGTGGATCCCAGGGAGTTAAGGTTGAGTGAGGGCTGAGTGGGTCCCAAGGAGTTAAGGTTGTGTGAGGGCTGAGTGGGTCCCAGGGAGTTAAGGTTGTGTGAGGGCTGAGTGGGTCCCAGGGAGTTAAGGTTGAGTGAGGGCTGAGTGGGTCCCAGGGAGTTAAGGTTGTGTGAGGGCTGAGTGGGTCCCAGGGAGTTAAGGTTGTGTGAGGGCTGAGTGGATCCCAGGGAGTTAAGGTTGAGTGAGGGCTGAGTGGGTCTCAGGGGGTTAAGGTTGAGTGAGGGCTGAGTGGGTCCCAGGGAGTTAAGGTTGAGTGAGGGCTGAGTGGGTCCCAGGGAGTTAAGGTTGTGTGAGGGCTGAGTGGGTCCTGCAGGGAGTTAAGGTTGTGTGGAGGGCTGAGTGATCTCAGGAGTTGGGCAAGGAGGGGAGGCTGAGGGTCTCAGGGGGCGCAAGGCTGTGTGAGGGCTGGGTCTCTGGGGGTTGGGTTGTGTGAGGGAGCGAGGACCCTGCAGGGAGTTAAGAAGCTGGAGTGAGGCTGAGTGGGTCCCAGGGAGTTAAGGTTGAGTGAGGGCTGAGTGGGTCCCAGGGAGTTAAGGTTGTGTGAGGGCTGAGTGGGTCCCAGGGAGTTAAGGTTGTGTGAGGGCTGAGTGGGTCCCAGGGAGTTAAGGTTGAGTGAGGGCTGAGTGGCGGAGGAGGGGGGAGTTTGATCCTGTTAATGAGGTGGGGGGGAGCCAGCCCGGGGGGAGTGGGGGAGGGACTGGACAAAACCCGACAGATTGAGGAGAATGAGGAGAGAATAGAGCGAGTGACAGCCAGGCTGGGTTGCTCCAAGGGGCCGGACACGGATAGCCAGGCTGGACTGCTAGCTGGGGGCCGGACACGGACAGCCAGGGAGGAGTAACGCAGGGTTAGAGCAGTGTGAGCAGAGACTGGGTATCAGAGTTAGTACCGAGAGCAATGGTTCTTAGAGAGAACAGGACTAACAGGCTGGCTGGGGGTCTCTAGAGGGGGAGCTGGGGGTTAGTCTGATCCGGAGTGTAAGTTGAGGGAGGTAGGGGGTCTTTATAGGATAATTAGGGGTCAGTGCCCCCTGTACGTAGAGCCGGGAAGGAATGTGAGAGGTCTCTGGAGGGAGAGAGCTTGGGGGTCTCTGGGGATAGAGTGAGGGGGTCTCTGGAGGGAGAGAGCTTGGGGGTCTCTGGGGGAAGTTGAAGGGTTTCTAGTGAAGGGTTGAATTGCAGATATTGGGGTCTCTCAGAGGGAGGGATTTTGGGGGTACACAGGTGGAGTGACTCCTCTCTCCCCTGTCACTATGGTGTCTATAGAGGACATCTCTTGGCTAGTTCTGCTGATTCTTCCACTTTGCACGTCTACCCACCCCGCTTCCAGGACACAGAGTGGTGAGTACACAAGGGTTATGGGGGTATCACTGAGAGATCTGTACTAAGAGAGTAATGGGGGTATCACTGTGAAATCTGTACCCAGAGGGTTATAGGGGGTACCACTGTGATATATTTACCGACAGGGTATCGGGGTACCACTGAGATATATTTACCGACAGGGTATGGGGGTACCACTGTGAGATCTTTACTGGCAGGTTATATAAGGTATCACTGTGAGATCTTTACCGACAGGGTTTTTTTTTTTAGGGGTATCACTGTGATCTCTGTGCCTTGGGGGTATCACTGTGTGATCTGTACCCAGGGGGGTTTTGGGGGTATCACTATGTGATCTGTACCCAGGTTTTTTGTTGTTTTTTTTGTGGGGGTTCACTGTGTGATCGTTACCCAGGGTTTTGGGAGGGGGGGAGGGGGCGGGGGCGGCTATCACTGTGTGATCTGTACCCAGCGGGGTTTTCGGGGGTATCACTGTGTGATCTGTACCCAGGGAGTATCACTGTGAGATCTTTACCAACATGGTATGGGGGTATCACTGTGAGTTCAGTACACTGGGGTTTTTACGAGGTATCACTGTGAGATCTTTACCAACAAGGTATGGTGGTATCACTGTGAGATCTGTACCCTGGAGGTATGGGCAGGGAATATGCTTTTTGAAAGCAATGTTTAAAAATTGACAGTGAGTTTATGGGGCTTCATAGTAGCAGAATGCGTTATTGGATACTCTATCTCTAACTAAATCATAGCGTCAGGAGAAGTGACTTAATCCCTCCAAGGTAACATTGCACCTGTCACTGGTCCTTTTAAAGGGACACTGTAGTCACCAGAACAACCACAGCTTATTGTTTTTGTTGTGGTGAGTAGAATCATTCCCTTCAGGCTTTTTGCAGTAAAGGTCTTTTCATAGAAAACGCAGTGTTTACATTACAGCCTAGGGATACCTCCAGTGGCCACTCCTCAGATGGTTACTAGAGGTGCTTCCTGGGGCAGTGCTGCATTGAGACACTGAACTTTCCTAGAAGATCAATTGATTCAATGCATCTCGATGAGGAGCTGATTTGCCAGGGCTGTGTTTGGCTTTTGCTGGCTCTGCCCCTGATCTGGTCCTTGACCAGCTCAGCCAATCCAATGGTTCCATATGGGAAAGCATTGTGATTTTGCTTTGATCACCACTTCTGATGATGTCAGCCAAGGAGGCAGATCAGAGGCAGAGCCAGCACCAGCAGACTGTAATAACGGTAAGATTTTACTATATTTAGTGGGGCCAGATGGGCTAGATGGTGTTTTTAACACTAAAGGGTAAGGAATACATGTTTATGTTCCTGACCTTATAGTGTTCCTTTAAATAAAGTGAGAATTTAGTGCATTTCATCTTTAAAGGTACACTCCAGGCACCCAGACCACTTCTGCCCATTGGTGTGGTATGGGTGCCAACTCCCACCACCCTTAACCCTGCAAGTGTAATTATTGCAGTTTTATAAACTGCAATAATCACCTTGCAAGGTTAGGTCCTCCTCTAGTGGCTATTAGAAAGCCACTAGAGGGACTTCTGTGTTCTTAGAAGATGTCCTGAAACTATGCATGAGGACCTCCATCGTCGCCAGAATCACCATAGGAAAGCTTTGAATAATGCTTTCCTATGGGGGGGGTCTATTGCGTGCGCTTGCACGGCCATTGCCTCGCATGCGCATTATGTCTCCCCCGCCACCTGACGTCGAGGGACATCGGCGCTGGATTCAGGTAAGTCACTGAACGGGTTTTAACCCCTTCAGCAATATGGGATGGGGGTGGGAGGGAGAGGGGCACTGCAGAGTCCTGCAGTGCCAGGAAATCGGATATGTTTTCCTGGCACTGGAGAGTCCCTTAAAGACCAGCATAGTCATTAAAGCATAACTGACTTGGGTTTAGCTAATTTGGCCTTAAAGGGACACTATAGGCACCCAGACCACTACAGCTCATTGAAGTGGTCTGGGTACAGTGCCCATATTGCAGGGCTTGACAAATTTGTTTGGAATATAGGAGCCAGCTAAAAAAGTTAGGAGCCAGTCATTTTCAATGAGAGTGCAATTCTTAAAAGGACACTATAGTCACCAGAACCACTACAGCTTGATGTAGTTGGTCTGGTGTCTATAGCCTGTCCCTGCAGGCGTTTCAGTGTAAACAATGCCTTTTCTGTGAAAAGGCAGAGTTTACATTGCTGCTTAGTAACACCTCTGATGACAGTCACTCAGATCGCCACTAGAGTCCTGGGTCACTGCTGCACCACGTGCAGCACCCAGGTTCAGTGTCTCCACGCGCTGAATGTTCCTCATAGAGATTGATTAATCTAATGCATCTCTATAAGGAGATGCGACTTGGTACATTTGCTGCGCTTGCTTTCTTGGGGTCCAGTGGGGCTGCTCTCTTCCTGTGTGCGAAGGAGCAGTACTCTGCCTGTAGCTGTTCTCTGCTCCCTCGTGCTCTGTAATGATGCTGGGGCTGGAAAGATGTCATATTCCGGCTCCTGACATCATTAGACCGCGTGAGGGAGCAGAAAGCAGCTGCAAACAGAGTACTGCTCCCTCGTGCGCCGCGCACATTGCTCCCGCGGGCGGCCGCCTCCAATATTCTTCATGACGGCCGCCATCAAAGCTCGCTCCCACACTAACTAGAGAGCTGGCAAAGCCCAGATGCCAGGGCGACGTTTCTAGTCGCCGTGGCAATCTTAGTGCTGCAATGTAAAACATTGAAGTTTTAGAGAAACTGCAATGTTTACATTGCAGCACTAAGACCGCAACTAGAGGCGCTTCCGGAATGTTTCTAGACTTTTGGTCCGCTAACTGATGCTGGACGTCCTCAGGTGCTGCGATCAGTGAGTCAAATAAAGCGTTTTTAAACCTTTATTCACCACGAGAAGGGGGGGGGGGGATGTAGGGGGGTGGCAGGAAAGCAGCTTTGTATTACTGGCACTACAGTATCCACTTAAACTTGAAACTCACTTTACTTTATCAGGTCTATTCACTAAAGTGAGATTTTAATCTCGCACATTATTAGATTCACTTAGATCAAGCTTTTACTTTTCCATTCCTGGGTGCTACAGTTTATGTTAACTCCTAATAATATTTATTGAAGTAATTGAAAATGTAATGTCGACATCCCTTAGCAGTGACTGCCTGGCACTCCAATGTTATAATAATATAATAATATATTGGTATGCTGTAGGTGGGGGATTTCCTAATTACTTTCATTTTAGCAGGTACTTTGTGACTCCTCGATTTAATGAACATATTTAATTCTTACAGCAGTGAATTGTGCATTCTGCAGTGAAGCACTTTTCCAATACCCTATATATTCTTGTTCTGATGCAGTGCAGGGGCAACGCTGGGGTTAAACCCATGGAATTTTGGACACTTAAGATGTGAAGTTTCTTCTGTTTGCAAACATAGCTTCGTCTTGACTTCCTGGTTACGGTACAAAATATCAGCGACAGTCCGCTGTTGGCATCGGTGGGGTTAAATCAGGGACGATTGGCCCCACTATAGCAGAAATTTTAAATAAACAAGTTTCTGATAGACGGATTGCAGATGGTTTGGTAAATAGAACACAGAGTAATACGCTCTGTGCGAAAGAAACTTCTAAATTCCCAGACTAGACTATTGCATCATTACTGAAAATAATTGATCAGTTGTGCAGATTACAGTGTTTTGCCTAAAATATTTGAGATTTTCTGTGTACCTGTTACTGTTTTTATGTATATGTATTTCTGAAATTAAGTCTATGCTGCGGCAAAGCATTAATTATTATTTTTTGCACTGCCTAGGGTCTGCTCCCTCTCTCCCCCCTTTGCTGGAGCCAGGGACTGTCCTGACTCCCTTGCCCTTGTGCAGATCATGGCCATCGTCGTCACGATTGCGCTGTCTCATCTTGCCAGGTTCTTTCCTCCTTGTGGGATCTCCTGAGGGGGTTGTGTGGGCGGTGGGGGCGCTCAGTGCGATTTATATCTTAACGTAACGTTTACATAGTGTTACAGTTCTAAACTCAAGATGAATTATTTTATAATTGTCCTGGCAGTCCTGTATCTCTCTCTGACTTGTCCTATTGGGGAGGTTTATGTTGGAAAATATGAACCAATAGCTACTGAGAAACCATAACAACTGCTACTTTTTGTTTGTCTTGCTCCACAATAGCAAAGTATAATGGCTGATACTGCGTCCTGCAGTCAGAGGTTTTTGGGGTATCTTGGAGCAAACCACAGGATTGTTCCACCCTTTTCCATGACAACTGCTCCAATTTTTTTTAAAAACTTTGCCCATAAAACCAGTTCTGGACATTTATTCCACACACAATTAGAATAATAATTTTACACCAAATTCCCGAATTTCACCCAAACCAAGCATCGTAGGACATTAGTTACCAATGTTGCCTGAAGCAGATATTTACTAAACGGTTTACTGCGGCTGACAAGATTTTCAAAATATACAGTAGAACAAGTTAAAAGAATATCAAACCATTGTCAATTCATTGACTTTTCAGTGGGGCGGTTTGGGTAATGTTTAAAGGAACACTATAGTCACCAAAACAATTTTAGCTTAATGAAGCAGTTTTGGTGTTTATCTCCTGCCCCTGTAGTCTCACTGCTCCATTCTCTGCCATTTAGGAGTTAAATCATCTTGTGTTTATGCAACGCTAGCCACACCTTCCCTGACTGTGACTGATACAGCCTGCATGAAAACAAAAAGGTTTAGTTTTCAATCAGATGTTAACTTACTTTGAAAGTTATCTCTTGCTCTGTAAATTAAACTTTAATTACATACAGGAGGCTCCTGCAGGGTCTAGCATTTTTTTTTCACAGAGCAGGAGATAAGAAATAATAAATTAAACAGAATTTGCAGTAAGGGAAGTGTAAATATTAGATGACTGTACAGGAAGTGTTTAGGAAGGCTGTGTAAGTCACATGCAGGGAGGTGTGACTACGATTGTATAAACAAAGTTAGTTAACGCCTAAATGGCAGAGACTTGAGCTGTGAGATGGTAGGGGCATGATCAATACACCAAAACTGCTTCATTAAGCTAAAGTTGCTTTGGTGACTATAGTGTCCCTTTTAACCTTCAGTTTGTAAAATTGAATGAAATATCTGCTCCGCTCACTGGAAGATCTCAAAATGGCTGAGGGTGATGTGTCTTAAAAGCTTCAGAAAGAAGCCTGTGAAGTGAAAGTGAGTTTTAATTATGTTCTTCAACATGGCACACACGGAACAGAACATAAAGCTTTATTACCAGCTCTGGTTTTTCCGTAGTTATTCACTAATTATTACTAACTGAACAGGGAATGGCATATTTTATTGTAAAACAGCAACAGAGTAGGAAACATAGCTTAACTTGAGAATGTGCATCCCATCATCATTTCCCAACAAAATCCAGTTTAGTGAATTGGATGTTTTGTTTGGACCCCTAACTCCCAAGAAAAGTACTGAAGTCTTAATATATAAAAAAGACTGCATTAAATGTTGCAATAATAGAGTATTGCGTTCCGCAGGACATATTGTAGATCTTCGTGGATCTTGCCAAGCTCTGCTCTCTTTTTCCCAGAGGCATATCGATGTGAAAAATTAAAATAATTTCCCTCCTCATTCATCCCCATTGCACAATCTAACTTTCATATTCTTATTTTGAGTTCCCACTAGAAAGTTTGGGATATTGCCAGTCTTAGCCCGTCAGTGCCGGCTGACCGAGAATAGCCATAAGGCTTGCTTGTTCACATACCCTGGTGCTTGAACTGCGTTATTGGTGTCCAGACACAATATTTCCCAGCGTTTGGTTGAAGGAAAAGTACAGTCTTATTGTGCATGTGAAACCAACCAGGATAAACGTTTTTCACTCTTGCAGCATTCATTGAGATCATCTTGTGTAAAAGTTGCAGTATGCTCTAAAAGGGGCAAGTGTATTCTTTAAAGGGACACTATAGTCACCAGAACAACTTTAGTTTAATGAAGCAGTTTTGGTGTATAGAACATGCCCCTGCAGCCTCAATGCTCAATCCTCTGCCATTTAGGAGTTAAATCCCTTTGTTTATGAACCCTAGTCACACCTCCCTGCATGTGACTTGCACAGCCTTCCATAAACACTTCCTGTAAAGAGAGCCCTATTTAGGCTTTCTTTATTGCAAGTTCTGTTTAATTAAGATTTTCTTATCCCCTGCTATGTTAATAGCTTGCTAGACCTTGCAAGAGCCTCCTGTATGTGATTAAAGTTCAATTTAGAGATTGAGATACAATTATTTAAGGTAAATTCATAGCCAGGGGAGGTGTGGCTAGGGCTGCATAAACAGAAACAAAGTGATTTAACTCCTAAATGACAGTAAATTGAGCAGTGGAATAATCTATACACTAAAACTGCTTTATTTAGCTAAAGTAATTTAGGTGACTATAGTGTTCCTTTAATGTTAATTTTTAGACTTCGATCAGTGGAATATTTAAAAATCTGAATAAAACACTTGACTCATTACCGTGGAAACCAATACAATTCTAACCACAATGATATATAAAGTGGTAACCTGTTCCATGGTGCTGTACAATGGATAACCAAAACATGTATCCAATTGCAACAAAACTGATTTAGCTCACAGGATGAAGAGTAAGTGACCGTTCTACTCAAAGGAGCCTACAATCTAAAGGAAGTGAGAAAAACAGGTAAAAATTTCCAGGTATTCAAAGAAAATATTGGTGACTAGGTGCACTAACATAAAGACCTGGGGCCCTAAAAAAAAATAAAAAAATTCTCTCCCAGTAGTGAGTCCTATCACCGCTGCTCTGCTCCACCCTGGGAGGCTGTCAGTGACCACAATCTCCCTTTACCAACATTTTATTTATTTATATAACTTCACTTCCATGTGCCAATTGCAGGTTTCCAGCTGTAATTGGTGCATGCGCAGTAATTGTAACAAATGCAGTGATTCCCCAGTAGAATACTTTTCATAGACTACTACATCCCTACTAAAGCTCCCACTACAGCTGGCTGTCCACTTAATGGCTAGGGGAGGGTGTACCATAACCTGTAAATGCAAGTGATAAATTAAATAAGAAGTCCCATCATGGCTGTAATTTGAGGTCGGAGTTAGGTCAGTGGAATATAATTCTGTGTTTATAGTTCAGAGCTTGATGCTGTATTTGCCGAAAATCTCATTGATATCTAAAGTCATTTTGTGTCCAGTGATTCAGTATTACTTTATCTCCACTATCTGTTAAAAACTGACCCCCTCATATATTTTTTTTTTTATCCACATTTGGGGTTTTTCAATGAACTAGGAATTCTGAAGAATTGATAAGGAAACTGCAAATCCTATTTAAAAAAAAAAAAAAAAAAGCCAATTTCTGCAGCCGTGGTATTTTTCAGCTTTGGCCTAAATTTTGCGACTTCCCTTATTGATTCTCCAAAATTCCTGATTTAGTAAATAACCCTGCAAATGTCTCGTTTTGAATTAGCTTGCTGTAAAGTTTGTCTAATTTCCCCTAAAATCTGTTATTTTTACAGCTACCTATAAAATTCCAGCGTGAGCGTGGTTATAAATCAAACCCTGACTAATCTATATTTTATGTATATGTATATTTTGCATTTTAATGTGAATTCATATAAACAAACGCATTTCTTGATAATCCTTACAATAGGGCCAGTATTCAAGCTTTGTACGGCGTCACTGGGAAGCTGGAGGAGCGAGCAAGAGAGAGCGCATCAGTCACTGGCAGCGTCCTCTGCCAAGTTTAACTTTCCAGAGAAACTTTTAGACACATCATTAATATGATTCAGGATTTTGAATATTTCAAGTAAGATAGGAAGCTTGTGGCTTTGCAGCAATAAAAAGACCAAGTGTGAACAGACTCAGCATTTTAATGATGCAGCAATGTAAATGTGAGGACTGCGTTCTGGTAAATCTTGAATTTTTGGAACTGGAGCTAATTAACAAATGACCATTTAAGTTGCTTGCAATATGAGCGGTATGTTACACACACACACAGTTTGTGTGCTGCTTATAATCTTTTAAAATAACTTACCTGGAGGGGTTTTATGCACTAAACAGTTCGTCATGCTTTGCTGCTGAGCTGTCGGTTACGATAAAACCTTCAATATTCATTATAACTGGCGCTAAGGAGTGATCAAAGGCAAAATTAATATTGCCACAAAAATCACTTCTGCGGCTCTGGGGTAGGTACCTTTGAAAAAGCTGGCTACTGAGTAATTCATCCTTGATCAGCTCTGCCATTATTTCACATGTGGTACCCCAATGTGAGTAGTAACCTCTATGTTACATACCTGTCTCTTGCTCTCTCCTAAAGGGCAGAACTCTATTCTCTATTCCAGCTCTGCTTCACTCCCACCTTATTTGATTGCTATTCTTTGTCCTTTTGTGTTTTACACCCCACCTCCGATAGACTGTAAGCTCGTTTGAGCACGGTCCTCTTCAACCTATTGTTCCTGTAAGTTTTCTTGTAATTGTCCTATTTATAGTTAAATACCCCTCTCATATTATTGTAAAGCGGTACGGAATCTGTTGGCGCTAAATAAATGGTGATGATGATGATAAATCTAAAATGACTGAGCTTTTAGATCTGACTGCTAGTTAAGTGCAGGTTCAGAGTTTAGTGAATCCGAACAATTCGCTTGGGAACATTTCCTTAAAATGTAACCATGCACCAGGCCTCTCAGCCACTGGCACTCACATGACTAAATGCTGATGAACTTTCTTTGAACACATTTAATATAAATCTCATGGAGGGCCATCTGCAAATGATAGACATTCTTTTCGTCTTGATAAGACATTTGACAAAGTCCAGCAACGGAGTGCTGACGATGTGACACTGCTATGGGGTAAAACTTTAAAAAAAAAGGTGTAGTGTTTATCAATGATAATATTAAGAAACCTTTTTCTCCCTTTAATGCATATCGTGTTTGCAATATCAAAAATAGTTTGTAATTCCTGACCGCTACAAAGAGGTGGAAGTGGCATTGTAGTGATATTAACCTTATTAATGACAAAGTTGTGTTCCAATGAATTATTTTGCTGTGCATTGGGCATATCTTTGGATCAGAAGGTTAAATAAGAAGAATTCTTTAATTTAATGATCTATATAAAGACCGTTTAGTACTGGACGTCAAAGGTTAATGAACCAAATCCCACTTCTATCACCATCTTTTCTCTGCGGTCCATTTTGTAGTTTGGGAAGAGTGGGATTTGTGGGGTTACTGGAATACATTGCCAACTTGTATAGCACTGTTCAGAGACAGACATAAAACAGCAGACGTGAAAAAATGACTCATCCATGATGCACTGTGTGTGGTGTTTATTTTAAGTGTGACTATACAAAATAAACAAGTATATTGCATGCTTGTGGTATTTTGTAGAAGATATCAGTTTCCAAATGATGCAGATTTAATTTACACTAGGTTTTAAACATTTGGTTGTATTATCTGATAACTTCCATAACCCTGAAGGTTTCAATGCTGTGTGGTTTCAATGCCTAAGTGTGTGGGTGTGTTTTGTAATACAACCATGTGGCTTAGTTCCACATTTTGAAGATTACGGTGTAGTGTGACAAAATACTATGTTACATAAAGAGTAGTTTATACCTGGAATTGGCTTCCAGTGGAATTGGTAAAGTAAAGGCTAACCATGCAGTAGAACGTGGAGTAGATACCTGAAATATCTCTCCAGTGGAAGCCGTACAGGCTGACTGTGATATAGAAAGGGTAGTAGATACATGGAATGGCTTTCCAAAGAAATCTGCCAAGGCTTTACATTGTAAAGACCACTTCTGTTTTTTTATTTTATATATATATTTATTTTTTGTGTGCAGAAAAATGTATAACAAAGATTGCAATGCCAAAAAATAAAGAATCGTGTTCTATAGCACAGTTATGACATAGAACACGATCGGGGATATTAACTACAATGAGAATTGCTTGGAATTCAAAGTTAATTTCCAATTTAAAGACAAAATAGCCAAACTAAAAACAGACGTGGAGAATTTTCAAATTTGGCTACTTTGGGCAAAATGTTTGTTTAATTCTCACTTGAGTAAATACCTCAATTTTAGCATAGTTGTCAATGTAAAAATGATGTAGGGTTAATTTTTGCTGTGGTACCTTGTAAAAATTGTATTTTGGTTTTGTAAGGGATCATTTTGGCATTGTTTGAACAAGTTATTGAGTGTGTCTCTCTGTCTACCTGCACCCGCAAATCCTCTGTACCCTGAAGGAACCAGCAGCAAAGGGTTAAGGAGTCCTTCCAAGTCTATAGTTAGGGTGTCTGGGATTCAATTGTAATTGGACATTCCAAGCACCTAAAGCAATTTAGCTTGCTGAAGTACTTAAAAAGTGCAGATTTAAATTAAAATTTTACCTTTTATAACTAAATCTTGTTACAACCCCAACTGTTGATAAAACAGTTTGTCCTGTTACTTCCTGGTTGTTAAGCTCAGTGGAGCTAATCTCAAGAGGCTGCAATTGCCCAGAGTACCTGCCTCGTAAAGACTGTTGTTATGCGTTATGTGATTGTTTTCATTGTGGGTATATCTACTGTCTACTAAAGTTGTTTGTTTGATAGACAGGTGAGTGTCCCTTTATAAAGACAATGTTTCATTTATTTTTTTGGCTGTTACCCTGGTAACAAGTCAGTCTGAGGTTTCCTAGTGGGCAGACTAGCTGTGCTGTTTGGGCGGTCTGCCTATAGAGGTTATTAGTTACATGATTGCTATTCTTTTCAGCCCTGGGACAGGTGATAAATTATTAACTCTTTCTGTTATACAGGTGTTGATGAATGTGCTGAGGGAATTGACGGATGCCACATTGATGCCATCTGCCAAAATACTCCCAACTCCTATAAATGTATTTGCAAGACCGGCTTCAAAGGGGACGGTACGACGTGTGAAGGTAAGATGCGGACACTGACATTTCTCTATTAGACGGCATTTCTAAAGTCTTTTTTCTTTTTTTTAACCTTCAGTTTATCTTCAAGCCAGTTAAATGACATTAAGGGTCAGGGTGGATTCTTGAGAAAAGTTACAACATTTACACTAAAATATCATATTTAGAAAATAAAAGCTGTAAAAATCACAGAATGTGCCAGCTTATTCTTAAATCACTGTTTAGTTAATAGGGCCTGCTGTGATTTGCTTTTTTTATGATTGTCAAAGGCCTCTAACAGCTGAATGAGAATCTATTTCAGGGTTATTCACTAAACTGTAAATTGAAGGTGTATTGCAAACTTTAGACCAAAATATGACTAAAAGGAATCTGCCATCTTAGCCTGATTATTTTTTTGTCAATTCTCCTCATTAAATCATTGAGGGAAATGTAGTAGATGTAGTAATACGATTAACCATCACTGGTTTATGATTTGATTTCGGCTGAGGGTTTTAGGAGTTGTACCATAGCATTTGGAAGGGTTCTAAATGGCCAAACTTTAATCACGTAGAAGGCATTGGAAAAGCAGTTTTATACATCCCAGCAGTTTGAGGAATAGGGGGATAATTTAACCCTTTATTTACTGACACAGAGTGGTCCGAGTGCATTGCCAAAAATGTACTTATTAGCTAGAGTGTGTTCCTCTGCACTCCAATTAAACGGTACCACAAAAACCTCAATTTGCAAGACAATCCTAGTTAGAAGTCACAGCAAGTGTGCCCTGAGCCGCTTGTGCCAGAGACCTGCTCATCCATCATGCAGACTCTCTCTTTATTGTGCAGACATTGATGAATGTGATAATGATTACAATGGGGACTGCGTCCACGAGTGTACCAACATTCCCGGAAATTACCGATGCACCTGCTACGATGGCTTCAAGTTGGCACACGATGGGCACAACTGCTTAGGTAAGACTGCTTATTAACCAGCTGTGTACTCATTGCTGTGGCAATGGACTCGGCACTGTACAGTGCTCTTGCCGACTGCTGCACATTCTACAATACCACAAATGATTTCATCTGTTGAATGTATGTCACTATAAAGAGAAACATGTATATTTTCAAAAATTTCCTTTTATACCAGATTTAGATTTGTGAAATTTTTTTTTTTTTTAAATTCTCTTCTCCTAAAGCACCAACATATGTTGAGGTGCTGTACAACTTAATATTTGTTTATACTCCGTGTGGGTTTAGTTTGCAGACACCTCCACAGTAAAATAAGCGCTACGGAATCTGTTGGCACTATATAAATGGCAATAATAATAAAATAATAATATAATCAAATGTACACTTAAACAGCCTAAATTGCTGCAAAATCATTTTTGATTAACCGAGCTCAGATTTCCTGTAAGTGGAGTAAAATCTGTGCTGTGCCTGGTACAAATCACATGTTCCAATTTCTTATTTCTACAGAAAGCACAAGTTGGCACGTAGACATTTTAGACCTGTTTTTTTTCCCTATTTAGAAGATACAATATTTGATTATATATTAAAGTATCTGACGTATTTGTCTTTCCCAATTACAATAATCCAATTTATCAGAGTCTTAAATAGCCCAAAAAATACATGTTTGATAAGATTTCATCCCGATCCTTTTACTGTTTCCATGAATTTTTC
Organism: Pelobates cultripes; assembly: GCA_933207985.1. NCBI lineage: Eukaryota > Metazoa > Chordata > Amphibia > Anura > Pelobatidae > Pelobates > Pelobates cultripes. Next base: position 88,421,645 of record OW240923.1, on the reverse strand, counting down.
CTTTAATCATTTAAATTCCATCACTCAGACCAGTTAATATCACACAGACCGATATGGCTGAGAGGCAATAATCAGAACACAACGGTCCAGGTATTGAGATTCTGACAATTACTCTCAGCTCTGCCTCTATTGTCAGGAGAATGCCACAATGGCCACCTGATGGGCTTTCAAGGCCCATCCCAAGTCAATTTCTTCACACTTGCGGAGAAAGCCCGGGCTGATGGCGTTAGTGACAGCAATAAACCTTAATGAGCTCACTCTCTTTGAAGACATCAATGAATAATATCCCTCTATTGTATCAGGCTCTGCTGAGCTGTAAAGGCCTGGCGGGGCCCAGCAGGGAGTCGCTGGCTTTGTTAAATGAAGTTAATTCTTACTGTGCATATTAAGGTGAAAAGCTAAGAATGGGGCCATTTCTCTGCCCTGCTAACCAGGTATGGCATCCTATTTAACCCCTGTGTGCCCTGCTGAGAACGCCATCATCAAAAATGGAAATTGATGTAAAATGGTATTGATATTAAACAGTTTAAAACAGATCAAATCTAATCATTCCAACAATATGCATCTAGTCTGTCCGTTAGGACATTTCAGCTACGTATCTAGTGAGCTCAAAGACACTAACACTCTCAAAAGTGAAAATGGTTGAGAAGTCCCCCTTGGGCCCAGAAACTCATGTTTCCATAACTATCCCAGAGTTCCCAGCTTCACATGCAAATGAGGCACTGTTTTCAGACCATCCGCAACTAGAATCCAGCCATGAACAGTAGTTTGTATCTTGTGGGTCTCATTAGTATGGTGCTAGTTCTAGTCTGGGAAGTTTTTGTTTTTTATTGCAGAATAACCTGATAATCAGCCCAATAATCCTTCTATTCCTTTACTGTATTATGTTTACAGCTTCCTCTGGATGTCTTTTCTAGATACCTATTACCCTTTCTGGAAAGCAGCAGTTCTTCACCTTATAATTCCTCAGATATCAATATTTATTTCATGCTCTGTTTTCTAGCTCCCCCTCTTTAAGAGCTCACTTTAGCAGACTGCGGATAGCAGGCTTTTTAGCATGTCTGAAGGCCCATTTGTTTTAAGGTCACATTTAATTTCCAAGTCTATCCTGGGCAATGCATGTAGGTTAGCAGAGCTGATGAATCTTTGCCCAGGTTTGTGTGAGCTTCCTTTTTTGGTCTGTGAAATGCGTCTGTCGTCGATATAAACCGTATTGCCTTTTGCCTTCTAGATGTGGACGAATGCCAGTCTAATAATGGTGGCTGCCAGCAAACCTGCATTAACAGCATGGGCAGCTACGAATGCCACTGCAGAAAAGGATTCTTCCTGAGTGACAATCAGCACACCTGCATCCAGCGTTCTGAAGGTAAGACTGGGGCTGGCTGAGATTGATGGGAGGTGGTGACTCTATTAATGGACTTTGCTTTAAAACATGTAGCTCTGTAGTATATTGTGTTACATTGTAATGCTGACTGTGTCTTAATGTGTGGACGCAGGCCTCTTGTAACGTGTCGGTGTGTCAGTACACATGTGTGATGGTCAGTGGTAAGGAGTAAAAGGTTTGGAGAGTCCCTGCTCAAACAAGCCTGCAATGAAGGCGAGGTTCAGTTGAACAGACGAGCATCCAGTAGAAAGGCCACTAGTCGTACGGTCTGTATACATACCAGGGCCATGTAACCAGACTCTGCTTGACATCTGAATTGGAGAAGATATATCTTGGGGAGATGGAAAGAGCCAGGGAAATATGGGTGGGAATATGAGATATGGATATTTAATTTAGGGATATATAGACCTGAGACCAGTATGCGATTGAGTTATGTAATGTTGGAAGGACTGAGTGCAGAGTTTTTTGTTTGTGTTTTGTATTTTTTTTTTTTTGTAAAACTTTTTAAAAAAAAATTTTTTTTAAAGAGAAATGTGGTTGGTTGGATGTGGGAGAGCTTATTTTTGTGCTAGAGGGTTAGGAGTGAAAATATATGGAGTTGGAAAGGAACCAAGGGTTGTGGGGTCAGTAGGAAACATTTTGCTAAATGCACATTAGAGAACCCTCTCTGGAGTTTATTAACCATTTAAACTAAACACATATGTACAATGTCTCGGTCAGTATGAAACCGTTTATCATTCTTGGATTTCAGTGCCATGCCTCTCGATCACCGAACTCCTTCATAAACACTGCCCCTCTACCTGTTCAACAGCCCTACACTTCACAGAGTGAGCAGGCTCAGAGGAATTTACTTTAGTTAACAAAAACGAAATGGTTAATTCTCGGAATGTTTTCCTAACGCCTCTCTATTCCTTGACAGATCACATTGCCCTTGTTAGCCCAGAAAAAAAAATTGTAAGAAAAGCAGTGGCGTTAATAAGGCTAATTTGTGATCGTCTCTGCTCGGTAGGTTTTTGATTGACAGCATAATGACCAATAGGAGCTTTCATGTTTTGTGTGTTTGGCTGGCTGGAGAATCATTGTCTGAGTGGATTTCTCCCTGTGGGAACGGAATCAAGAAGTCAGCGAAGCAGACTAATGGAGAGAGCTCTGTGTCAACCCCTTTGTTGACTAAAGTCTGTTTAATAAGTTAAGAATACTGAATAGTGTGTCAGCTTCTGCGTACTCTGGCCAAGAGCTTAATTAAGCACTGATTGAAATTTCACTTACTCTTCCCTTTCTTTTCTTTTATCTCGTTAAGTGGTTTATAATCACACTTAAACCTCTTCTACCATAAAAATGTTAAATGTTTGGCCTTTTCTTGCACAAGCTGTGCAGTTTTTAATGTTAACAAAAACGTCTCAAAATATCTAGCAGAGAAACGTGCAAATCATTGTCCTGACTTGCTCACATTACTATTACTAATTTATATAGCGCCAACTAATCCTACGTGCTGTACCATGGGCAAACAAGAGTCCAAATAAAATTAGGCACTATGGAAAAGAGACGGATCCTTCCTAAATGAGCTTCAATCTAAAGTGTGAATGATTCCACAGGTAGTACAGTGCAAAGTATCAAAAAGGGGAGAGAGAGAGAGGTGAGATGGGTAGACTGCTAGAGAAACCATAATTTATCTAGTAATTCATAAAGAAATGGGGAAGTCCAATTGATCATTGAGAGGAATTCTATGTTGCCCTAGAGTCGTCCAGAGAGGCTGGTTAGAAAAGATGAGTGGCTCGGCAGAGCTGTCAGGTTACAAGCACTGAGCCGATAATGGTCTTGCCGGGAGAATGTGTTATTAGGGTGTAGTAACTTAGATGCACAGAAGGAGCGCAGCACAGCCGTTTAAGCACAGGATAGCAGATGTAGGGTAAGATCTCTTCAACGTGCACGTTTTTACTAAAACAAACCAACAAGTCTCAAACTCTGCCACCTTATTGCATTTTACCAGCTCTGCTGGAAGGATATTCTTTGTATCTACAACTATGTCTGCAAATAATCTTTTCCGAATGATCTCTCTAAATTTCCCTCCCTCAAACTTTACCTAGTGTATTCTTGTTCTAACTTCACCCTTGAATGCTTTTGAAATCCCTTGATCTTTAATTTTTCCCTTTCAATTATTCATTCCCCTCCATCCCTTTCCCTCTCTAATCAATAGGGAAGCACTGAGAGTGTACACATGATGGAGCTGAGGTGTAATTTAGGAGTTCACATGGGGATACTGAAAATGAAGGACTCTCTGCATCATTTATAGTTGAGAAATGTCTTATGACGGCAGATAATTCCCCTTCTTGTATAATTCAGACTGCTTATTTTGTTCCTAGGGTACACTGTTCTTGCAGGCCTCACTTTTTTTTTTACTGGGGCAACAGCAAGGCGTGGGTCATTAGAGGAACAGCTGGGGCAGTAAAGATCCCTCCTGGGTCAGGGATCAGCTGGGAGATTAAACGGTACATGTGTAATTTAGAATAGTAGCTGGAGGCAGACGCTCTGTGCTTGATGGAGACGCCAAAGGGAGGGTTGGCCTTGGAGGGAGCAGGTGTCTTGCACAGAGAGCCTGGTTAGAATCCCAGAAAGACTGTGGTTTTGAAGGATAAACACTTACACAAAATAGCAGAATAAAAACCACTCGTTGGTAATTTACAACGAGGGATTGAATTCCACAAAAATAAGAGTTGCAGACGTTCAGGTTATATATGAGAGCTAGAGACTGAGAGTTCACGGTTAGAACCAGGTTCAGAAATCTAATCCGTTCACAGATGTAGTCCATTACTTTTTCCCCTTTTCTTTCCATTCATGGAAAATGCATTGTATATAAGGGTCCATCTAATATAGAGGTCAGCTACAGCTTCAGAAATGTTCCACCAGTTCTGACCGGGCCAGAGCTTAGTACCCACAAACCTCATGGGTGAAGAAAACAGACCCTTAAGCACTCATTCAGGAAGGCAGACGAGGAGGGCACTTTCTCCTTAACTACATGCTAGTCCTTATAGTGGTTTTTAAGTCAGTGGTGCCCTTATGCATATTCTCACTAGTCACTTAAAAGGACACTTCTATGCCCAAATACAAAAATATTAGTGCTTATTAGATATAACCTAAATGAAAACTTGCATGTATTTAATTATGCATTTTTTCTATTGGGCTGTAGGTCTAAAACCAGCTTGTAAAAGCTACAGATCTCTTTTCTGCAGCCATTGCAGCCCACCCCTTCTAGCCCCACCAGACTGTCTGTGACTGTCCAATCAGACTTCCAAATGCAGCTCAATGAGAAGTCTTTGCAAGGCAGGTGCTCTGAGCAGTTGCTGCCTCTTAAGTTTAACTCCACTGAGCAACCAAACCAAGAAGTAACAGGGCCAATTGTCTGACAGCCATGGGGTTTAACAAGGTTTTATAAAAGTGTCAGTTTTTATTAATACCTGCACTTTATGCAAAATGAGGAGGGGGGGGAGAGGGGAGAGGAGGAAGGGCATGATCTTTACACATAGAGCATCTCCGCAGCTACACAGATTTAGATATAGTGTCCCTTTAAACATGGATCATTTGGGATTCCCTCTATCTCTACCTATGTATCAGCACAGTTTATGAGAAAATAAGAGATTAAAATCGTTTAAGTCTTCCTTCATGTATCTCTACATTTATCTGAGTGGATAGTGAATTGGTGATATCTGTCTCGAAACGTGTAACGAGCTGAAAACACTGTATTCATTTAAAGGTGGATGTCCTTCTATGTCTTGGACAGGTTGGTATGTACGTTGATATCTCCATCTCCTTTGTCTTAATCCAGCTTGATACCTCATTCTGCCTTAATGCAACATCTCCACCTACTTCGATCCATCTTATTTATCCCCATTTACCTTGTCCACATATATTTCCATTAACCTCGGTATGTAAATCTACCACAATGTCCCTTTCTTTATCCAACTTGATATGTCCATTGTCTTCCTCTTCTTAATTCTATCCGTCATCTTCTGGCCATCAGATTTATTTCTCAAAGTCCAGAAACCCCTCACTATCATGGTAGTGGCCTTGCCTGTCTATTGGTTTAATGGATGGATTTCTAGTACTGCACACAGCTTTTAGTGAGAGCTCTGTTTACATATAACTCTGTTAATTCACAGGTTTTGTGATGATTTTGAGCAACAGACAAATCCCTAAGAGATATAATGCGTCCATTTCCACCAAGTCCATCCCACACATTTATTAATTCTTACTTGCAGAAGTCTTGAAAACCTCAATACTGGCATTTGAATAAAACAATCTGGACCCTCTGTCCATCTCTCCTTAGGATTCTAGAATTTTGGTGACCTGTGCTCTCTCCAGTTCATGAAGTCTTTACCATCACTAAGAAAAACTTTTTAAATGCTGAACTTGTAACCCTATGACTCAGGATTGCCAATTCTCCCACCCCCCCCCTCCACCCCCCCCAAAAAAAAACTGATCCAGAAATGTTGTGGAAGATATTTAAGAAGCCGGAGTCTTTTTTACAATCTGCTAAGGCTCTGTGTTAAGTTCTTTTAATTACTCGTTTTGGCGTGATGGTTGAACGCCCCCAAGAAATCTGTTTTCTTAAGCAGAATTTGAGTAGTTCAGAAAAAAAGTGTATTATTAATGGCCGCATTACCCGCATTTTCTGGTATCACACCGTATTTACTTTGGATGCTTTTGAAGCCAACATCAACTTCTCCTCGTTTCGAGCTTTATGGCCTGTGGTCATCCCTAAAAACAGAAGGTCAATAAAATAAACCATCCGAGCAGATTCAGAGACGTCTAAATTATCACAAGGTTTCAAGTGTCTGACTACCAGTTTCACTTTTCTCTCCTTATTGGCAGCAAAAGTGTTTCTTACAATTAAAGGATCACCTTTCGTGTCGGTCTGGACAAACGTGCAAATTATATAGACGGATCAGTCTTCTTCCAAATTTCACAGTATCTTCGTTACATTTATTCTGGCCTTGGAGCAGACTAAATAAGGTCCAAACCAGCAGTTTTTAAAGTGTTTTTTTTTTTTGTTTTTTTTTATCTGTAAAGCAGAAAAATACATAAAAACCCTAAATCACAACTCAAACAATAAGCAGAATGTCTCTTTGTAGTTTAATTCATGTTGGGCCAACAAGGTTAGTCAGCATGGCGGTCCAGTGATGGAATTGGGCGTTTAAAAATAGATTTAAGTAGTAGGGTTTTTTTTTTTTTTTTGTATATATAAATATATAGCTTTATTTCCTTATGTATTGTCATTAGTTTTGCTTTTGAAAGGGCACATACAAGGCACTGTATGCAAATTATCATATCTTCCCCATGTTCCTGTTTATATAAGTAAAATATTATATATTTTATATTGTAGTATTTATATAAGTAAAACATTGCCCTCTGCATTTTGTGGAATTTTTTAAAAAAGTTCCAGCTGTTCCCTGAAGTTGTATACCAGCGGAAAAAATACGATTTGTCAGACTATAGTTTTATTTTAAAAAAATTAAAAATTGGGCCAATGACAAACAAAATAATTTCTTTTATGTTCCGATTCACAAATATTCTTATCTAAAACATGACAGCTTCACTTTGAACATGTTACAGATTTTTGGGAAGTGTGTACAATCATTGCATGTTTCTATGAAGTGGAAATTTTATCTGGGTAGAATACAGAACTGCTGCAGAGTGTAGCACTGGCCCAGGCAATGGTCAGCAATCTCGCTGCAAGTAAACAAGTCATCAATCTGTGCGGGGCATCTTGTGAAACAATTTGTTGGAAGCCAGAAGAGAAGTCTTAATGCGAAGCGCGAGGCTTATTCTGTTCTGTAATGAGACATGAGATCCTGGCATGTAAATTGCTGGCAGATTTATTGGTGAAACTGCGCAAAACAAAGGACGTTTTTACGATGGCTTAGGGTAAAGCCCCCATTGGGTTACATGATGGCAGTAGTCCGTGACTGGCCATCCGATGAGTCTGAGTTGTCCCAGTGACTGCTAAACAATGCTGCTTTTATGCTTTCCTACAAAACCAACCAACACTGCTTTAACCTCCTATGTTCCACTGCGTAACCTTTAAGAAGATTTGTTGAAATTTTAGAATTCTTAAAGGTTCCCTATTTATGATGATGCATTTAGAAAGAGATCCTAAATAAATAGCAAAAACACTTGACTCTTACTATTTCAGCAAATCTGCAGCAGATTCAACTGGTTGAGATTCCTCAGCTGGCCTTGTACTCTTATAGTTACCATTTAGAATGCTGTTCATATTGCATAAAATCCCTTCAATTTAGGTTTATGAGCTATGTAATCCTGTAGTTGACAGTAGCTACTTTCATGAAAATACATTAAAGGGACACTATAGTCACCAGAAAAACTATAGCTTAATGTAGTTGTTCTGGTGAGTATAATCATTGCCTTTAGGCATTTTCATGCAAACACTGCCTTTTCGGAGAAAAGACAGTGTTTACATTGCCCCTGGGGACACCAAGTGGCCACTCCTCAGATGGCCACTGGAGGTGCTTCCTGGCTCAGTGCTGTACAGTAGGCAGCAGTGCCGTTCAGCGTCTCCACACTCTGCATGGGGACGCTAAATTTTCCTCATAGAGATTCAATACATCTCTATGAGGAGGTGTTGATTGGCCAAAACGGCGTTTGCCCCTGCCCCCTTGCAGATTTTGGCCAATCCAATGTTTTCCCCAGTGGAAAGCATTGGATTAGCTAAAAATCGGCAATGCTGATGATGTCACCAAGGGGCCGCAGCCAGTGCCGGCGGACCCGCACGGCGCTTGAAATAAGGTGATTTTTTTTCATGCTTTTAAAGGGGGGTAAGGGGGAGCAAGCCACTATAGCACTATAGGGTCAGGAATACATGTTTGTGTTCCTTTAACTGAATTTGCTCATCAAGCAAATCAAAACTACAATGAAGCTTGGGTTAGGATTCTAAACACCTTAATGCATGTGTGTGGTGTGTTTGGTTTGGTTTGTTTTTTTTAATTCTGAATGAAGGTAATTTTGCACTGTGTATTGGAGCAGTGTCTGCACAGGCTTGTCCATAGAAATCTAGGAGAGCATTTGTCACTTACATTTTGTACATTCATGTGCCATGTTTGCATATAAGTGCTTGTACAAGCAGGGGAAGCATGGCTACCTTTTTAATTTAATGCCATTATAATTAACAGGTTTGGGTGCTACTTAATTCGTAGCCTGTGCAAGGGGCTGTAGTTGTTAATGACTGTCCTTTTTAATGGGAAATTTACTGGTGTGGTGATCTAGTGATTGATCACTTTGATCAGACTTTCATTCATTTTGTTTCTAGGAGTCTGAGTTCCTAGTCATGGCAAAAAAAACAACAATTAAAATCTTCAGGTAGGGGTATTCTTTCACAATTTTCTTCTATTAAATCCTGCTTTTCTACAAGTATGGCAAGTTGATAAAAGCAGCCTTTTTTTGCTGTCATGCAACTATTTTTTTTATAAAGCACAGAAAACTGCATACTTTTGTTGAGTATTTTAGGAATACTGAAGTGTTAGCTGACTTTCAGCACTCTGGCAATGAGATGGTTAAACTGAATGGGATCGGTTTTCACTCATGCTATCCTGTGTTTTTTTTTGTTTTTTTTTTAGAAGGACTGAGTTGTATGAACAAGGATCACGGATGCGCGCAGATCTGCAGGGAAGCCCCTCGCGTTGGCGTATCGTGTGATTGTCGACCTGGATTTGAACTGGCAAAAAATCTACGAGATTGCATCTGTAAGTATAAAATCTTGTAAGTCAGACCTGGTGGCATTGAGCTAGTTAATGTTACAGGTGTGTAGTGCTTGCCTGTAAGCATTGTTTCATTATTCACAGATTGGCAGATTCCCTCTATTCAACAGTTTCTGGGAATTAATAAGTGTTGTAATGACCTGGTTAGTTTATCATTTCTTGGGTCATCAATGGTCTTCCCTAACCTCCCTGTGACTCCTTCAAAAGCCTGAACACACAGAGTAAAATTACTCTTTGATGATAAATTTAGTGCAGTTTAAGTAATATTGAAAGTCTGCCAAATGTTTGTAGCATCCTACTTTAAACATGAAAATATACACATTGCTAAACACATGTCAAAGTACATGCTACCTCTAGCTGTGCCAGTGGCGGATCCAGAGCCTGATCTCGGGAGGGGCACTTGTAGATTATTTAAAGAAATAATCCAGACACAATAACCACTACAGCTCAGTGTAGTGGTTATGGTGTCAATAGTGCCGGGACCCCCTCCCACAGTAAGTAGTCAAACCGTTTAAGAACAGTTTGACAACTTACCTGAGATCTGCTGGGAAATGGGGCTGTAGTAGGGCATAGGAGCAGTGGTGTGTGTGTGAGTGGTGCAATGTGTAAGGGGTGCAGTGTGTGTGTGTGTGAAGGTTGTAGTGTGTGAGTGAGGGCTGCAGTGTATGTGTGGGACAGTATGCGTGTGTGTAACAGTTGCAGTGTGTGTGTATGGGGGGGGCAGTATGTGTGTATGGGGGGCAATGTATGTGTGTGGCTTTTTTTTTATTTTTATATAATATTTTTTATTTAATTAAAATAAATATCCTTCTTACCTTTACTGGGGAGGAGGGGGGACATATTTCGATCCCTGGTGGTCCGGTGGGGAATCCCTGGTGGTCCAGTGGGGAATCCCTGGTGGTCCAGTGTGGAGAGTGAACTCTAGCCCGCGCTCCAGGAGAGGAGGACCCGGAGGAGCCGCAGCCTGAGCACCCGGGTCCTCTCTCCTCCCTCTCCCTCCCCTGCCGGCTGTAAGCACAGTGCCTGCGGACCGGGGAGGGAGATCTCTGATCTCCCCTCCGGTCAGCAGGCACATTGCAGGGCTAGCACCTGCATGTGCTGACAGGGGAGAGGGGAGGGGAGGGCAGATCCGCCACTGAGCTGTGCTGGGGTACATCTCTTCCAGAGTTTGCATTTGTTATCTAGATGGGATACTGCAGTACATGTTTAACCAGTTTCTAAATTGTTCTATATTGTGGCACCAATAAGCTGACCAGTTAGCCTTATTAAGCTGATCTCCGCCATGGAGGATTGGGAGAGGGATGGGGGCGGCATGACGGAGGAGGATTGGGAGAGGGATGGGGGCGGCATGATGGAGGAGGATTGGGAGAGGGATGGGGGCGGTATGATGGAGGATTGGGAGAGGGATGGGGGCATGACGGAGGATTGGGAGAGGGATGGGGCTGCATGTGGGAGGAGGATTGAGAGGGATGGGGGCATGGAGGAGGATTGGGAGAGGGATGGGGGCTGACAGGAGGAGGATTGGGAGGGAGGAGGGGGCGGCGGAGGAGGATTGGGAGAGGGATAGAGGCTGTGGAGGAGGACGATGAGGCTATAGGAGGAGGATTGGAGGAGGGATGGGGGCGGTATGGAGGAGGGATGGGAGGAGGAGGCGGAGGAGGATTGGGAGAGGATGAGGCGAGGAGGATTGAGGAGGAGGATTGGGAGGGATGGGGCCATGGGGCGGAGGAGGATTGGGAGGAGAGGATGATGGAGGCGGTATGATGGAGGAGGATTGGGAGAGGGTATTATGGAGGATTGGGAGAGGGGTGGGGGCGGTATGAAGGAGGAAGATATGTTGATTAAGAGCAATGCATTAATGGGAAGAACAGCTATAAAGAAGTGGTGTAGACTGACGCAGGGAGATGAAGATTGGGATGGGAGCGCTACAATGGAGTGGGATGGGGAAGGGTGATGCGAAGGATGGAAAAATAATTAAAAAATATATATATTCCTGACGCTTTTAGTTTTATGTAATACATGTCTGTTACAGGGGACATAAATCCCCATTAACACTATGCCTTGGGCAAGATCCCATGTAAAGCAGAGTAGTTGCTTGGAAGGCAATGGAATCTCAAACAGAACACAAAAATGAATTCATAATCTTAATGTTTGTTTCTTTGTAAGGCGATTTATTCACTTATTAATTTACCTTTTTATTTATTCACAGTAGCAATGGGGAATGTTTAATTTATGCCTTTTTTATAGATTTTTGCAAATTCTTTATAACCATCCAAACTCCAACTGTTTAGTGAATATTGTGCAGGAAACCTGGATATTTAGTGACTACATTTAATAATTACAAGCAATTTTAGGTTTTTGTGTCGTTCCCCCCCCCCCCCACAGTTTGTGCACTAACATGCTTATACCACTGTAAAGTATAGCTCATAAATGTTTGTTTGAGAGAGAACACCAGTTTTTCTCTTAAAATGCAGTTTGAGATTGCAGTTACAGAGCAGTCCCGAACCTTCCAGTCCAACAAGGATTCCATGTTGAAGTTGACTTTTTTTGTAAAAAAAAATTTTTTTAAAGTGCTTGGGAAATAGCCTTGTCCTTTGGGAAAGACGTTGAAATTAAATAAACAACGTTTTGGGTCAGAGAATGTGTTCCATCAATTTAGTGAGGCGAAGGGTCAGGGAGAAGGGCCCATCTCAAGTTTCTCCATAATGAAGGTACAAGACAGATCATTAAAGGGCTGGCTCTGTGACACTGCTTATATTGCAAGAACAACATACATTTTTCGTATTCTGCTCCTTGAGAAACAGAAAGGGAGAATGTTACTGTCAAAACAGCAAGGGCGAGTGATTCCCTTAAAGCAAACACTCCGTGCAAGTAGTCAGGGTAATGAGGTACTTGCTGAATCCATCACACGTTGGCTTCAAATAAATCTTTCATGGGACTTTTCAAAGAACTTAAAGCCACTCTGGGTATGGCGTGTGCTGGCTTGGTGCCTCTCTGGGTATGCTGGCTTGAAGGGATTTTATTTATTTTATTTGGGCAGTGCAGTGTTTAACGCCACTCTTGGTACAGTGTGTTGGCTTAATGCCACTCTGGGTATGGAGTGTTGGCTTAACACAACAGATAATTAATGATTATACTTTTGATAGATGGCTGCAGAAATCTTTTAGTAGCATCAAATATTTTAATGGCAATTTTTTCCCCCCCCCCAGTAACCTGTAACCATGGAAATGGAGGATGTCAGCACATATGTAATGACACAGACACGGGTCCTGTTTGTTCCTGTCACCCAAAGTATACTATGCATCCCAATGGAAAGTCCTGCATCGGTGAGGAGTCCTACCCTGTATAAAGCTTCTCTATTGCATTTATTTATTCTTACTCTCTATGTACAAATTCTAAATTGTAGAGGTTAGACCAGTTTTCTTCTCTCAGCCTTCGTAAATGTTAATAGAAATCCGCTATTTAAGAGTAAACGGAGTAAGAACTTCATCGGACTTTGTGTTTGAACTCCTCAGGGGCCGTAGATTGCTCATGCTAAAACTTAATGAAGACTGCGGTTTTCAGCTGAATCACCTGGGGCATGACATTACTGAACGATTGTGGCTCTGGTTGGTTGAATGGGGCAAATTCACCCAGCTACGTCCACTTAGTCCTTCCTGAGCTGGGTCCAATTTAGTTAGTGTGAAAATAAAGACCACCATGTAGAACATTTATCTTACCCAAAGACCATGCATCACCATAAAGTGTTTGTAGGATCAGCTTTGGGATAAACCAGCATGGACTTAATTGTCCCATTTTTGTTTTTCTGTTTCAGAGAAAGAGGATTTAGAGAGTAACTCCACTGCTGTAGCTGATGTGGACAAAAGGGTTAAAAGGCGACTGGTAATGGGTGAGGAACACTAAAGCTTACTGGTCAGATAGGATTGTTGAATGTATTCACTTTTTTATAGGAAAGCCATTCGGCACAGGATGCCGTACTGGCGCGGATTAAATGCTCACACTCTGGGTTTGTTATAAAGAATGATTCTGTAGCAAAATGCCAAGTGAATCAATAACCGGGAATATTCCATTGGTTTACAAGGCGACAGTTTCTCTTTATTATAAACCCTAATGTGTTTTACAGTAATTTTTAGTATTTACATGATTTGCATGAATTATCATAAATCTCCTTTCCCACTCTATTTTGATTAGCATACACCGTTTAAACATTCATCACCGTACTATGAAACCTATTCTGTCTGCAATAGCCTTTTAGGGTGAAACTCCCAAAGACTTGTGCATAACATTCATCTGTGTATAATCTTCTTTCTGTAAATTTGTTGTAGAAACATGCGCGGTGAATAATGGTGGGTGTGACCGCACCTGCCGAGACACATCAACAGGTGTTCGCTGTAGCTGTCCCGTGGGTTTTACCCTACAATTTGATGGGAAAACGTGCAAAGGTAAACGCAAACTTCCAGTCCTGTATAGCCTTTACTGAAATCCACCTTAAGATGATATAGGTTTTCTGTCTAAAACTGCCCTTAGAACATTACTTGTCTGTTTTGTGTTTGTTTCTGTGTTGTTTTTTTAGAGATAGGATTTATACAGTAAAGTGAGATTTGTGGAAATCTAGACTGGGGACTTTATTCACAGATCTGTAAGATACAGCAGTCTCAGAACCAAGCTACAGAATTACCGTAACTTATGCTGAAATAGAAAATATTTCAAATAATGCTGATTTAGGGATTTTTCTCTTATTTTAAATTTGTCAATGAAAAAAACCCTTATCTGATTTGATTGCTCTTTTGACCAATCGGCTGTTTGGACATTTTTTCTGTAGTTTTAATAGCTAAAATATTCGTAAAATTCCCCAAGCCTTTCGTAAAATTCCCCAAGCCTTTTTTTTTTTTTTTTTTTGCTGCAAGAACTACATCGTTAATAAACTGAAGATACTGAAATTAACGATGTAGTTCTTGCAGCAAAAAAAAAAAAAGAATGAACAGAATGAATACGTTAATATACTGAAATTAACTTATTCATTCTGTTCATTCTTCTTTTTTTTTTTTTTAAATAATCGACTAAGTTTGATGCTGTCTGTTTTGGCAAACCATGATCTTAGCAAATGAACCCTTAAAGGACCACTTTAGTGCCAGGAAAGCATACTCGTTTTCCTGGCACTATAGTGCCCTGAGGGGTTCCCCTCCCGCCTCCTCTCCTCCCTCTTCTCCTCCTCTTCGGCTGAATGCGCTTGCGCGGCAGGAGCCGCGCGCACTTTCAGCCAGTCCATAGGAAAGCATTCACAATGCTTTACCTATGGACGCTGGCGTCTTCTCACTGTGATTTTCACAGTGAGAAACGCGGAAGCCCTCTAGCAGTTGTCAGTGAGACAGCCACTAGAGGCTGGATTAACCCTATTATAAACATAGCAGTTTCTCTGAAACTGCTATGTTTATCGAACAAAGGGTTAACCCTAGATAGACCAGGCACCCAGACCACCTCATTAAGCTGAAGTGGTCTGGGTGCCTATAGTGGTCCTTTAAGTACGGAAGTAATTCCTAGTTCTCCATTCTCTTGTAAACACAGTTCTCATTAACCTATTGTCCTTGTCAAAAGTGTTATTTTTATAGTTTGTTATTGTTATGGTTTTCTTATTTAATTAAAATCCCTCATTTATGATTTTGTGAAGCGCTATATATTTGCCAATAATCTTTTGACACAGAGAATTATGTAGGCAAGCTTTATTAAAGCCAAACTGTTTTTGAAATCCCCACCCCCCAGTTTTCGTTATCTCACTGTGTAGCTGAAATGAATGTTTTTTTTTTATTAATCGTGTTGTATATCTAAAACAAATAGATATACATGCACAAAAACATTAAACTCCAAAGAACCAGACAATCACAGAATTGAATTGGATTTGAACTAGTTTAACACTATATGTACGAACAGAAATTAATGTCCTTATTATCTAGTGCTACATTTAGTGGGGATGAGACTGCGGACATGCTTGGGTGGGTGGGAGGCTTGGCACAAGAGGAACATTGTAGAAAGATCTTCGCTCAGAGGAAATGTTTGTTCTTTACTTTTGAGGAAATGTCGCTGATTTCGCTCTGTTTTGGGGCAGATATTGACGAATGCCAGAACAGTAATGGCGGATGTGAACATTTCTGCAAAAACACAGTTGGGAGTTTTGATTGTAGCTGCAAACCTGGCTTCAAATTGCTGACAGATGAGAAGTCATGCCAAGGTAAGTTTCTAATTGCCAGCCATTCCATGAATGACAGAGAACTGCGGCTAAATAGGAAAAGGACTGATTCTAGTGCTTCATATAATGACCCGTAATCAAAGCAACATTAACACATTCAGGTCTTTGTACAGAGGGCAGCTGTAGCCCCCATCCTGCACAAACATTCTTAAACATTAACCAATAAGGCTATCTATTTATACCTACTGCTCTGTTCTTTTTGTGGGGGACTTTTCTCTCTTTTTGGGGAAAGGAGCTTATTTTTAAATCTTTTAGTAAATGGAGTCACTAACCTGGGAATTGTAGAGAGTTGGAGTATATCCAGTTCAGTAAATTTGACCTAAAATTTGTTCTTTGACTCAATCCACCACAATGATCTATTACGTTATTAAATGTGTACATTAAAGCAATGTTTGTAAGAAAGAACAAGATTAAATGCTAGCATTTTCCTACAAACCGTAATAACTCAATAGAACCTTTGCAACAATATAACGTGACTAAACGGAACAACTGGACCAATTTAAATATTCCCAGTAATAACCAAATGTAATAACTGGAACCATGTCATATTTCTGGGGATTGGTGTTAGAAGAACTGATTTCACTTTACTACCCACTTACATTTTGCTCTGTGCAGCCCCCCTTGGTTTTTAAGATGAAATAATCTGTTTTTGTTTGTTCCTCTTACCCTCAATAAATTACAGATGTTGATGAATGTTCCTTTGAGAGGACGTGTGATCATACCTGCACCAACCTTCCTGGATCCTTTACATGCACATGTGACAAAGGATACAGTCTTTATGGCTTAACACACTGTGGAGGTACGTACAACTAAGGCTTCTGCGCTGTGCCATTCACAGGCTCCGTTATCTCGCACTGCACAGACTAATTCTGTCTCAGCCACCTTGCATTACATAGGGCCACTCCTTGCGCTGCGCACATCCACTGGCAGGCTCTGCCACCTTGCGCTGAGCCAATCCACTGGCAGGCTCTGCCACCTTGCGCTGAGCCAATCCACTGGCAGGCTCTGCCACCTTGAGCTGAGCCAATCCACTGGCAGGCTCTGCCACCTTGCGCTGTGCACATCCACTGGCAGGCTCTGCCACCTCACAAGGCCCCACTTACTGGTTCTGTCACTGTATAATATGTTGATAATTCATTGGGCTATACTTACACTGGCACTCTGAGATGAAATGATTTTAATGACCGTTATGCATATTCAGTATAATGTTGTAATGTTCGCCTCTCGTCCAGCTAGACATGCTGCCACTCAGGGCATTAGTTGCTATTTCTGTCTGTCTGTGTTAGCCATGTTTGTGCAGTACAGCATACACTGGGCCTATTATAGGAGCGATGAACTTTGCCATTCGTAGGAAGAGATGATTTGACACCTGAAAGCGAAATGTAGAGTTTATTTTCCGACTGACATGAGATCCCACAGACGCGTCCACTCCTTGTCCTGATATTCGTCGTTCGCAACTCGAGGATTTCAACAAACTCAATCATCCGACGGCAGGGCAAGGGACTCTGTGCTTTTAACGCACCAAATCACATCATTCTCCAACACAAGACTCAATTCAATCACATTTCTAAATGGCTTCATAAAAGTTTTCAACCTCTTTTTTTCTTTTTTTTTTTTTTTTGTTTTTTTGTTTTTTAATCTATTGATACAACTTTACATTTTTGTGACTTTTTTTTTTTTTTAATTCTCTGCTAAAACTGTTTGTTTTATATTTGGATTATACTGAGTAATAACTATAGGCATTAGTGTAAAAATCCTGCACAAACTGCAATAAAAATGGGTGGGTAAAATAGCCACTTAAAATTAAATTACTTGAAATTGTAAGCTGTAGATAAAAGCCATTTGGTCCATCTTGCCTCCAATTTTCAATACAAAACCAGGCTTTCTCCTAAATTTTGTTTCACTTTCAGCACAACGATGTGACCATCCCAGGTGTTCTTCAACTCTTTCATTGTGTCAGTATTTACCACATCTGCAGAGAGCAGATTCCAGTTTATCTAATGTTTTCTAAAAAGTTATTTCCTAATCTTCCATACAAAACTGTGTGGGGTTTATTCACTAAATTCTGAACTGCAACAAATTAAAAGCTAAAATAGCTGATATTGAATAATTCTCCAACATAGGCGAGATTTAGACCCACTCCTGCCATTCGATTTCAAGTCAATACTGCTGCTTAAAGGATGTAGGAAATATGCCAGAAGAGAGAGCTGGAATATTTTAGTAAGGGGCAGAAGAAGAGCGTGCGAGTGAGATGTGAGGGCATAGAATCAAGGGAACACGTGGTGGGGCTGGTGGACCGAAGCAGTTCCTTCCAAGCCTGAGGCAGGAAACTGGTTGTGGGAGAGATATCGGGGACAGATAGGCCTGCAATAAAGCTATGGAATGGTGAGATGCACAAATGAGGCGATGGTTAGTCAAGCAAAAACAAACATTCGGGTAGGTATCAACAAGATATCTTGATAATGTCCTCCATAAGGCTGCCGTTTTCTTGTGGCGGTAAATCAGCTGTTGGAGCTGTAAGTTCTGCTCAGGTCATGCCAATGGCGCCATGCATATGATTGTGGTATGAGATACACAAAACTGATTTATTAGTTTGTTTGTTTTTATTTTTCCTTACCTGTCGTATGTTGACAATTGATTTTTCAACGCATTTCTGTTTCATAGATATTAATGAATGCAGCATAAACAATGGCAGCTGCGGGCACCTCTGCGTTAACACGATGGGAGACTACTACTGCCAGTGCCCGCCGAAATACAAGCTCCACTGGAATGGCAAGGATTGCGTTGGTAAGATGCCTAACCCGATGGCGCCTGACTGTGCCACCTGTACATTTTACCCCTATGAGTTCAAGAAATCTTGGCAAGATGTTTGAAATAACTGGTCATACCCTGGTTCTTGGAATTTATCCCCTTCATAACAGAGAAAACCACAGGAATGTCTTTTCATAGGATTTGTTTGACACCTTGTCATGAAGGGGTTAAATAACATATCTGCTTATATTAAGACATGAATTGTCCTCAAACTTTACAGTGCCAGTGTCCTATATAAGGCACTGGAGAGACAGATGTAAATTGGGTTCAGACTTTTTTTTTTTTTTGGAAGCTGAAGGGTTAATGGTCAGTACGTATAGATTTGTTTTCAATAACTGGTAGAAAACAGGAGATACATTATCTTTGCAATTGTTCTTCTTCTGTGTTTAACAAACGCTGCATGTGATACTTTTACTAGATGTGTGATGCGTGCTGTTTTAACACATTATTCGCTGTGTATGGGAGCATGAGATCCGCCCCTTGAGTAACACGCATGTTTAAAATACTGCAAAACTGCAATTTATTGGCATGCTTTTATAAAATAGATATGAAGAGTGGTTTCAATTTTTTTTATTTATTTTTTTTTATCAACTTGGTGTAATGTTTTTTGTGAACAAGCGCCCCAAGGATTGATTGTAAATGCTGGTTTTGTATCCAAGTTGGTTTTAAGGTGGAACAAGATGTTTTCACTGTTAATTGTTTTCTGAATAGTGCAATTCTCAAAGGGAATTCTGCATTTAAAGGGGCAGTAAATATCACATATTGAATCTTTACCAGATTGCAAAATACTGATTAATAATCCTTACTTGGTATAAACATTGCAGATCTGGTGGCACAGGCAGAAATCAATTAACACATTTAAATCATAAAGTGTTCATTTTTTTTTTATACTGAAAATGGAATATTAGATATTTATTTCACTTTGATAATTGATTAGACTCATACACTCTTAACTGTCCCGTTAACACATAACTTTGTATGGCCCTTAAAGGGGGAAAAATAAGTGTTATGTTGTGTTTTTTCATTCGTTGAATTCTGAATGTGAGGACAAGGCATAACGGATGTGACACAGATGCAGGTGAGTTTTCTGTGCAATTTATTTTAAGCAAAGAGAACAATTTGTGTTTAAGAATGTGTAATGGCTGACACAGGAGAACGCCGTAGATTTGCAGAATTGTGTTTTGTCTTTTTTAGTACTGTGTGGCAGTTTGTATGTTGTGGTTTTGTGAGGTTCATGGTGTGTTTTATTGTATATTGTATAAATGTGTGCTATTTGGAGAAATGTTTTATGCTAATTAGGATTTACATTAACTTTGCTAAAATTGCATAATAAAATTAATAAGCAAACCATAATTTAGATAAAGGAAGCTGAATAGAATCCTGGTCTTATCAAAATATGAATAGTAATCCATGGCCTATAGGACTATTGAATCATGGCCAAAGTGACTGCTTAATTATAGGTAAGGGGTCAACCTTACTATGGTCAAGTGGATTGCTGAACAATGATTAAAATGGGCAAAAAGACTGTTGGGCTATTGATTGATGGTCTAATGAACAATGACCAGTGGGACTTCATAATAATGGCAAAAGACCATGTTATGACATCAAATACTTAATATTTACCATGGGGACACATGAGCAGTGAACAAAAAACTCAAGGATGTTCTCTAAATGGATTACTGGACAATGGCCAAGGCAACTAATGAACAATAATCAAAGAACCTGTACACCATGGCTAAGGGGAGCTGGACTGTTAATGGCCAAATAATCATTAAATAATTATCAAATATGGACTACCGGTGAATGACCAAATGGACTATTTCACAGTGTTTTAAATTATTGAAAAATATCCAAGTGGTCCACTGAACTTAAGATAAACTAATAAACCAAGGTGAACAGAACTTATAGACCACTGGATCATTATTTAAAGGTCCTCCGAGTCTACTAGACAATGGATAAAGAGATCAGTTGAATCATGTGATTACTCAACATTATAACAACTAATGACAACACTGCTGACCTATAGTTTGAATTCCATTGATGGTGTTCTAATTTTTTTTTTTAATTTTTTTTTTTTTTTTTTTTTACAATTTTGCTTACTCTGATGGTTTTATGTCTCAGGGGACCATGCTCACTCTGGTTTTTCCTTGTCTTTTGTTCCTTGCTCCTGGTGGTTTTTTTTTATCACCTGTCATCTATCATTATGTCACTATAGTTTCAATAACAATTAAAAAAAATTAATTAATTTTTTTTTTTATTTTTTTTTTAAAGTGCTATGACTGATGTATATCCATATGGACTAGTGCACAGTCACATTTTGGCTTCCACTATGTCAAGATCAAATCCTAAAGTACAGAATTTTTATATTTTATGCCAAGACACCTGGTCAAATGCCTTATTGTGCTAATAGTCACAGATAAAAGTCTAAATGATTGGTAACTGAGCTACTAAGCAAACTGTCGGAGCTCCGGACAGATAATGCAACATCTTTCTGATACCATAAACTAAAACTGATTGAGGCGCTGAGATCCGGTGACTGACACCATAAAATTAAATGGCCATTAGATCTGTGTATTAATGACACCACAAACAAAATGTTAAGACATTTGCTTGCAACTAGAAAGTGCTGGAACCGTACAGTAAGAAGATGCAGATCCGTATTAACTGAACGTGTTGTACGGTGCTTTACCCAACAGTGCAAAATGCCTTTTTTCTAAATTGTCCTGTAGCTAGACGGGGTTTACCAGCAGTTCAGTTATAATTAATAATGATTTCAAATAGAAGCTAAATGTCAGGATACTGGCGTTTAAGTTCTCAATGTGCAGTCAATGGCTCAGTGTCTGCAACGTCCTTGTGTTAAGGCTGCTGTGCGTTTGGGTTTGTACATTGCTGGAATAATTAATATAATTAGGACAATTAATGTCCTAATGATGTAAAATGAAAGGATAAACTGGATCATTTAGAATGCAATGCAAGTCTAGGAGAGTTGCTCAAATAAAGAGCCTTACAAACCAATGATCTGTAATGTTTTTAATCTGTTCAGAGGCCGAGAGATTCCCGCCAGACAATGTGGCTCCCAAAATTTCCCTTCATTGCATTAAGAATGGCGGAATAGAACGGTGCTTCCTCAATTGCCAGTCTGATATCTATTCTGTTCCTGGTGAGTACAGCTCCATGTGGCATGACCTGGGCAGTCTGATAACGCTATGCAAGACTTTTTTTAGGTTTTCTCATTGCCTTATACAAAGTGTAATCAATGATAAAATCATTAAGAAGAAATCCAGAATCATGTGAGGGGAAATAATTATTTGGGCTTCCCATGCTTTTTGGACTTCCATATTCTGCTTATTTAGCCCTGTAGTTAACAAATGCCAACTTCTAAGGCGTGAATTATTTTATGAAATGTAAAATTCACACCTTTTTTATCCTGTATCTGGGCACCTCCTACTTGGCTCCCTCTCAGTCACTGTTATAAGCTGGCAGTTAGCATAGAGAGAGCATGCAGAGTGGAGGAGTAATGAAACAATGTTTCAATTTCGCCTTTTCATTTGCAATGTGTGCCTTGGCTGTGCCTTGTCTGAACTGGATTGTGATGTCATTTGTTAAAATCTTTAATAAATCTTTAATATAAATTTAAACAAAAACCAAACCTCCTCAGAAATAAGGCCAGCACAAGTTACATAACCTGTTCTAATGATTAATTTAAAGGCGTTAATTCCAGAGAAATGTCTGTTTCCCTTTAAAACATTTATTAATTTGGGAAGCATGCTAATGCAAAGTTATTAGTGTTTATTTCAAAGCACTCTCTTTAAGTTAGAGCCTACTCTCTTCTTATTGTCTGCTGAGATTTCATTTAACCAACAGGAAACCCTTGGTGAAACAGAACAATTTAGTGTAGTCATCCACTGCTTTTTAGTTCCATGATTAACAGTCAATGAATGTCTAGACAAGGAAGAGGGTTGGATGTCCATTTCACACATTTTTATTGTTCATAAATATATTTTGCTTCCTTTAACAGGATTACAGGATTCATATACAATTACCTGCGGATCTCCTGCTTCACTCAACACGAAACCTACGAGAAACGAGACACTTGGACCAGGTGACAATATAAATTATTTGTCTTATTTAAAAGTGTGTTTTAGAAAGAAATGTGACACATGATGAGCAGTCTAATTACATACACAAAAGTTCAGAAATTCTGGGACAAAATTATAAAATTTCGATCGACTAAAAGGAACATTAACTTTGTTTCCCAGATGATAGATGCACTTCACCACTTAAAGGACCACTATAGTGCCAGGAAAACATACTTGTTTTTCTGGCACTATAGTGCCCTGAGGGTGCCCCCACCCTCAGGGTCCCCCTCCCACCCGGCTCTGGAAAGGGGAAAAGGGGTTAAACTTACCTTTTTCCAGCGCTGGGCGGAGAGTTCTCTGCCTCCTCTCCTCCTCCGATCCCCCTCGTCGGCTGAATGAGCACGCGCGGCAAGAGCTGCACGCGCATTCAGCCGGTCACATAGGAAAGCATTCTCAAGCTTTCCTATGGACGCTGGCGTGCTCTCACTGTGAAAATCACAGTGAGAAGCACGCAAGCGCCTCTAGTGGCTGTCAATGAGACAGCCACTAGAGGGAATGGGGGAAGGCTTAACCCATTGATAAACATAGCAGTTTCTCTGAAACGGCTATGTTTATGAAAAAATGGGTTAACCCTAGAAGGACCTGGCACCCAGACCACTTCATTAAGCTGAAGTGGTCTGGGTGCCTAGAGTGGTCCTTTAAGGACCAAACTTCTGGAATAAAAGGAAATCATGACATGTCACACGTCATGTGTCCTTAAGGGGTTAATTGTCCATTATGCGTAGAATTAAAAAGCTAAAGTGTTTGGAACTAAAACACCTACTTTTGATTCTCCTGTAAATAATGAATTTAAAGATCAGGAAAAAATAAAATTACCAATAAAAAGAAAATAATTAAACTCCACTTTGAATTTCCAGAAAGTGCTGGAGGCTCTCCGTATCTAAAGTACGATTTCCTTAGGCCAGGATTAAGTGGAGATCTCTTTGCCAATCCTGACTTCTCCATTATTCTCAGTGTATGGACTGAACCAATCCCAAAAACTCCTGGCCAATAGGGTTGTGTGCAATATGTAGTTGAGAAAGTCCTTGGGTAAATTCATGAAAAATCATCACTTAAACTACTCCACAAGTTAACATTTTTTTTTTTTAATTTTTTTTTTTTAAATGTTACAATCCACAAGAGTCTATTTTGTCTATTCCAGAAGAGACCACGGAGAATCCCTAACTGTAGTCAACTACAACTCCCATATGTCTTTGTAAGCCTTGCACCATGGGAGTTGTAGTGCTGCGAAAGATGAGGATCCAGGGTATTTTTTTTGGGGGGGGGAGGAGGGGGTTACAGTAAGATTGTTACAATTCTGTATCTAGTTAAGAATGTAACTTTCACAGCCCTGCTACAGAAAAAGGCTTCTAAAACAGCTTGTATTTGTACATGTGTCTCCGTCTATCTGCTGAATGTTATTGTAAAAGGTGTTTTCCTTTCTGATTTTTGGAGATGTCGCAACAATTAAGGCAAGTTTAACCTTTAAGCTGGCGGAGAGCACTTGCAGGATGAGGAAGACGGAGGGGTACCAGGATTTTATGCAGCAGAAAATATCAGGTACTGACAAGCCCAGCTGTCGAGTCTGTCTGTAATTATCTGTGGGTTCGGAGATGGGTTCAGGCAATAATTTCCCTTTTCCTCTATGGGGATTACAAATATTACATCTTAATAGCTGAACTGGTATGAATCTCTCACTCAGCTGTTCTGTAAAAAAAAATAAAAAAATTGTTCCTTTGTCAGATGTCCTCAATTACTAGTTTAATGCGTAAATCACTAAGCTGTTAGCCTGCTAGCGTTCAACACGCATCTCTTTTCATTCAGGCTCTTAAACTTAGATTTAAAATAAAACTGTAATTTATCTAGAGATGACAGTTCCTTGTTCACTCACCCTCCGTAGATACTATTGCAGAGTTGAACAAAACAGTGGCGGTAAGGTTAAAAAAAAAAAAAACTCCCTTACCTCTGCCAAGTACTCAGCTGACACTGTATTCAGCCCAATAGGTCACTTAAATCTTCAAATAGATCTCATGGCAGCAGTGAGAAGTTTTTTGTTTTTTTTTAAATGGCTCATCTGAAATACAACAACATAGCAAAGAAATCTCACTGCAGTATAAAGGAGGAAAAAGGCAAGAGTCAGATTTGGGGGGATATTGGGGTTCAGGCTGTAAAAGGTGGCTGAGGAGAGCTTTCTGAGTGACGTAGGGTTACAGCTGCAATTTGACTATGTCTATATTTTAGAAGTGTACAGCGCCAGTGATGATCATTATAATGGTGATTTGGCTGTTTTTATCAGCTGACCTAATGGCCCCATAGAAGTACAATATGACAGACCTATCCAAGCTTTCCTATTGTGAATAGCCAAACTGGTTTCACATTGAAAATGTGTGAAATCATTTGTCAAATTTGGGCAGGCGGACATCATTCACCAGCCATCAGCACAGTGCGCGCTAGGTATTACACTGACAATTACTGAGCGTGTGCAAAGAGCCTCCTTGAGCATTTAATCTCAGCAGCCAATCAAAACCTCAGATGTGCTGATTGTTCCAGCTTTCTACTGCACATGTAGAAGGAAAATTCTGATTGGCTAGCCCAATGATGCAAAAGCCATTCATACAATGTGACAGTCCAAGTTTGTTAAAAATATTTCATAAAATAAATTTTTTTTTAAAATGCTGGGCAGATTTTAAAGGGGCATTCCAAACACCTTTTATAGTTTTATTTTGCTAAAGTGCTTTGCGTGAAGAGTGAGTCCACACAGTGGAGGTTTTAATAGAAATTGGCACTTTTATAAATGAAACTTGTTACACCTCCCCCAGCCGTCAGTCATTCAGCTGCTTCTGTTACTTCCTTTATTGTTTAGCTACCTGTTTTACAAGTTGTTTTTAGCTATTCCCCTATGGAAAAAATGCACAATTAAAATGCAATCATGTTTTCATTTTAGGTATATCTAGTAAACAGGAATTATTTTTATTATTTTTTATTATTATTTTTTTGCATTGGAGTGCCTTTTTTCTTTTTAAAATCAACATACTCTGCAAGCAGTATTTATAATACTAGAAGAGATTGTGATGGTGTGGATTCTAAGCAAAGTGTTGAGATTTGAGTGGCGGTTCCTTGGCCATGTTCTGGTATAATAATGACCAAATCCACATGGTTTCATTGCCCAAGACTGACATGGTGCTTGCTGGGAAATGCTGTTATAAAGAGGAATTCTGGGACAAAGTTCTAACAGTAAAGCAATTTCCATGGAAACTGCAGACTGTTTCTGCTGACTGCACCACTTTTAGAACTTTACCCCAGAATTACTCTTTCTATGGAGCCCCCAATGTCTTATCACATTTGCACTCATCCACATTGTGTGGACTAGTGCGTTTTGTATATTTGTATTTGCAATACAGGGTTAAGCCCTTAGACATAACTGGAGTGTCTAACTGGTGTTTCGGTTTCAGGAATTAGGTTTACTGGCACCTATGTTATTTTTTTCTTTTTTCTTTTTTTTTCTGCTTTTGATTAAATGGCATTATACCATTAAACCATTTGTAACTTTATTTTTATTCTTTTATCTGTACTCTGCTCCTGAAGGGTTAAAACAAATCTTCAGATATGTTGCATTATTTACGTTAATTCGCTTCCTCCCAGACTAAACATTAGCAGAGGTGTTATTTAGCGCAGGCTGTATTTAAGGCTGGGATTTTGTTAAGATCTGCTGTGTGGGAATATGTAGAGATTTTAATTCCAGTGTGTTACAGCTCATTATCCTTCCTATGGTAAACCATTTTCCAAAGCAAAACACTTTGAAAAAATCTTTTAATGATTAGGCTGTGACATCTAACATAACACAATCATTATTATTATTTGCTCTGACATTACATAAAAGAGAGGAATTTACAGAGGTTTAAATAGATTGAATGATAATTGTTACTTTTTTGGGTTTGTTTGGATTTTTGTTTGTTTTTTGTCCCCTTATCCGCAACCAGATCTGTGATTTATGAAATGTGAAGTTTATATTTGGAACAGATTATGTTCGTTTCTAGAAGGAAAAATTCAAACCGTTGCAAATGTCTGGTTCCTCTTTGATCTGATTTATTTACACAGAAAAACAAAATCTTGTATATGAGAATTTCAGCTTCATAAATATAACATGCAAGAACAGTGGGAGGAAGATGCCTGCACGAGAAAGCATTATAATGGCGCAATTTGAGCTCGAAGCTGCCCATCAGGAGGTCACAGGTTGGTTTACAAAGAAAAATAATAATGTGAAATGAGAATAAATGTGTGGAGAATTATTAACCGCGCACTTCTCCTTGCTAAACCTGCTCTGCTTTGCTATCGCTGCAAACAAGTATCTCCTGTTTTTATCACAAATGATAGGTTTTAGGGAAAAGGCACTGTTTATATTGTGGAATTGAATACTGTGCCAAACATCTTTGTTGTTTAACGAACCATCATACATTGTGTGACTCAACAGAAGAGCTGACCCTCTATATAGAGTAAGAGTTCTGTAATTTATTTATTTATGCCCCGCTGTAGAGTCATGCAGTTTGAGCTGCGTTCGGAAGAAAGCCGAGAAAAGACTTCGTAAGACTATACGAACAATGAGAAAAGCCATCAGCAAGGAGCACATTCATGTACGCCTGTCCGGGAGGGACTTTGAACTGGCTAAAAAGATACCCAGGCAGACAGATTCACAGGACACGTGTGGTATAGGACATGTACGAATGGACAGCCGATGTGGTAAGTTATTCTTCAGAAATGAGTGTCTGAGAATGTCTTATTCAGTGTTACTTATTTTGCAATTTCAGACAAAACCCTTCCATACATCGCATAACATTAGAATGAAAAAATAAATGTCAGAAAATCTGATTCCGAAATGCAGGCATATTTCCATAGGTGGCTTACTGGGGTGAATTGGAATCAGACAGTGTGTTCCTGTAAATAGTGTCACCGTTACTTACCTGTCATGCCATTACAATTTTCTTTCCAGCTCAGAATGGAAGTTATACACTGAGCTGTATTTTGAAAACAGAGTTGCAAAAATGCTTTAAAAATAAAAGAAATGTAAAAAATCTGCAAATAAAAGAAACATGAAGTATGGCGACTAATTTTTCTAGTACCTGGCAAAATTGAGAGCGCCGTATTCTAAGTTACTTCTCGATTACTCTGCTTCTGCTTGGATCAAGAGGAAAATGGTTGAATCTAAATGTAAAGCAGGCCCCTGCATGTATGTAAAGCAGGGGAGCACCATCTCCCAGAATGGTGTCCTCTCATTGACTTTACTGCTTACATTTTTATATTAGGTTTACTGATCACTGTGTGACTTTTTTTTTTATTTTTATTTTTTATGTTTTTTACCCTTTCCTAGTCTGGATACTGGGAATGGACACTGTATAATTGAAAAATGATTCGTCTTAAATCGGTGATATGAAACACTGACACCATTAAACAGACTTTTAAAGAGGTGTACTTTCATTCTTTATGAATGCTCCGAAAATATTCCATTAAAAGCTTGACATCTCTGCTTGGGAATGTAATGGTATTGTTTACCCACACAGGCTTCTTTTTCTATTTTTTTTTTTTCTGTTGTAGACACTTAAAATAAGAACCATTCCATTTTCAAGTTGGAACTTTAAGCTTACAATTATACCAATCAACAAATTAATAAAAGTTTAAAAGAAAGAAAGAAACACACAAAATGAGCAAATGTTTTTAAAGTTTAATAATCTTGAAAATACTAGACTGCAACATAAAAAATATATGTTAGAAACATGCACAATAATTACAGTGAGAAGCGGGTTTATAAAATAATGGAGAAAATAGTAGATATGAGAAAATGTTTGTTGACAAAAAATGCGGCCGTGACCTAAATAACTCAGCTGCTCTCCGAAAAACAGGCGCGATTCCTAGAAATGAACCAAACCAGGAAACCTTTAGTAAAAAAACCAAAACCAGTGGCTGTTTTAAAGTTATTGTCCCCATCCTGTGTAAAGTTACTTCAACCCAGAATAAGTTCTGGAATTGGGCCTCCATTTCTTAGTTTTAAACGCTTTTATTGTCATGAAGCAAGGAAGAATAATAAGCAAAGTATTCGGTTCTTACTTTGAAAGTGGCAAGTTGATGACTTATTTTTTCCATATTTTGCATGACATGTTTGGAACAAATTTTTTAAAATAAAGTATATAACATAAAATAGAAAACAAACTGACTGAGCATGCTCTCTTTTACGAATTGTTTGTAAATCGACAAGATAAATGAGGTCTGTTACCTCAGTATAATAATTTGATGCAACATCGGCAAGCCAAAAAGTGGCTTCCACTTTTCCATTTAAAAAAACACACTCACACTCTGCTTTTGTTGATATCTGTCAGCCCATCCTAGCTTTCCCTTGTTTTAGCTGATCGCTGAACAGGTAAGCTGATATTGGCTGCCATGTGCTTACTGACAGAATGTCTCCGCTGCTGTGATTCACTCATATAAGCTATGAAGGAATCTGTTGGGGGCGATTGGGTACTAGTACTACTGTGTGCATACCCAGCTAGCCTGCTGCGTACAAGGTCTTGGACAGCGTATATTTCCTCCCTTGGTACCTGTAAGGATCCAAAGGATTTGCAATTCAAGAGATTAAAGGAAATTCTCTTACAAATAATTAGGTTTGATTTTTTTATTTTTTTTTGACAAAGATATCGGGGACCTCCTCAATTCAGTATAACCTGTGTATTCCCTGTCTAGTGTGAAAATCATAAATGTGTGATTCCATTTCATTTCGTATGGTGAGACATTGTGTTGATCCCTGCGATTTCCACTAGCATGATACATGAACATAACACCACCTATATGTACGTCACTCTTTCTCCAAAACATTCCTAATGCCTTTGAGTATGTAACAAATCCAGAACAGAAGCCTTGATTACTGGAGAGCTGTTTTATCCTAGTTATACTGGACCCTACTAAGCTTTATGCCTCCTAGAGCAGGTTTGTGGCACATTAACTATTAAAACTTAAAGGGACACTTTAGTCACCAAAACAACTTTAGCTTAATGAAGCAGTTTTGGTGTATAGATAATGCCCCTGCAGTCTCACTGCTCAATTCTGCCATAAAGAGTTAAATCACTTTGTTTATAGAGCCTCGGCACACCTCCCTGCATGTGACTTACCTACCCTTCCTAAACATTTCCTATAAAGAGTCATCTAATGTTTACTCTTCTTTTATTGAAAATTATGTTTAATTTAGAATTGCTTATCGCCTGTTCTGTAACCCCATTGCAACCAAGGACGTATCGGGTACGTAGACAAAAAAACGACCCTTAAGGACTGCGGACGTATCAGGGGAATTAGAGCTGGAAGTTATCATGATCGCTTCCAGCAGCTCTAATGGTATTGCAGCGATGCCACAATGTCGAGGCAACGCTGCAATACCCCCCCCCTCACTTCCGGGCCGCTGGAGAACACCGGGTGATGGCTCCCCCGGGAGAAATCACTTCCGGGTTGTGACACGTGGAGCCCGGCAGTGAGACAGAGCATCGGAAGCCATCAGACAGGCTTCCGATGCTCTGCTTGTGCTGAGTGCCTCGAGGGTTCAAGGCACTCTGTAAAATAATTAAATTACATTTTAAAATGATTTTTTTTTTTTTTTTTTATGTAACCCCTCCCTCTCTCGTGTACTTACCGATCGTCGCTGGCGATCTGTCTTCTTCTGAGGGGGACTGTCTGGGCTCAGCCCAGGCAGACGCCCTCTGCAATACAGGACCCCCATGGGCTATGTGATTGCTATAAAAGAGATAATGAATAATATTAATATATAAATAAAATATATATATATGTCATACTAAGTGTGTTTTTTATTAATATAAACATATTTTTAAAAAAAATAAAAATTTAAATATATAATTTTATTCTAACTGTATTTTGATATTAATGTTTTACACAAATCAGCGATGATATTGTCAGTAAAAGTGAAGTTTTTTTGCATTTTTCACACACAAACAGCACTTTCACTGATGATATCCTCTAATATTTGTGTTCAGTAGAACAGTACCCCCCATGTACAGGTTTTATAGTGTTTTTGAAAGTTACAGGGTCTAATAAAAGGCAGTTTTTTCACATTGAATTTTCCAGATTGGTTATGTTGCCTTTGAGAACGTATGGTAGCCCAGGAATTAGAATTACCCCCATGATGGCATACCATTTGCAATAGTAGACAACCCAAGGTATTGCAAATGGGGTATGTTCAGTCTTTTTTAGTAGCCACTTAGTCACAAACACTGGCCAAAGTAGACGTTCCTAATAGTTTTTTGCATTTTTAGCACACAAACAAATATAAATGCTAACCTGGCCAGTGTTTGTGACTAAGTGGCTACTAAAAGAGATTAGACATACCCCATATTGAATACCATGGGTTGTCGACTTTTCAAAAATATATCATTTGATGGGGATAAATTTACATTGGCCAGCTTAAAAAAAGTCCCAAATAGGACATGGGTGCATGATGACCAGCTGTGAAAATTCAAAGTTGGAAAACTGGAATGCGCATCCTCCAAATAAGGTCTTTTAGCCCCCAGAGAACCCGACACACCTCCGGGGTGGTATCCCTGTATTAAGAAGATGACGCTGAACACATATTGGGGTGTTTTTTGGCAGTAACCTTTACATGTATTCTTAAATTGCTATGTGTGTCAAAAAAGTCACCTTTTTTTTTTTTTTTTATTTGGCATAGGTTGGTGGTAAAAATGTTGCATGAAAATAGTCAAAATACCCCAAGTTTAATACCTTAGGTTGTCTTCTTTTAAAAAATATATACATGTGAAGGGTTATTCCGGGATTCCTGACTGATATCAGTATTACAATTTAACTTGCGTTAATTTTGAAAAACAAATTGTTTGGAAATAGCACTTAGTGCTACTTGTACTTAGCCCTATAACTTTCCAAAAAAAAGCTAAGAACATGTTAAAATTAGGTATTTCTAAACTCAGGACAAAATTTAGAAACTATTTAGCATGGGTGTTTTTTGGCGGTTGTAGATGCGTAACAGATTTTGGGGGTCAAAGTTTTTTTTTATTTTTTTTACATTTATTTCATCATATTTTATAAAATTTTTTTTATAGTAAATTATATAATATGATGAAAATAATGGTTTAAAGGTGAGCAACACGGTATATAATATGTGTGGGTACAGTAAATGAGCAAGAGGAAAATTACAGCTAAACACCGCAGAAATGTAAAAAGAGCCTGGTCCTTAACGGTTAGAAATTTGCAAAACTGTCTGGTCACTAAGGGGTTAAAGGCTTTCTAGATGTCTGTAATTCAAGTTTAATTTACAGAGCAGGAGAAAAAAAACTTGACGTGAGTTATATCTGTTTTCATGCAGGCTTGTCGGTCACAGCCAGGGGAGGTGTGGCTTGGGCTGAATAAACATAGACAAAAGCGATTTAACTCCTAAATGGCAGTGACTTGAGCAGTGAGACCATAGGCATGATCTATACACACAAACTGCTTCATTAAGCTAAAAGTAGTTTTGGTGACTATAATGTCCCTTTAATTTATTTCCCATGTAAGGGTCTAGTGTACCCTTCATATTGGTTGTGTCCTTACAATCCCTAAGTGTGTGGCTCCCATTGATCTTGGTCTTTATGTGATTGACGTTTACGTCCAATTTCATTCCTCTCTATTCCGTCCTTTTTTCGATTCTAGTTTATTTCCACTTTTATATCCACAAACAGTAAAAGAGATTTTTCCTGTGACAGGGAGACACTAATTTAGTTTGACAAGGGTTCTCAAAGCCAATTAGTTCTGAAAGGAACTTAACACGTGCTACTCATAGTATGGTTTCAATAATCCGTCATGGCTTGTAAGCGCCTATTAAGGAAACATGTGAACCCTTTCTCCGTCACCTTGTCTGAATCGGTTATCATCTGGAAGAATTACATAAAAATGGTCTGCAAGGGAAATACTGTTAAAAGCTGTCAGAAGCTCTGTTAGATCCCTGGTCAAAAAAAAATATACAGCTTGGAATCTGCTGTTGACGAACCAAGCCATCTATTTCAAGCCGTTTCACCTTTAAAGAGACCTGATATCTGGAAATAAATTTACATTATGTAATCATGTATAAAAGTCTATGTGAAAATGCCGTTTTAAAAATTCCCAGTTCTGTTTTCCAATCTCTCAATGTTAGAAGGTATGCTAGAGCTTGGCTCGTTCTGTGGTCCAGTTTGATGGAACCCGAACTTTCTTAATTCATTAATGTAATTAAGGACATTAGGAAATCAATAAAAATAATTAGACTCGGTTTCTACTGTGATGTGCCCCCGCTCTATTCTAATGACTTTTCCATAGGAGCTGAGACGTTTAAAGATGGTTATCTCAACCGCTAACTCTCTATATAAACAAAGTGGTGCGGTCGCTTCAAACATTGCAGCAAGACTTCGGCACTGGTCCATCAAGTCTAAGGGAAACTTTCATCCAGAATAGTTCAAGTTTAAACAGATCCACAATCCCACATGCAGCCTCAGACGGTTTGATGGGTTATTGGTATTGTCATGTTAGTAGATAAAGTCGGCATTGTCTGGTCTCATTCCTGTAGGCTGTCTGTGGCTTACGTGGCAATAGCTGTAAGGATTATGGGTGGGAGTTGGATCGCAGATGTACCTCAATATATCTTTTATTTTCCAACATTTCAACAGAGGAAATGGTGACAAAAATCCTAGACAAAAACACCTGTACGCCAAGGAAAACTTAGTGTGATGGTAGAAAAGGGTGGGACGTAAAGTAAGCTAGTGATCTAGTTTATAAATGGTAGGGTATGCCAATTTCTAAAATATAAGTAACAAACTATTATGTAACGCACATAAAGTTTACATTATGTTGATTGTACTATAGCAGCAGTACCCCCCACAGTCTCGGCAAGCGATGTACAGCAGTGTAGTTATTAATCGTTGGACTTTAAATCCCATTAATCTCAGCTTGATGAAGTGCACTATACCCTCAAGCCAAAAGTCCTCCCTACACTCAACCAAACGTTCCACCCTTCCTAACATTTAACATCTGACTCTAACAGTGAAATTTAAAACGGGACTGTAATGAGTGATTCGGTAACTACTACAATACAATAACTCAAGTGATACCTGACATTATATGTTTGCAAGTTTTTTTGTGAGATTTTAAGACACTGTGCCTGTTAATAACATTAGATGGAGCACATAGTTATCGGTTTACTTCCTCACTCTCCTTACTCCGCAGTAGAATCCGTGAAAAGAACATGATATCCGCATTATTCATTCACAAGTATGGGGTGTTTATAAATTTTTTTGATTATACAGAATTGGAGCGTTATTCCAAAAACTAGAAAATGGCCAGTAAAGGACAAAATGGTCTAGTTAGACAAAAACCTGAACTGGAAATCTAGTTTAAAGGATCACTATAGGGTCAGGAACACAAACATATATTCCTGACCCTATGGTGTTAAAACCACCATCTAGTCCCCGTGGGTCTGGCATGCCTCCATAAATATAGCAAACTCTTACTGTATTCAAGCCTGGAGCTGTAGATCTGCATTCTGTTTGTCTCAGAAAAACAAGCTGTTTGCTGGCATAATCAGAAGTGGTAGCCTGATCCAATCACAATGCTTCCCCCTAGGATTGGCTGAGACTGACAAAGGGGCAGATCCAACATGATTCAAACACAGCCCTGGCCAATCAGCATCTCCTGATGAATCTCTGAGGAAAGTTCAGTGTCTGCATGCAGAGGGAGGAGACACTGAATGTTTGGATGCATTTTAGACAGCCATGACCCAGGAAGGATCTCTAACAGCTATCTGAGGAGTGGCCAGTAAAGTTATCACTAGGCTGTAATGTAAACACTGCATTTTCTCTGAAAAGACAGTGTTTACAGCAAAAAGCCTGAAGGGAGCTATTCTTCTCACCAGAACAAATTCAATAAGCTGTAGCTGTTCTGGTGACTATAGTGTGCCTTTAAGTTTAAAAGATTCATTACTGTTAGAAAAATGTTCCACGTTATTTATTTACAAAACTTCCTATAGACTTTAACGACCACTTCTGTAAAGTTTTCTTCTAACCGTATTGAATCATGGACTTAGTTTAAAATATATATTTTTTTGGCTTTGCAAAATTTGCAATCCTTGCCCTTTTCTCAGCAGTCTCCAGTCTAGGTTTTTAAACCATTACAATTAGTTATATAGCTCCAACATATTCTGCAGTGCTGTAAAACAAATAAAACAAAGACATTATAAGAGGGCGCTTCCCAAACTAGCTTACAATCTAAATAAATAGCGTATATTCTGGGGGCCAACTGCACGCATGTCAGTCGTATGATGCATTGCAGCTTGCAGTGTATCCACTTCTCAGGCCTACTGCTCGAAGGCTGACGTATTGCCAGAGGATTAGGGTATGAATCCTCACGGTATTCAAGTGTTTAAATAAATAAACTGCGCTGAAACCACTGAATGAATTCACGTCATTTGTTTGCGCTGCCACTTGAACACGATCAGGCTGTGAATCCGGGAGATGGTCCAAAACTGACCTCTTTTCACACTAAGGGTCCCTCTTGCCACTACAGCTCCGTAGAGCGTGTCTCCGGCACAAAGTGCTTGAAAGATACAAGGTTGAAAAGAGGTCTAGAGATTGTAAGTGCCTTTGTAGCCATTAATCCGGGCACCCTATGGCCCTCTCTTTACATCACAAAAGACCCTCTCCTATTAGGAAAACAGCTGCATGAGATTTAGGATTGGTCACTGGAGCCGTACAAAGGCCACACTATGAAAATGAAGTCTGCTAAAGGCAATTGGTTCTTTTGTGAGAAAAGAGAAACAGACAGGTCGAAAAGAGGAACGAAATTTGAATTCTTAAACCTTTAAACTCACTTGAAAAGGGGCCGGAGAGTGGTCCTTAGATAATAGGGTCCTCTGTGAAGACGCTGACATAATACAAGATCCCATAATTTACTAATGTAACCAGTTCTATTCAGAGAGCGAGCGATGCTATATGGGAGATGGGTCCGCAATATTTTTCATAAATGGTCTAAGCAGCAAATGCTGCTCGGAGTTTGAGATGGGAAAATCTTCTAAAACCATCAAAAACCATTAAAAAAAAAAATAATAAATACAAATCTATTTACCTTTTTTAGCACGCTCTGATCCAATTCTGTTCTATATAAAGGTTTTACTTAATAAAGAATAAATTCTCTACATTACTGACTAAAAAAACAAAAAAAAAACAATGACATGGGAATAAATAATTAGGCATGTGTGTTTTGTGTCCGCCCCCTTATTGTTTGTGGATTCACTAAACTCCAAACTGTTCTGAATTCGTACTTTTTTCAAAAAATTGCTAATCCAGAAAAACTCTACTCCACTATAGTAACTGTTTTATTTGAGCCAAAATGTTCCAATTTGGTTTTCAGTTCTCTATTCAGTTCAGTATTAATGAAATAAAACCCCAAATAGTTAAATTGTTGGATAAATCCCTTTTATATTTTGTCATCTATAACATTTCAGATTCCCTTAAAAAGGGCACTCCTTATTCACCCAGAGTAATTCTAGAGGGTGCAGTGATCCTTAGTCCGTACAGTCAATGGAAATATATTCACACTCTGCAAGTTTAATCTTTGGGGACAATTACATAAAAAGTGTGAGAGAAAAAGCATTTTGGCTGAAGTGCAGCAATGCTTCACGAACGATAAGGCAGGTGAAATCATCAAAACATGGAGTTTATTTAATGGCAACGTCTTAAGAATGCCTGTTCAATTTTCTAATGTATCGTACACTAATAATTAAGCAGTTTTTCCTTTAAACATAGACTGTGGCAGTTTAACCCCTTAAGGACCAGACTTCTGGAATAAAATGGAATCATGACATGTCACACATGTCATGTGTCCTTAAGGGGTTAAACAGGTCGGTACTGTTTTTTTTTGTTTAAAATTTTTTTTAGTTGATATAGCAACAACATTTTCCGCAGCGCTGCACAATATGTATTCATGGCAGGATAATAGACCGGGTTTAATTGATTTCACTTTATTGAAATTTAAATGTACATATTGGATACTAATGGGCCAAATTGTAGGTAAATATCCACACAGCATTAACATCTGCAGTTGTCTCTCTCTTTGTACACCCAGTCAGCTGTCACCCGGGAACTTACTACGATGGCGAGAAGGAGCAATGTGTTTTATGCCCAAATGGAACCTATCAAAATGTGGAAGGGCAGATAACCTGTGAAATTTGCCCAGGTCCAGAGAACCGAGAGAGCCAAAAGAATCCAGGCGCTCGGGAAATAGCAGAATGTGGAGGTAAAAGTGTGGTCAGACCCAGTCCCATCACTGACGCATCAAACACAATGCTCTGTTATATTTCAATATATTTAGCATACTATTCAGGGTGGTGCTATAATGGCTCTTGGGAATATGGGTAGAGAAGGCAGGTACACACCCAACAGCTCCGTACCTGCTGCTTATAATAAACTACAGACTAAGCTTCAGTTTGTTCTTCGTGATAGCCTTTTAAACATCCTGAGCATTCTTCAGCTCCTGTGCTTACTTTATGCATTCTGCTGGAAGACAATTCCAGGTATCTACTAACCATCTATATCACTAGTTGCTTTTCCTGATTCCACTGGAAGACTATTCCAGGTATCTACTACCCTTTCTATATCACTGCTAGCCTTTACTGCTTCCACTGGAAGGTTATTCCAGGTATCTACTACCCTTTCTATATCACTGCTAGCCTTTACTGCTTCCACTGCAAGGCTATTCCAGGTATCTACTACCCTTTCTATATCACTGCTAGCCTTTACTGCTTCCATTGGAAGACTTTTACAGATATCTACTACCATTTCTATATCACTGTTACCTGGAATAGCCTTCTAGTGAAAGCATTAAAGACTATAGCTACTACCCCACACAAAGTTATCGTCTCAAACACGTTCCTTATAGATTTTGTTACTATTAATTTATAGTGCCAACCTATCCTGCGTATTTAATATTCGTTTTATTATTCCTTATGTGTTATAGTGACGACATATTCTGCAGCGCTGTACAATATACTCACAGTAAAGCATTACAAATGTATGTCATAAATACACATTTATAAAGAAGGTTTTATTCATCATTCTATTGTAGCACAAACATACCGTCGAAATGTGCGTGTGTGTAGCCAAAATATACAGAAAAGTTACGCAAACAGGATGCGTCCTGCTCAGACAAGCTCTCGGTGTAAGGAAATTAGATATAAAGCTCTGCTGTTGTGAGATTACAGTGTAAAACCATTAACCGCAATGTGATATGGTGACTAAATGAACGCAGTGTGTGGGTGTGTCTGTTTGTATAGACAAAATGCATTGCATACCACTGTGGTAATGTAGGGGTTAATGGAATCTACACTGCTCAGTTGTATACAGTAGTAATGTTTACAGTGTGAATGGTGGGGTCTTATGTTGGTCCACAGTGCCACCTACTGGTCCTTTTCACCGCTGTTAGGGAATCTATTCAATAAATTCTAGGGACAGTTGATTACGACTTACAACTCCCAGAATTCCTTGCATGCAACAGGTGGCCAGAGAATCATGGGAGTTGTAGTTCAGCAACATCTGGGGAGCTGATGTTTGAGATGTTTGTTGTAGAATTTCTTGGACAGAATCCATTACTTGGTAATCGTATAAAATCTAGAGCAGAACTGGACAAAAGGTTGATCCACCGATGTCGAGTAACTGCCAGACTTTAGCATGGCAAAGCATAATAGAAGTTGTAGTTTCAGAACATCTGTAGGGATAGAGTTTGGAGAACCCTGATCTAGAGTGTCACCCTCCCCTACCATCCGCTGTCTGTATACTCTCCTCCTCGAATGCCAGCACTGCAGTGCACTGTTTGTATAGCAAGACAAGGGAAGAAACTATACGGCTCATACATATATATTTCTCACCCAGTGCATTATACAGTGTGTGATCTAAAGAATGCTATACAAAACGCCTTGATGGCAGCTATTAAGTAACTTAATTACAGGAACATTGTAATATCTGTATTCCTAGCGTTACTGCCTTGATGCCCACGGTGCTCCCCACCATGTAAAATAAAACTAACTTGCCTTTTTCCAACGCCGAGTCTCCCTTGGGACTGCAACAGCCTCTTCGTCTTGTTAAGTCATCCTCGAGGCATGCCTTTAGAATGACAGGCCAATTCAATAGCCTCATAGAGGAGTACTGGGGAACATATGCGCATGTGTGGCTCATTGCGCCAATGATTCTTCAGAGAATCATTGCATTTAGTGATTTTCTATTGCCAATCGTGATGACACTGTACATGCGCATGACATCACGGAATGTTATGGTATGAGAGTTGGGAAGTAAGGCTCCCAGTTCTCGTACACAGAGGGCTTCCAAGTCTTATAATTAGTTTAATATTGAATTTTGGTGGGTAGAACAGATGGGCGACTGCAGGCACTAGCACAACTTCAATAAGTTGAAGTTGTTAAAATGCCTACAGCGTTCCTTTAATTATTCACATTTATAATTGGAGTTCTCCAGGTCATTTTCAATTTGAATCATTGGAATTCACACTTTTTTCTTTCTTCCTCCCCCATGCAGGGCTGTGCTCCGTTGGTGAATACTCAATAGATGGCTTTCGCCCCTGTGAACCATGCCCCTTGGGAACCTACCAACCAGAGACTGGTCGCACCTCATGCTTTCCATGTGGTGGCGGACTCACTACTAAACACAACGGTGCCACTGCCTTTCAGGACTGTGAAACTAAAGGTGACATGTTAGAGCAAAAACCTGTAATTAATTATAATATTGTAAGAATGTGTTAATTTAATATGATCAGTTATTCACAGGAGACTAACATGGCTACTTCAGAGACCGTTGGTCCATAAGGATTGTGGCTATCTGACTAGTACCTCATATATAGCGGAAGCCCCAACCTTTATCAACGATATTGTATAAAGCGAGAGAGAGGGAGCACCCTAAAGAGAAGGAGCCCCCTGCCTTTATCGAAAACAACATGTAAAGAGATAGAAGAAGCTCCCGACTTTGTCCACAATAAAGTGTAGAGAGAGTGAGCCCCCCCATGTCAAGTCAAAGGTTACACCGTGTGACCAAAACGTTGTGTTGCTATGTTCCATTTAGGCCTGCTATTACTTTGAATGTATGTGCCTGGATTTATCTTACGTTTATCAAGATTATTGTGGGAGCTTGGGCAAATCCCTTGAGTCCGGAGCACCTCTCCTACATATGAGAGTGCAGTCACTGTTTTCATTTGTTTATCCACCTTTTTATTAAAACTAGAATCCAAATCAGACAACATACTTTAAAGTCCTTGTAGTGGAAATTAAGGGAATGCTATAGCATTTGGAATACAAATTTGAGTTTTACTCTACTTAACAGAAGTGAGGCTAGTGGCTGCCATATTGAAAGCCACTCGAGGCTGGCTAAACCTCTACACATTGCCTTTCCTGTAGAATAGCAATGTTTTCAGTTGCAGGGTTAAAAAGTGGGTGGGGGGGCGTGGCCAACTGCTGAGCAACCTGGCTGCTTAGGAAATTGCTCAGGCACCCGGGCTCTCAGAATCCGACAACATCGCCTCCCAGGGCACTAAAAAACATATCAAAACGCATGATGTCAAATCCCAAAGGGAAGAAGAATGCACAGAAAAATGAAAAACTGAATTTTTTTTACCCACAAAACCGCGAGCAGCTCTGAAGTTGACCGCGGCCCAAATCAAGATGGCGCCGACGACCAAATAGCGGGAAACATCACAATCACAGGCCCATCACATGAAGGCCAGGAAAACCTGACCAAATCACACTTAGATGAGGCGATGAACAATATGGCTGACAAACTCATTAAAACATGGCAATCCTCCAAATGGCAACTCAGCAAGGAGATCCAAGACATTGGCAGCAGAACCACACACGTGGAAAACAAACTGAGTGAATATGCCACAG
This sequence comes from Pelobates cultripes, assembly GCA_933207985.1. NCBI lineage: Eukaryota > Metazoa > Chordata > Amphibia > Anura > Pelobatidae > Pelobates > Pelobates cultripes. The sequence goes on along the minus strand of OW240923.1, from coordinate 88,381,378 downwards.
CACATAACGACATGGCTGACCATGTGACGGCACTGGAACATAAAACAGCAATGGAAGCACGCATGGCGGATGCCGAAGATCGCTCACGAAGGAATAACCTCAGATTGAGAGGAGTCCCAGAGAACATCTTGCCGAATGATCTACAGGCCTATGTCCAGGGCCTTCTGCGGGCATACGCTCCCGACATACCCACAGAAATGCTCCTAGTGGACCGGGTACACAGAGTGCCCAAACCACGCAACCTACCTGATTCCATCCCCTGGGATGTCCTACTGAGAGCACATTACTTTCATATAAAGGAAGTGGTGTTGCGAGCCAGTAGGAACTCCACAGAACCGCATGGGACCTATGCAAAAGTTTAAAATACTGGTGGATTTATCCGCGGCAACCCTTAAACGCAGAAGAGAATTTCACCTGGTGACAGAGGAGCTGTGCCGCGCTGGAATTAGATACCGCTGGGTATACCCCACCAAGCTATTAATCACAAAAAACGGCGATCTCAAAATTATCTACACACCAGACAAAGGCACCCGGACCCTGAGAGAATGGGGGCTCGCTACAGATACCCCCCATGAAACCCAGATGAGCCCAACTAAGCGACTGATCCCAGAATGGCGCCAAATCCCTGTGACTTTTTCGGTGAACTCGGCTGACAAAGCCAAAACCAGGGACACGTGAGATATTCACATATACTAATGTCATGTTCATAGTTCTTGTTTCAGTTCAAACGAGGTTAACTGCTTTGATTAGCATATAATATGTTTAGATAGCTAAATAACAACACATACACTACGATAGATGCTGGTAGGGGGTGCCCCCCTCACATATGATACTCAAGGAGAACTCCGGGAAACAGAGAGGGCCCGTATCATATGCGCACAAGTAGAAAGAGGGGACCCCAGAGGGCTAGGGGTAATCATGCTGTCTATTGTCAACTGTAATAACTGATGTTGTGCATATATGATGACTGTAACCTAAGGATGCAAAGAACGTCAGATCACTATGCGGGGCGACAGCTCCTATGTATGAGACGTTATCTGTAAACCACATCACACAAGCACATACTGCATGATCTAGCAGGCCGAGTGTACTGCAATCATCCCCCCAATATACTACGGGATTTAAGGGAAGTGCACCCACAGCCTATGCCATAAGCACCGCAAAAAGGCATTATGTAGAACTGATCACCATAACAGGCACGACAAACCACGCTAAATAGAAGAAGCTGGAAATAAAATATTGTATCAACAAGATAGCCACTTAGACAAAGCTCAAGTTACACTCAGCACCTGACAAACATGGATTAAAATGCTGTACAGGCATACCCTAAACCACCCATACACGCTAACCAGCAAACTAGCAACATGCACACTAATCACATGCCCACTGGATCACAGCTCTGAGGCAAGATAAAATGGCCACACTACTAGAGACGCTGTCTAGGCGTCCATCCCCCATGGCACAATGCCAAAGTGCCAAGACCCACGTTTGGGTCAGTTTGTATATACTTTGTTTGTTACCCCTTCCTTCCCCCACCTCTCCTGAACCCCTTACTCCCGGGCACAAATATGCAGTCGCGCAGATGCCGGCTACGAGGCACATAACACAGCCACTGCACACACAACATAACATAGACTCCGCGAAACCACAAACGAGCACCGCTTACCACACACCTATTACATGAAAATATACTCACACAACTGCAGGGGGCTGAACATCCCCATTAAAAAGCGTATGGCACTAGAGGAAGCCAAACAAAATCAAGCGGACATTATATGTCTACAGAAATCTCATTTTCTTACCTCCAGAGTGCCCAACTTTGGCGCACAGCACTACCCCCACCAATACCACGCAACACATTCATCTAAATCAAGAGGGGCCTCCATCCTTCTACACTCATCCCTAACAGTGGAAACTTTACAAGTTATCAAAGATAAACAAGGTAGATTTGTGATGTTGCAATGCCTCTTAAACAACTCACCATACACTATAGTCGGCTTTTATGCTCCTAATGTACATCAGCGAAACTTTTTACAAGCATCAACATCATGGCAATCTCCAAAACTGCACACATTTTACAAAAACAGAAACAGAAAACATACTCACAAGGCAACAAAGCAGGGAAGCACCTAGCAACACTGCTACGCCAAAAACAATCCAGTGCAAAAATCCCATACCTACTCACACCCAAAGGCTCTAAAATCCATAACCCACAGGGCATTAATGACACCATGGCAAACTACTACCACACACTATACAATCTTAAAGATGACCCAGTGCGTCATTTTATCACTTGACGCTGAGAAAGCCTTCTTAAGACTGCACTGGCCCTTCCTTCGGGCAGTCCTGATCAAATATGGATTCCCGGACGCCTTTTTAAGACTGGTGGGAGCGCTGTACTCCAAGCCGACAGCGAAAGTCACAAACGGGGGATTCAGCTCAAAACAATTCGAAATAACCAACGGGTCGAGACAGGGCTGCCCACTATCACCTCTCCTTACATTTTATCTCTAGAACCACTCACACAACTCATTAGGGACAATCCGGACATACATGGCATCACAAGGCAAGGAACATAAACTGACACTATTCGCAGATGACGTTCTCCTAACACTAGAACAGCCACAGATATCCCTACCTAACCTTCAGAATACGCTCTCCCAATATAGAAAATGCTCTCACTATAAACTCAATGTTAATAAAACTCAGGCAATGGGTATAAATATCCCAGCCGAGGATATGAGCAGGCTGAGCGCCTCTTTCAAATACGATTGGCGCAATGACCACCTCAAATTCTTAGGAATCAATATCACTCCAACCTCAGCAAATCTCTACAAAAACTACTACCAAAACACACTGTCCGAAATAAAAAACTTACTGCTAGGATGGAAAGGTAAATTTATATCCTGGTCAGGAAGAATAGCCGCAGTCAAAATGATAGTCATACCAAAACTGCAATACCTATTCAGAACATTACCCATAAAAACACCACCCAAATTCCTACAAGACGCGCAACAAACACTGCTTAACTTTATCTGGGACAAACATAAAGCGCGAGTGGCGAAGAGCACACTATACATGCCACGCAAGAAAGGGGGTATGGAAGTACCCAACCTAGACAGCTATTACAGAGCAGCCATATTAGGTCCCTTATTAGTGGCGTGCCACCGGGACAACCCAACACAATGGATGGAACTGGAGACACAACATGCTAACAATATACTCATTACTATACTGGCATGGCTCCCTCGACACAGCAGGCCAGCAACAAATGAACTGCTCCCAACCACAGCTCTAACTCTGTCCATATGGGACAAATACTGCCGCACATTAGGCTGGTCGGGCAAAATATCGCCCGCCACCCCTATAAAAGCATTACACTATATGATACCAAACTTTAATTACACTCTGTGGCACCGACATGGGGTAACACACCTACACCAACCACTGTAAGGAACATACACTTAGAAGCCTCACGGATCTAACCACCTCTTACCACTTGACCCCAATGGCCTCATTCTCATATATGCAATTACACTCACGGTTCAGCAAGCAAACCTTGAATAGGATGGATAATGTACAAGGGCAACAGCTGACGGTGGTAGAAAAAATTTGCTCACGCCTATCAATCCCCCAAAAAACTTATATCCGAACTATATCGAACGATGCACACTCAAAAAGACCACACAAAATTATCATTCATTGCAGCATGGGAGAAGGAATTCACATATACGCTCGATGCGCAGCAATGGAATAAAATCCTACTTGCACATAACTCACTCTCCAAATGCGCCTCCCACATGGAACTATCCCGAAAAATCTTATACCGATGGTACTTAGTGCCTACACGTACAAAAGCAACATACCCACAAGCATCCGATATCTGTTGGAGATGCCAACAACACAAAGGCACAATGCTCCATGTATGGTGGAACTGCCCCTTCCCAACAAACTACTGGGAAGACATAACTACCATAATACAAGACAGCACAAAAATGCTTCTACCCCGCAAGCCAGAAACGTACCTCCTCCAGCTCTTCCCGAAGGGAATGGAGGGTAGCCAGAAATATTTAACTTACCACATACTAATGGCTGCACTAACAGTCATTAGTAGACACTGGAAGTCTGCTATCCCGCCCACAATAACAGAATGTATACAGACGATAGAAACAACTAAGCTTTATGAACAGGTAACCAGACGATCAAGTCACTCCAAATAAATCTGGTCACAAGCCTGGGAAAACTGGCAGTCGTACATGGAGCGTAACACTGTGCCTTCAAAATAAGACACTGGGCCCTCAAAATAAGAGGCTGTGGCAAAGACCTATAGACCGACAGCTGTGCCCTTTTAGACAATGAAAAATGTAATCGAAAACAAAAGTGTAAATAATGATAATAACGCGGTAAATAAACAGAAGCAACCATAAGAAGCCGAACGCCTGGGAGAATCCTACGACCCCCCCCCCTTACATCTACACCTCATCTCCCTCTGTGCCCCCACCCTCTAAACCCATCCCTTCTCCTCTGTTTCCCCCCCTTCCAGTGGTACATGAAACACTAATACTTTGCACCGTCTACCAAAGAAAAAACCAGGTGACTGTGAACTCCGATAGTCGAACATGAGTCCTCCCCACGGTAGAAAAATGACCAAACCGCTAGACGAACCTAGAGAAACACAAAGCATGCACAAAATTTTTTTTTTTTAAATTTATATATAAAAATGTTGTATATAAATAATGCGCAAATGGTATGCATGTCAATGTATAAGACGATACTTACCTTACTACTGTTCCCCATCCCCTTTCTATTCTGTACCCTTATAAAACTGAAATAAAAATTGTCGAAATAAAAAAAATAAAAAAAGTGGGTGGGGGGGCGGAGCTAACGGCCGATCGAGCCGGACGCACACTATGGGAGCTCGGAACGACAGCCCTGCTAACGGCTGTAATCAGCCGCCAAAACCTACAGCAGGTGCCCAGGTTGAGAACTAACCTGCACCTCACACGATGGGGAAACGTTCCAAAAAACTCTGGTCCGAAAAGAGCCCGGGAACCCAAGACATCAGCATGTTCCTGCAGCAAACGACCATGCCCGCACCAACAAAGATGGCGCCGGCGACCTCCACCTCAGTATCATCTGAGGAAGAGTTATCCACCTTCCCGGAGGTATTTCCAGCCACCCACCAGCCCTCAAAAGAGGGAGACACTGCTCCCTCAACCAAAGCAGACATCAAAGCCCTTTTACACGAAATAAGGGCCATGTTCCAGGCGGACATGGCTGGGGTGAGGGAGGAAGTGGCCACCCTAACTGACAGGGTTATCAGACTGGAGGACGACATGGACACGTCGAAAGTGGCTCAAACTACCACAGATACTGCCCTTAATTTTCTGCAAAAGAGCAATGAGGACATACTCAACCGCATGGCTAATATGGAGGACAAGATGAAAGCAAGAAATGTGAGAATTAGGGGAGTCCCAGAGACCATAACAGCTGGAGAACTGCCTCATTTTGTGCGTAGACTTCTTACTACATTGCTCCCCCCAAAACAGGTGAAAGAAGTTGTTATAGACCACTGCTTCCGACTACCTAAAGCCCCCAGAGCCCCTCCAGAGACATTCTTGTAAAGCTTGACCGGGACTCAGACAGAAGCGCTATTCTGACGGCAACAAGAGATACCCCCAGTACCACATTTGAGGGGCACCAACTGACATTTTATAGGGACATATCTCGCCATACCATCGTTTGGCGGCGGACACTCCGCCAACTCACCCAGCACCTCAGGGAAAGCGAAGTGCCATATAAATGGGGCATACACAAGCTGACCGTTGAAAGAGGGGGCAAGATACATTCACTTACTCACCTATCTGAGTCACACCGTTTCTTACGGGAACTGGGACTGCCCGTAAGCGCCTTCCCATTGCCGCAACAGACCTCCTGGTCAGTGGACCGGATTACTCAGTTTGTCCCAAGAGAGACCGAAAGAGGATCCCGTGACCCGCCACTGCGAAGAGGACTGACACATCACATCATCCATCCCACCATACAAGCTCCAAGCGAGCTCACTTCTCTCCCTGGGTGTTAGCATGGACACTAAATGGTTTTTATAATTTCTATAATTTTTTTATAATTTTAATTTAATTTGAATTGGCTCAGTTAGCAGTAATTACACTGGTTCTGAAGAGTTGTATACCCCCCCACCTCACCTACTGTGCCTGAGACGACCAGCAGTCCCCCCCCAACAGGTAGACGCTGTGTGATACAGGCTGACAGCAACTGCTTCTAATATTAATATAAATAATTGTCAATGACAGCAGATTGAGAATGAGGAAACAGATATAACTTCAGCTGAAATGTCATAGGTACCACCAGCACTCCCCCCCCCCCCCCCCACTACCCAGAAGATCTTAAGCTTTAAATACCTTTTGATGATGATTGACTACTCTTTCTGGTCTGTACAAGTGAGATTAACATTTATATTTTGAAACGTGCTGTATAACTGATGTGTTATGTTACGTGGCTTTAACCACGGTTACACTGTTGATGACATGTCTTATGGCAAGTTGTGCACCATACAAAGCACAACAAAAATAGAGAATTCCAAAAAAAAAAAAAAAGTGGGTGAAGGGGTGGACGTGGCACCAAGACCATTTCACTCAGATGATGTGGTTTGGGTTCCCATAATGTTCCTTTAAAGCAAGAATGTCAAACTCAAAGGCTAACAAGGGCCAAATAAACAAGGTTTAAAGTACCATTAAAGGGAACCAGACCACTTTAGCTCTTTGACGTGGTCTGGGTGCCAGGTCCCCCCTAGTTTTAACCCTGCAGTTGAAAACATAGCAGTTTCAGAGAAACTATGTTTACACTGCAGGGTTAATCCAGCCTCTAGTGGCTGTCTCCCCAGAGGCCGCTTCCGCGATTTACACTGAGTAAATCGCACTTATTTGATGCTGGACATCCTCACGGAGTCCAGCGTCAAATAAGATCAACATAGGAAAGCATTGAGTAATACTTTCCTATAGGCGGGTTTGAATGCCTGCGCGCCTCTGGCCGTGCATGCGCATTCACCTCCACTTGGGAGCTGGGAGGTGACAGGGGAGGAGAGGTGACAAGCACCGAGGAAGCTCGGCGCTGGATTAAGGTAAGTGGCTGAACGGGTTTGTTTTCCTGGCACTATAGGATCCCTTAAAGTTTGTTGTCCGCAGACAGACAGAAACTCTCCACTCTTGTGGCCTTGGGAGAGAAGACAAGAATCAGATCTTTCCCGTCTTGCAGCTGGCCACAGTACAAACCAGTTGCAGGGCAGGCGGGCCACAAGTGTGACATGCTTGATCTATACACAAAAACTGCTTCATTATGCAAAAGTTGTGACTATAGTGTCCGTTTAAGTTTCTTTGTGTGTTCCGTTGGCTAAGTTTCTGAACTGAGACCTAAGGAACAGAAATAGTGACTAAAACAAGGTATTTATTGCTAGGAGGGGCATGGCAAGCAAATGTTTGTTGTATACAATTGAAAAGTTTGTCAAACTAATTATGTCAGCCACTATACTTATGGGTATATGTAAATGAAATATTGGTGTAACACAGTAATTGAAAATAACAATAACAAAAATGACACTTGAAAAGTACAGGTAGAAACGGTAACATTGTTATAATAAAAATAACATAACATGGTAGAAAGATAGAATAAATCGTATCTTCGAGGCTTCAGTCAGTCAATACTTTGATTGGGAGAGATGGAAATTAACCTTCTCTGTACGTCAGGTTTGCGAGTTTTCAGGATTGAGGCCTAAAGATTCAGGATCCTTCCGATTTTAAATTGTGAATTCAGTCCACATTTCACAGGATCTGGGCAGCATAAATAGAATTTTATATTGATCGTGAACACTCCAAGCTACGTAATGGTATGGCGTTTTCTAGTGGGAGTGAGTTTTGTTGCCCGTGCGAGTGATTCTGCCTTACTTTACTAAAACTACAAAACTTCTTCTCCAAAACCGTTCTCAATTACGCTAATTATGCTTTATTTATAAAAGGGACGATAGCTGAGTCACATCTAGAAACCCAGCCCGTTTCATTCTGCAGATAATGCTGTCTGTCTTCCGATTGGTAGAGTGTTTTTTTTATCTTGTAGCACTGTCCCAATGGCAGCTAAAAGGCTGTATGTCTTCCCTGCAGTTCAGTGTTCACCGGGACATTTCTACAACACCACGACTCACCGATGTATCCGCTGTGTGGTCGGAATGTACCAGCCGGAGTTTGGACAGAACTTCTGCATTTCCTGCCCTGGAGACACAAGCACCGACTTTGACGGCTCCACCAATATTACGCAGTGTAAAAGTAAGGGTGGAATTTCTGTCTGCAGGCGACTTCTTAAAGGTGGACTGTCAATTCAATGGTTTTAACATTTATTTTTATTTATCCTTGATATTTAACATATATGTTTGAGGTCAGAAAAATAAAATTAAATCCACACAGGCAGATTTACTTATATCCTGGAAGGAGTACCATATTGGTTTCCTGTCCATTGTTAGAAGCTCCGACCCTTGTACCATTCAGTCTAGAGAGCTAAAAAAACAAACAATGCATGCCTTGGGTGTGCCAGGAATTGACTGGATTGTGATGGCACGTGCTAAATCTTCAGTGAAGCATTGCATGAAGAGGTCAATACTAGTCTATAAGTGATTTTTCAATATTTTATTCAGTAATGTCATTTCCAGAGAAGTGGTCTTTTTAAATCCCCCAACATTCAAAGGGGATCCATCAGTCGCCCTGAGTCAGCATCACCATGAAGTCACCAACTTTCTCAGATGCATGTAAATAACACAAATACTGCCATCTGCTGTACAGATTGTAAAACAGCTGATTATCTAGATTTGTATGTGATAATCACCCACTTATACAGTGTTTTGCACTGATTTCTATTTATCTATTACTGGGCATAAAGTAAAGGCTATTAAATATATTGTATAATTTGAAATGCATTAAAATCAGTTTTGTCATCGCTGATTCTATTAGACTGTGTCACTATTCTTCAGCTTTGGCATGGCGATCTGTGTTAGATACACTCACTCCAGCTCTCCAAACCTACTAGAACACATACACTACCAGCTCTCCACACCTCCTGTAACCAACACTACCAACTCCCCACATCTCCTGTAACCCAGACTACCAGCTCCCCTCACCTCCTGTAACCCAGACTACCGGCTCCCCTCACCTCCTGTAACCCAGACTACCGGCTCCCCTCACCTCCTGTAACCCAGACTACCGGCTCCCCTCACCTCCTGTAACCCAGACTACCGGCTCCCCTCACCTCCTGTAACCCAGACTACCGGCTCCCCTCACCTCCTGTAACCCAGACTACCAGCTCCCCTCACCTCCTGTAACCCAGACTACCAGCTCCCCTCACCTCCTGTAACCCAGACTCCCCTCACCTCCTGTAACCCAGACTACCAGCTCCCCTCACCTCCTGTAACCCAGACTACCAGCTCCCCTCACCTCCTGTAACCCAGACTACCAGCTCCCCTCACCTCCTGTAACCCAGACTGCCAGCTCCCCTCACCTCCTGTAACCCAGACTGCCAGCTCCCCTCACCTCCTGTAACCCAGACTGCCAGCTCCCCTCACCTCCTGTAACCCAGACTACCGGCTCCCCTCACCTCCTGTAACCCAGACTACCAGCTCCCCTCACCTCCTGTAACCCAGACTCCCAGCTCCCCTCACCTCCTGTAACCCAGAGTGCCAGCTCCCCTCACCTCCTGTAACCCAGACTACCAGCTCCCCACCTCCTGTAACCCAGACTACCAGCTCCCTTCACCTCCTGTAACCATACTACCAGCTCCCCTCACCTCATGTAATTATATTGCCAATCCAAAGGAATTCTATTGTGTTAGGGATACAAATCTGTATTCCTATACCTTTGCCCCTCTTACCCCCTTTCCACCCCTGCACATAAAAGGTTAAAAACACTTTATTTAGTCATTTTACTTGGACATCTGTGCTCCGCCTCCCATGTCCTCAGACAGGGGAGATCTAATCCGCATGCACGGCTAAAACCGCGAGTGCATTAGGCCTTCCACATAGGAAAGCATTGCCTCAATGCTTTCCTATGGGGATTTCCCTGACACTGGATGTCCTCATGCAGAGCGTGAGGATGTCCAGCGTCGTTTAAGGGACCCAGAGTCCGGTTAACTTCCAGAAATGCCTCTAGTGGCTGTATGATACAGCCACTGGAGGCAGTATGAGTTTGCAGCATTACAGTTTCTCAAAATCTGCAAAGATTTACACTGCAGTACTAAGGGGGGGACAGGAACCATGCACCCAGATCACTTCAATAATTCAGTCAATATACAGATTACTGTTGACCTATGTTGCATTGTGTATGTGTCAGCCAATGCAATAAAAGCTCTATAGCAAATGGCAGAATACTGATCCAAGTATGGTGTTTCCCAGTTATCTCTGTTAATATCTTTTGTGGGGCTGTCAGTGATAGCAGTGCTGTTTGTTTTCTATCCTGCTTACAGACCGGCATTGTGGAGGCGAGCTAGGAGACTTCACCGGTTACATTGAATCCCCTAATTACCCTGGAAACTACCCAGCTAATGCCGAGTGTACGTGGATCATCAACCCTCCCCCAAAACGGCGCATCTTGATTGTAGTCCCAGAAATCTTCTTGTCCATCGAAGATGAGTGCGGAGATTATCTAGTGATGAGAAAAAGCTGTGAGTTTCCCCACCTCAAAACCTGTGTGTTTCGAGTGAGATTGGTGCATCACAACCTGCAGGGCAGTAAAACAGGTTAAATCCATGTTGTTCAATGAATGGCAGTGAAATCTGGGAAATGTAGGGCAACCAAACCTGGAGAGCGGCATTTAGATCCCCCTAGGTTAAACGTTCCATGCATTAGGTATTAAAGTGGCAAAATGATAAAATGTATCATATGATAAACATTGTGTTTTCAGTGTTTATCACTGTGTGACATAAAGACTATATGAACACTGTATTCACAGAAAGGCAAGTAAATATAGTGATAAGAGGAAAGGGGCAAGTAATGTATTGACTCCTCCTTTGTTGCACTGTGCACAATATGCAAATGATGCCTGCGATTCAGAATAATGACTTGGCATGCAGGGCTGGATGGGGATGCTGTGAGTTTGTGGCTCAGTATAGTGAATGATTACTTTAACTCTCAGTACTTTTTCTTGTTCCTAATTAGTGGATCATTCTGGCATTTCATATTAACCCCGCCATTGTCATTCACAGCTTCATCCAATTCTGTGACGACTTTTGAGACCTGTCAGACCTATGAGCGTCCCATCGCCTTTACCTCCCGATCTAAAAAACTGTGGATACAATTTAGATCTAATGAAGCAAACAGCGCAAAGGGTTTCCAGGTGCCATATGTCACATACGACGGTAAGAGGAGGGTTTCATGTATTTCTAAAACGTTATTCACACATTTTACTAGTTAGAGGGTTGTGGGAGGCTAAGTGAAATCCTAAAAGGGCATTTAAAAGAGATCAGAGATATGTGTAAAAACAATAAAACTTATTTTATTGCCATGAGGAAAGCCTGGAATATTAAACCTGGTGAGAGAAACACAAACCCCAGCAGCTATGGTCTGTGTGACTACAATACTGCCTGGTGTACTCATTGAGATCTCAGGCTGAGGACAGAAGGGGGGCATCTTGCGTGGTGTGTACACTGCACTGATAGAGTAACCTCTAGTTCAGCAGTCCCACATAAGCAGGAGGCTTAGCACAGGACTCTGGGCCCTTCACTGTAGCCACATCCTGCTCAGTTGGAGTTCACACTTCTCTCCTCTGACACTTGTCAGTGATGTGTGTGTTCAGCCCACAATGCAATTTGGAGTGTGCTGGTGTCTTGGATTGGCATGCTTTGCCTTTCATTCCCTGCCTTTATCCTCTAAGTGCTCACTAATAATCTCCGGTGAGTGAAAGTCCTTTGGTCTGTATCCGCAGAATAGGACCAGCTGAATGAAGGAAATGTGTATGCAGTTTGGCTGTTTGTGAAGAGCTGAATCGTCAATGTTTATTTAGATTGAACTGATCTCCGTCCGATAACCAAAATGCAGCCAAAGTTTGCCTTTTTTTAAAAATAGGGAAACTTGTTGCATTCTGTTCCAACAGCCAAAATGTGACCTCTGAATGGTGATGTGTATTTATGTTAAACCATTAATGACCCTTTAAATGATTATTCAAGCACTATATAACCACTTATCTGATCACTGCTTTCTATGAAATGCTGCACATACAGATATTAACTCCCCCCTCCTCCTCCCCCCTGTTGACAGAGGTGTAACTCCACCACCAGCCACATCATTGGGGTGTCATTAGCCGGCTCAGAACAAATGTTCCAGGAAGCTTTTGTGAATTTTGTTCAAAACTAGTGTTTGGCGCCAGAACGCACAGAATGCTTGCGCCAGACAGCCAATGGAAGTACAGCCCACTCCCTCCATGCTGCCCATGCCCTCGTCTCAGTCTGCTCTCCCTGACGTACTTTACCCTCCAGCAAGGGGGTGTGACATCACTGGAGGAATTCTTTAAATTATTATTATTATATATGGGGCAGTGGGGGAGTGTGGACAACAGAGGAAGTGTTACTGTGACCAAACCAGTGTTTTTGGATTGTATGATGTTACCTCCTCTCCAAAAAACAAAACAGTTATTGATTGGAATAACCCTTCAATCAAACTGCCGGTCTTATGATACAATAGAGCGATCATGCTTGAGTTCTATCTTGTATCTTAATAGTTTTTCTCATTCTTATTTCTATGCTCTTCACTTTGTTTTTGTTTTTTTACCCCCTCTTCTGCCTTTTTTCAGGATGTCAATTTCACCTGCAGGTGGCAGCAAAGTACATGTACAAGTAGCCTTTGATGTCTGGGAGGTGATGTTTGTATTTAAATGCAGATGGTTAATGTAGTAGTCCATCAGTGGCTAAATCTTGGCATACACCATGGTAGCCCAGATACCCCAGTGCAGGAAAAATGCTATAACTGGTTATGTGTCTGTTCCAGAATAAAATGTTTTATTTCTCCTTAGTATAGCTCTGTGCCTTACATCACTTTATCATACTAGCTGCATTTCTACCTTTTGATGTTTCTTGTAAAGTAAAAGAAAGCCTTTGTATGACTGTAGCCTCTTAACAAACCCTTGTGCTCAGTGTCCCTCTCTGCAACAAACTCATCTCCACCTCATCTCCGAAGAAAATTCACAAAGGCTATTGATTTTCTCATAAAACATTTGTGGAATGTTCCACTGGACATCTGAGGTGTTTCATCCTTTTTATCTCAAGGATCTACCTCTCAAGTGTTAATAGAAAAGTTAGATAAGAGAGATGAGCATTGTATGACTGGGAAATCCTGATTCTAGACGTACAGGGCAAGGAGAGAAGCAGAGAATTTAATTGTCCTATCGATTTTATTTTAAATTGACAGAGTATTGATCTTTAAAACACTTTAATCAATAGTAAATACAAACTTTCTTTTAGCATTTTAAAGGGTTCAGCTGTTTGAATGTGTTTTTAAGAATAATTTTTAATTTGAAGTTGTGATTTAGAATGTCCTCACCCAATAGAACCGCACAATTTTTAAATAAGTAAACAGGGTAATGCAAGTCATGCCAGAAGATGAACATGTATGAGTAGTAATAAATGGTTATGTAAACTGTCATTTTTGGTATTTAAAATAGGATAATATAATAATAGCATGCTTCTAAGGTATAACCAGCTTCTGATTGACTTATATGTTGGCATGGGATTGTAGATAAACAATGAAACATTCAGGCAATTTGCACATGTATCACTTTTCAAATGGGAAGCATGTTAGGGAAGTATGGTTATTAATGTTAGGCTACAATATGTGTAGCTGCTGGTCAAGGTTACACCTTGTATAGGTAAATAGGGCAAACAACAAAAACATGATAGAATGCCACTGAGTAGGAACTAATACATAAAACATAGGAAACAAATACCACTGGGTTAAACAATGTGCAAGAAAGTAGGGACAGCCTGTGTCACCGCAACTGCCAAATTGCGGTATTTAAACATCTAGTTCAGCTCACATAAACCACTGGGGACCAACTATAAGAAAAGCTGCTATACAGGTGAAAACAAAACATCTTCACAATTAAAAATATATGGCTAATAACAGTGAGGCAAATAAGCTCCTCCGGAAAGATTTGTGGGACAGTCAACGAATTCCCAATGAGGGTGATGAGACTAGGACAGGAGGCTGTTTGCTTAAAGGACCACTATAGTGCCAGGAAAACAAACTCGTTTTCCTGGCACTATAGGGTCTTTAGGTCACCGCCCACCCTCATTGTCCCACTCTCGCCGGCTGAAGGGGGAGGAAGGGATTAAATTCTTACCTTTCTCCCTCTTCCCACGTCATCCGCCGAATGCGCATGCGCGGCAAGAGCTGCGCACGCATTCAATCAGTCCATTGGTAAGCATTTCTCAATGATTTCCTATGGACGGCAGCTGTGAAAATCACTGTGAGAAACGCAGAAGCGCCTCTAGCGGCTGTCAGTGAGACAGCCACTAGAGGCTGGATTAACCCAAATGTACACATAGCAGTTTCTCTGAAACTGCTATGTTTACAGCTGCAGGGTTAACACTAGAAGGACCTGACACCCAGACCACTTCATTGAGATGAATTGGTGTGGGTGCCTATAGTGGTCCTTTAATGTAGTTTTACACCTCTCGTATTTACACTCTTTTAATTTCCTAAAGGAGTTATGTAAAGCTAATTCAGCAAGTGTGTACATCACCTATAGTGAAATATTGCTAATAATGTATTGTATGTATCTTTCTCACAGAAGATTATCAGGAGCTTATTGAAGATATAGTACGTGATGGTAGATTATACGCATCAGAAAACCACCAAGAAATTTTAAAGGTAATTATTGATTATTATTTCTGCTTGTCATATATATATTTTTTTAATTCTTTATTTATGTGAGCTTGGTTTGGCAAGTTAACAGCATCATACGTAAACAGTGGTATGATAATTTAAGGCAGTACCGTAAAATAGCGTTAACATTGATGGTTTCAACATTGTAAGCACATTTTCATACAACAATCACGTTGGGTGGCATACCTGGGGTCTGCAGGGTTGTATCAGGTTCAGTATTATGTGCGTTATTCCCCTGGTGTACTAAAAGTGTGGGAGTGTGTGGGTGCTCCCTGGTTCGGGTTGCGATGTGTCAGTGTGTGTGGGAGCAGGGGCGGACTGAGCACTCGGGCAAATCGGTCATGGACCGAGGGCCCGAGGCTCTGGGGGGCCCGCCCCTGCTGCAGTGCAGTAATGGCTGAGCTGGGGAGTAAAACAATCTCCCCAGCCAGCCTGCACTCAGTAAGGGGCCCCCACAGCCTTCCGCGGGCCCCTGCTGCTAAAAATATAATCCCCGTGCAGGGCACACTGAGGGACAGCTAAGGGGCCTTCCAAAGACCCTGCTAGGCTGCCCCTCAGTGTGCCTGTCTCCAAACACAGCCTCACTGAGCTGCCTGTAACTGCTCAGGGCAGCTCCGTGCGGCTGGTTCTGCAGGAAGTGACATCAGCAGTCACAGTGCAGAGTGAGGAGCTGCCCTGAGCAGACTAACAGGCAGCATGTCAGCATTGTGTGCCCTCCTTCAGAAGAGGACCACCAGAGAGGTAAGGTTTGGGAGGGGGGCTTTATTTTTTTTTTAATTAAAATGTGTTATTATATAATTTCCCCCACTACTGCCCCATCAGAGCCCATACCCCCCCTTGCTCCCACTGCATCCCCTACCCCCCCACTGCATCTCCTACCCCCCTCCGCTCCCAGTGCATGCCCTACCCCCCTGCATCCCCTACCCCCTCCCACTGCATCCCCTATCCCCTGCTCCCACCATCCCTACCCCCCTGCTCGGTGCATGCCCACCCCCTGCATCCCTACCCCCTCCCACTGCATCCCTATCCCCCACTGCATCCCCTATCCCCCCACTGCATCCCCTACCCCTCCTGCTCCCACTGCATCCCTGCCCCCACTGCATCCCCTACTCCTGCTCCCCCACCCCCTCCCAGTGCATGCCCTACCCCTCCCCTGCATCCCCTACCCCTCCCACTGCATCCCTATCCCCCCACTGCATCCCCCCTACCCCCCTGCTCCCACTGCATCCCCTACCCCCCTGCTCCACTGCATCCCTACCTCCCTGCTCCCAGTGCATCCCTTACCCCCCCAGTGCATCCCCTACCTCCCCTGCTCCCCAGTCAAGCCCCTACCCCCCACTGCATCCCCCTACCTCCCTGCTCCCAGTGCATCCCCTACCCCCCCCACTGCATCCCCCTACCCCCCCCTGCTCCCAGTGCATACCCCTACCCCCCCTGCTCCCACTACCCCCCCCTGTTTCAGTGCATGCCCTACCCCCTGTTCCCAGTGCATGCCCTACCCCCCTATCCCAGTGCATCCCCACCCCCCCCTACTCCCAGTGCATCCCCTACCCCCCCCTGCTCCCAGTGCATCCCCTACCCCCCCTATCCCAGTGCATCCCCCTACCCCCTTGCTCCCACCATCCCCCTACCCCCCCTGCTCCCACTGCATCCCCTACCTCCCTGCTCCCAGTGCATCCCCTACCCCCCTGCTCCCACTGCATCCCCTACCTCCCTGCTCCCACTGCATCCCCTACCTCCCTGCTCCCACTGCATCCCCCACCTCCCTGCTCCCACTGCATCCCCTACCTCCCTGCTCCCACTGCATCCCCCACCTCCCTGCTCCCACTGCATCCCGTACCCCTCTGCTCCCACTGCAGCTTTTACCTGCTGCTCCCACTGCAGCTCCTACCCCCTGCACTGTGCGCAATAGTAGGGTTTCGCTTTTGGTAGTGGCTAGTGGGCTACCCAACTGCTCCCACTGCATCTCCTATTACCCTTTGCACCCACTACAGTCTGTCCCTCCTCTGCACCTACTACAGCCTCTAATCCACCCTATTCCCCCGTACCCTCTACAGTCCCTCCCCTTCAGAGAAAATGCAGTGTTTACATCGCTTCCTAGGACCACCTAGGCGCTTCCTGTGTCAGTGTTGCAAAATGTGCAGCACTGACATTCAGCATCTCCATGCTCTGCATGTCGACGCTGAACGCTTGTCATAGAGAAGCACTGATTCAATGCATCTCTATGATGGTGATTGGCACAGCGTTTTGCTGCCTGCACAATAGCCTTCTAGTGCTTTCCTATGGTAGAGCATTGGGTTGGCTGAGATCATCTAAATTGAGTTTGGTCGGTGCTGGGAAACAGGTGAGTAAATCGCATTTTTAAGGGGGGAATACACATTTGTATTCCTGACACTAGCGTGTTCCTTTAAAGGGACACTCCAGGCACCCAGACCACTTCTGCCCATTGGAGTGGTCTGGGTGCCAACTCCCACTACCCTTAACCCTGCAAGTGTAGTCATTGCAGTTTTTATAAACTGCAATAATTACCTTGCAGGGTTAACTCCTGGTCTATAGCTAAAATTCCCATAGGAAAGCATTGAAAATTCCCATAGGAAAGCATTGAAAAGCATTTTCAATGCTTTCCTATGCAGAAGTCTAATGCGCCTGCGCGGCATTGCCGCGCATGCGTATTAGGTCTCCCCCGACAGCTGACGTGATGAAGGGGAGGAGCATGAGTGGAGGAAGAAGCAGCGACGTGGGACATGTCGCTGCCTCTGGTAAGTCACTGAAGGGGTTTTCACCCCTTCAGCAACCGGGGATGGAAGGTGGGAGGGAGAGGGGACCTGCCGTGCCAGGAAAACGGATTGTTTTCCTGGCACTGGAGAGTCCCTTTAAGGTGGCTCGTAACATTTAACACTTGGTTTCACAAATACCCCCTTTTACATACTGCCATGCTACACAAACACACACAAAAAAATACTACCCTATTCACAAAACCAAAAAACATGTATTCAAATATACTAATCATCCACATATCCTGACACTACACACTACACACAAAGACATACATATATTCACTTACCCTAGTGCTCACAGTGAATATACACACAGAAACATGCATTCACTTTACATGTACATACAATCAAATATACGGTACACCTATACCAGCATATATATCGGTCTGCTGGGGGCCCAGGTGCTAATTTTGCCCGGAGGCCCAGGCCACTGTCAGTCCGTCCCTGTGTGGGAGCATGTATGTGATTGTTGCAAGCGGGTTTAGGTTTGTGGATCTGGATGCCTGTGTGTACTGGCGTGCGGAGCTCTTTCTAGTACCAGGGTGGTTGGAATGACAAGTGTGAAGTGCGCTCCGGTTTGCGAAGTACCCGGTGTGGCATCTCATCTAGCCCCCTATCCCTGGGAGGGGCGGGGTGGGCAGAGTGGCGGTAATCATAGTGAGCGCCAATGTACTATCCTGCGTGAGGGATTGTCTGCCTTTCCTGCTGCTTGTTATATTTTAATTCTAAATTTCATGTAAACCATGGAATCAGAAGTAAATTTTATTTCTAGACCTCTACATTTTTACATGTGTAAATGTTGTTTTTTTTTTTGTTTTTTTTTCTTTCAACTATTCCTTTTTATTGCTTAAATAAAAGCTTACTCAAAAGCCCTATCTGATTTACCATACCTCATCTAGAGACAATTTGTTTACAGCTACAGTGTAGGGCTCCCCCAACATTTAAAGGAAAAGTAAATTCATCCTTTTTCTGTTGGGACGTGTCTTTATAATGTTTAGTTTCGAGCGGTTTCACTTGTGGAAAAGATACATTTGTATCCTCACCTGGCGCATTCTATGTGAGATCCAGTGATAATATCTTATCCAAATGAGCTTTAACACCTCCAGACCAATTTTTCATTTTCTCTTGAAAGATAAATTCCATGAAATATTTTATCTGACTTACTGTTATGTACAGCCCTAATGCTTTAAGAGTTAATTTCATTCAGTAGTGAAGATATGTTTCATGCATTTTGTTTTACGCATTTCTAGACATTGGTATCTGGTTGCATAGCGCACAATAAAAAGCACGGGTCGAACAGCCAAATTATCTGGAGTGTATGAACCCCCTGCTGATTTATCAATGTCTCTGGAAACCGAACTGAAAAGGAAAGCGCTAAATGCTCCGTCAATCTGTATGTCTTGACAGAGAGAAAGCCGACCGAGACGTCATCAGGCAGCAGGAAAATAGGATTATAATAGGAAGAAATAAAACCTGTCCTGTTTGAAATCCGTGCAGTGCTTTCCCTGTGAGACTGTAAGGGAGGTGTTTGTGTAGATATAAGCTTGTTTCAGTGGCAGCATGACCACGCATGTGTTATCAGCTCCCATTTACAACTATATAGAATCTGCTTCCATCGGCTGTACATGTACAGCGCTAAGCTCACTGCAGCCTCTCTGAGAGCAAAATTAAATTAGTTTATAATTCTGGGGCAGAGGATTGATTGTTTTTATTTTAAAAAGAAAAGGGACTAATTATTTTCCTCTTTTAGGATAAGAAACTGATAAAAGCCTTATTTGATGTCCTGGCTCATCCTCAAAACTACTTCAAATACACTGCACAGGAATCCAGAGAAATGTTTCCCAAGTCCTTCATTCGACTGCTCCGTGCTAAGGTGTCCAGGTTTTTACGGCCTTATAAATAAGGATTGAACTTTCTGTCTGTGATCTTCATCAGGTTGGCAGTTTTACCAGGTCCTGCTTTCACGTCACTCCAAGTATCACTCGCTCTTTGGCGTTATTAATTATATCAGAAGCAGGCCTTTTATATCTTAATAAAATGATCTTTTTGACGACTAAATGAACGAGTGCTGGAGAAGAGGAACAAAGCCTTGATTTAACCAAACATTTTACTACCATTAACTTTACTGGTGAAAAGTACAGACAAAATGTGTGCATTTCTCCAGAACATTACATGGACCGACGGACCTTATATTCCTTTATCAAGCTGGTTTAGCTACACATCATCATTCGGTAGCAAATCTGCCTTCAGTGAGAAACTACACATGACAAAAAATAAAACCTAGTGAGTGTATAATGTTGGCAAATTTGTATTCCTAGCTTACAGACCCTACCAGTGTGTCAGAGTGGCTGAATTAATAGAAAGCATAGCTTCAGACCTGTAATTATAAGAGGTTAGTCCTTTGAGTATCACGTAGAGACACCAGAAAGTGAATAGGTAGTAAAATGATCATGTTGGCAGATAAGGGTTTATCAAAATGTAACATTAAAATCGAATCATCAGATCTTCTGGGGTGATTTCTCAATTTCCCACACAGAGCTTGTGTATTCAATCTTGGTCACAGGTAGGGGACCCCCTGCTAACAGAGAGAGATTTACATTTAGTGGGGAGCAGTTCATTTTTATCAGGGAGCTTATACAGAAAGTAACAGCACCTATATTTTATATTGGTGTTCCTCAACATTTAGCTTTAATTTATTCATACGAAAAGATTTTGTTTTGTTTTTTTTGGGCGGGGGAGGGGTTTTGTTTTTTTTGTTTTGTTTTTTGTAATGTTCTAGGGTCTGAAGTGGACACCCAACACTTGGGACAATGTTTCAGAAGTCAGGAGAAAGGGATGAGTAAAAAAAAAAGGCAAACCAGATGCCACCTGTTTCGGTTTGACTCAGAGGTTTTTATCATATTACTGGAATATTATCAAAAAACCATCCTGCTCTAGGCCTGTCCTCCTCTGAAAGCACAATCTGGGACATCATTGAAGGAACCTGGATATGAGATTTGAAGCATTGGGGCTGGAATAGACAGAATTCAAAATGACGCATCATTTCAATGCCGAGCAAGTGATGTGTTCGCATAGTCAAGCAAACTTAGCCTCACAGAAGCAGAATGGCGTTTGACAAGGACTTTATTAGAAGTCTTCACTTTGTTCGTACTCTGGAAAACCATTTATTTGGACAGCAAAACTTGTGGCACAAAAGACGCACAGCCTGGCAGCAACATGTCTACTATGGGGAAAAATTGCATTTGATGGGATCTGATGCAAGGTTCCTGGGAACAAGCATTGTTTGGAGGTCAGGGCACAGTTTGTGACATGGACAAGATGCCTAAAACTTTATAAATGCACCAAAGGCTGTTTCTCCCAAAAACACATTAGCTGCAGCCATGCCTAGCTAAAGGGGCAGATACTCGGGTCAACATGTTCTCAGTAAACGCAATAAGCTGATCTGCGAAGGGAGTCCCGTCAGAACTCTAATGCGTTAAAGTTTACCAGGCAGTATAAAGTTACAATCTGAATACAAATAACAGATTTTAGATTTTGTTTCCATTGTACTTAAAATATATTGGGGTATTAAGAGAATATTTTTTTAGTTTGTGTAGCATTAAAGCGCTTATTGAACTGTGATTGATGTCTTTGTGAATTTGTTGTGTAACTTGCCTTTTATATATTTATTTAACACATGAGTAGATGTTGGCATTCTTAAAGTATAATGCTTATTAATATTTTTACAGGGAACCTCACCAGATTTAGTGCTGCCAATCCTCATAATTGAAGGGGGTCGACTAAGAAGTGTAATCACTACAACCCACTGTTGTGATTTAGTTGTAACTGTGCTTCTGGTCCTGCCTCAAACTGTTTTGATTGGCTTGACAGAAATTGAGGGTGTCCACTGCCTATCCCTTCACTTAGCATATATTTCTGTATTTTGATTTTGTTCAAATTTGGACAGAAATAATTGGCCGAGCAGGTCAGCTGATACTCTCATTCAATGAATGTCATCCAGATGGAGACAGAAGTGGTATTCCTGACTGCTAGAATGGAAGTACGCTCCAGGGGACCCTCCGTTTATGTCAGACTACTTGAAGCAGATTTGACACAGAACTATGGAATGGTGCCAGGGGCATGCTGGCACTCTAAACCAGGAATTAAACTTGGCTCTCTAAGCACCATAATCACGAAAGCCTGCTAGTTGTTATTGGAAGTTTGTTATTAAAGGCTTTCAACAAATGTCTACGATTTCCCCTATGCAAATCAAGCTCCTAAATTTTGACTCTAAAAATAAATGAAACCAGAAATGAAATAAACATGAGTTTTAGATTGTGCACATACTTCATTAAAACAGTGTGTCACTGCAGCGCTGGTTGTAATAGCGCATATTAATACTGAAAGCTTTACACGTCATTTTAAAAGAGATAGATATATATATGTATACATACATACACACACACACACACACACACACTTCTGAAATGACTGCCTGTCGTGTAGCTGCATTTTACAGCACTCCTGCACATCTACACTCTTTTCCCTCCATATTAGAGGCAGTACAATATGAGGGATATCACCATCTTCTTCTGGCAAAAGCCAGGCAGGACTCTATCATAAAAACTTTAAAGAGGAGGAGGTTAACCTTTTTTGACTATAAAATCTAAGAAAGAAAAAATGCCCAGTTGACTGCCTGCTTTCAGTGTAGGTAGGACTCGCAATGTTGTTTTTGCAAGCAAGGTAAGGCGGAATGGCTGGGGAAGACTCCTCTTGCCCCCAGATCAGCGTTTCTTAGTCTCAGCTCTTCCTTCTTCAAGCCTAGCACCTGCATTTCACGCTTGTGTAGCTTCCGCCCAACCTGTGTCGGAAAAGGCGTGGGTGCACTTGGACGTACTGCTGGGAGATCCTTAAGGTGGATCACATGTACTAGTTACAATGCTTTCCACCTGGAGTCTGCAGGGTGCTACACGGAACGTGATCCTTGTGTCAAATTCAAACAGGAAGGACCTTGGAGCCTTTTTAAACCCCAACCACAACTACCTGCCAGCCAGGTGCTGTTCAGCTCTGTTCTCGGCGTGCTCTCACCAACCCTCCAGCATACCCTGAGGACATTTTAAGGTAAGAGTATTGGCTTCTACCTTTTTTAGGGTTTGTCTTTTTTTTTTTTATCATAGTTGACTATTTTTTTTTCTTTTCCTTGTGTCTAATCCTCAAACATCTGAGAAACTTTACCCATGCAAGATAGCTACTAAAATAAAATATGCAGCATATTCTGACTCCAGTTTGGATTTCTCTGCATCATCCTTTTGAAGATTCCGATTGCTCATATGATGAAGATTTTGCTTAAGGAGTGGAAATGTCCATTCAAGAAAGTCTTTCTTACCATCCTCTTTAATACAATAATTTGATGGAAGAAGACAATAACTAGAAGATCTTCCTAAAGTTTACATCCCTATTGCACTGCTGGGTAAGAAAACCACGCCGCCTTTTTGCCCATACTATCTTGCAATCCACTGGAAGCTTCAATAGGCTGAGTCTACTTTAAGGAATAATTTGGTAACTAATGCTGCACAGAGTAAAGCCCTTATTGTAGGATCTTTGGTTACTAAAGCACATTGCACATAGCTGGATTTGCTGAAAAAAGTATGGTGAATCTCAAGAATAGCCTGTTAAAATCCTTCAAAATATCAAGACAGCTTCTGATTTTCTAGCAGACTACTTCTGACCACTGTAGAAAGACCTGTGGATTTAGCTGAAAGTTTAAGAGATTCTGAATGGCTACCTGGCTTAGAGGCTGGTTAGCGTAGTCCGCTTAAACACTCTCTATACGACCTACCTTTTGAACAAGTCAGACTTTCCAACTCTCAGCTGGACGATCTGTTTAAAGGAAAACTACCTCGTTTTCAATTTCTTCGTTTCTATTATTATAAGAAAGGGTTATTGTGTAGAATTAACCAGTCTTTCTCAAAGAAGCTTTGTTTGCTCTACAACATATTTCAATCTATTTTGATCAGAAAACTAGACTGTTGATTTACTTCCTTAGGATCCAAAATTTGTCTAAAACACATTGCAAAAGAAGATTTGGTTTTTCTTGAAGATGTTGACTTAATTAACTATTCAGAGGTCTCCCTTTCAGTCTTTGCTCTGCCCATCAGTTTTTTTCAAAAGTTCTGGTGATCATTACTGCCATTCTAAGGAAGGAATGTTCATATTGTCCCTTATGGACTACTGGCTGTTGAAGGATCTCTTAGACATTTATCTTTGTGTCTTCAAGCAAGTCAGATGTAGATCCCTTGATGAAAAATTATGTTTCAGGGCCTTCTTTTTTGTTAGATTTGGCTCTCCTGAAGATTTTTCTACCCACAGAAAAGATTAAATTTAGTATTGTCCTTGTCCTCCTAAAAAAAAAAATAGCTGTATGTTCCATAAGTGAGGTAATGAGTGTACGGGTCTTTTCTCTACAGCCATCCACTGGGCAAGAGCAATAATGTAATGTGACCGTTAAGAAAAATATCATATTAGAATGGAACAGAGATTAGTCCTCTCTGGGTTACCTTATCAAAAATTTTGCCTTTAACAAGAAAGCACTTCAGTTGGTGGGAACTCTCAAGGTTCATTTTGGAAGGCCTCTCCTTCAGAGTGATAGAAAATAGTTTCATCACAACTGGCGCACCAGCTTTCCGTTTTTGTGGTGACCAAGAAAGATTCCACCAGTAACAGTTATGCAAGAATGTGTGTGGGTTTGTTTTTTTTTTCTCCTTACTTGGTGTTTTGGTATAAAGGTTAATCCAATCACATCTTCTGTCCCTTGCCTCCGGAGCTTTCTTCAACTGGGCTTCGCTTTATGTTTACTTCCTGCTTCTCTCTATGCTCAAGTCTCTGAATTTGGCCACAAGGGGATCACAAGCTAAATCTCTGGAGTAAAAACTGATTGCAGAGCAGCCTCTAACTTGCTTCCTACAATTGTGATGTATAGAAATTAATGTGTGTAAAATGTCTATTTACTATGTATACCTGTGTGTATAGACTGTACTTATTGGCTCCCAGCACCACCCCATTTAGGTATGTTTAGGTGAGTGCAGCTAAACCCTTGTTTTTTCCTCTATATATACACCTGTGCTCATGTATTAGTCAAAATGGCTGCTAGAGCACCCCCTCCCATCGACCAAGACCCTCGTGTAGTAAGATGGCGTCTCCATCCGGAGCTACACCTAAGATGACAATGACATCAACACCCTCTGGAGGAAGTCCATCAAGATTAAACACTTAACGCTAACCAATTATGTGTTTTAGTAACGTAAACATTTAACACTTAACCAATTGAAAAGTTTACTTTCTGTATTTGCACACATTGCATCTTTTGCCTTTTTAAGGGGCTATGCCGCCCCCTGACAATACACTTGGAAGTTTTCATTTTAACTGAACTTTTGGTGTCAGTGTGATTTCTTCAAGCGTGCATGCATCATTTCATTTAAAACATTTGGAAAGGGGCAGATACTCAAGCAAACACTTGGTTTGGTCTAAAACACAATTGGTGAAATTGCTCCACTGTGGGGTCTTAATTTGGTTCTGTCAGCCTCTGCGAACCTTAACTTGAGCCGTTACAGGATTGGCATTTGAGTATTATAACCTGGAATACCGTGTTCCCTATAGTGATTACATTAGCTAAGCATCTAGAGGAACGTCAAGCAGTTTCAGCCTATCCTCCTTATGCGACTTTTCTTTTCCATTTAAAGCTTCATCCCTCCTACCGAAGGTGGTCTCAGTTGACCGCATTAGTCAAGATATAATTTTGCCTACTTTCTGTCAAATCCACAGAACAAAAAAGAAAATAAATTACATTGTTTTGTTGTTAAGAACCCTTCTGTTAAGATTAAGAAATTCAGATGCTCAGAACACTTGTTTGTCCTCTACCAAAGCCAGATAAAAGGATTTATGGCCTCCAAGAGATCCTTGGCCCGATGGATCAAGGAATCAATTTTACAGACCTACAGTGCCCCAAACCTGCCTCATCCTCTGCATTTTTAAAGCTCATTTAACCAGAGCAGGTTCTACCTCAAGGGCAGCAACCACTTTTACTTATCTGGCACAAAATTGGTAAAGCTGCCACTTGGTCTTCGATTCACACATTTTTTTGAAGCATTACAAATTAAAGTGCTTTAAGCAATTGTGAAGTGATGTTTTTCCACCCTATGGGATTTCTGGTCTATCTCTAATGTTGCATTGTCTGTAATCTAGAGGAAAATACTATTTTTATTAGCCATAAATTTTCTTTTTCATGAAAGGAACACTATTGTCACCAAAAACCACTTTCGCTTAATGAAGCAGTTTTATTGGATAGATCATGCCTCTGAAGATTAACTGCTCAATCCACTGCCATTTATGAGTTAAATCACTTTGTTTCTGTTTATGTAGCCCTTGTCACACACACCCCGGTTGTGACTGACACAGCATGCATGAAAAGAAAAAAATTGTTTCACTTTCAACCAAATGTAACTTGCCCTAAAATATTTTCTCTCCATCTCTGTAAATTAAACTATTACGTACAAGAGGCTCCTGCAGGATCAAGCAAGCTAGTAACAGAGCAGGAGATAAGAAATTCTCAATTAAACAGAATTGGTAATAAAGGACGTGTAAACATTAGATGACTCTTTACAGGAAGTGTTTAGGAAGTATGTGCAAGTCACATGCAGGGAGGTGTGCCGAATGCTGTATAAACAATGTGATTTAACTCCTAAATAGCAGCAAATTGAGCAGTGAGACTGTAAGGGCATGATCTATACACCAAAACTGCTTCAGTAAGCTGAAGTTGTTTTTGTGACTATAGTGTCCCATTAATATTAGAGGCGGTGCACTTCTATTTCCCTCCCTTTTTAATAAATTATTTTTGCATGGTTTGGCTTGTATGCTTTCTGATGTTTTTTTTCAGCTTTTGGGGTATTTTACAGTCAGAAGAGGAGAAACTTAACTTTTTTGTGTTTTATTTTATTTTTATTTTTATTTTATTTTTTAAATAGAGCCCTGTCTGCCTTTGCCAGAAGGAGATTGTGATATCCCTCATGTTGCACTGCCTCTAAATTGAAGGAAAAAGAAAATTGAGTAAAAATATTGTCTTTCTGAGCCCTTAACACTGGCTACATGTGAAGTCATTCCAGGACCCCACAGCACCTGGTCCCACTAAATCTACATGTAGTTATGTACATTAAAAATGTGAAACTAACAGCTTTGTCGTGCTGTGCAAGTGATAATTCATCCGTTTTGTAACATTTTAACAAATAATACAATCAAATCATGGATTTCTTAGAATACCAAGTCTAAACCATCGCTCCCATGCACTTAAATGCAAGCAGTAGGCACCCTTCCTGCTCAAGACAACTCAGGTCTCTGCCATATCAGATCTTAACCCAGGGGTTTGACTTAGCTAATCTTCGTACTCCATGTGTTTGAACTACTTTTTGTTTCAAAACTACATTTCCTATGATGGTCAGACAGCAAACATCTGCAGTGCCAAACTTCACAATTTCTGCTTTTAGTTATATTTCAGTGTATTAATATTTAAATCCACAAAATAGCCACAGGTAAAGCAGTTAAAACTCTGTGGGTTTTTGTTTTCTTTAGAAAATGTTGTCAAAAGTCTTATTTTAGTCTGTGATTATGCTTCATGTTCAAGAACCGTTATGGCTTTAAAGGGAAACTATATAGCTCCCTTATAGTGCCTCGTCCACTCCCGTCCCTGTGATGCAGAAGGTGTTAAAAACCCTTTCTGTCACTTACCTAGGTACAGTGCCAATGTCCCTCAGCACTGGCTCACGTCCACCTCCACTCCTCCCACGCTGCCATTAGCCGGCGGGGGAGGCCTAATATGCATGCACAGCAACGCTTTAGGATTTCCCCATAGGAAAGCATAAGCCACTTAACACCCTGGAAGTCCCTCTCGTGGCTGTCAAAATTAATATTCAAGTCTATATTCCCCCAGTCAAGGCAGTCTTTCCGCATGGGCACGCTGGGCACTTTCCTGGGGGCCCCACAGCGTTGCCCATGTACCGGGCCGACATCTCCCCTGCCAGCCCACGGAGCACCGGCTCTGCTTACTTGTTTTGGGTCCTCTCGGGCCGGTAAGGAGATCGAAGATCTCCCTCACCGGTCCAAAGGCCCTTCGTTTAGTGAGAGGGAGGGAAAGAGGACCTGGGAGGCAGTTCCTCCCGCAAGCATGCAGGTCAGAGCGTTGCTGTGGCAACACTCAGACACAGCATTCTGCTCACAGGAGGAGTGAAGATAGCATGCAGCCAGAGGAGCTGCAGGCTTTAGATCATTACTCACCACCAGAGTTGGCAGTGTTCCCCCCCTCCCACCAAAGGTAAGAAGAAGGGTGGGAGCACTGAGGGGGGAGATGAAGCTTTTTTTTTTTTTTTAAATAAAAATAACCAAAAAAATCTATTTTTCCCTATGCACCCCCCCTTTAACACACACACATTGCACCCCTCACAGACACTCACAGCTGTCTGTGTGTGTGTTTAGCAGTCTGTGTGTGTATGTCCAGCACTCTGTGTGTGTGTATTTAGCAGTCTGTGTGTGTATACAGCAGCCTGTGGGTATTCAGCACTTTGTATTGTATAAATGTATTGCATTTGTTAATAAATATAAACTTAATTTTATCGCTAATTTAAGTTTTTATTTCTGTGACTGGTTGTGTAGGCAGGGCCCCAGTTCACTGCTTTGC
The DNA here is from genome assembly GCA_933207985.1 of Pelobates cultripes. Classification (NCBI taxonomy): domain Eukaryota; kingdom Metazoa; phylum Chordata; class Amphibia; order Anura; family Pelobatidae; genus Pelobates; species Pelobates cultripes. The sequence continues at coordinate 88,352,973 of OW240923.1, read as the reverse complement.
CCGGGGGCCCATAATGTTGTTAAGATGGCACTGCCCCCAGTATAGGAGAATACCAGAAACTACATGACGCTCCCCTCTCCCCCCACGGTAGAGCATCAGAAATTCCCCTCCTCCAGTATGGAGAAGTAACGGAAACATTATTCGCCCCTCCTCCTACTTATCTGTATGAGAGTACCGGATCCTTTATTATCCCCCAGGATGGGAGGGTACCGGATTTTTGGGGGAATAATATTTTATTGGTTTTCAGCAAATAAAAGAAACCAAATGTGACTTGCAGTGATAAGCATTTCAGTCACTAAGGACCTGATAAGATGTTCAGTAGGGAATAAAATGGCATACACTGGTCCATGAGTGGGTCAGCATAAACATAACAAGTCCAGCAATTACATTGACAAATGTTGTGGCTGCTGTGCTTCTCATCTCCCACATCTTTGTCGCGGGTAGTGTCATCGCCAGTTACCCTTCCCATCCTCCAGTTGACCCACTCTGTCTATTCATGATTTTTCTCCCAACTCTAGCTCACTTACCATAGCATGTAGTCTAATCTCTTTAGACTGGGGACAGATCAAAGGTCTTAAAGGTGGGGAGATGATTGTGACTCTTACTAATGCTGAGTAGAGCACGAGTTTGATTTCCTTTTTTCTAATGACTAGTTGTAAGTATGTAGTCTACACCAAAGATACTGTTACCTAGTGTGCAGTCACATTGCCCAGTGTCCTGGAACCTTGATTATCCCAGATGAAGCATTGTATAGCTCCATTAACCTATGCTGTCTTGTTATATCGGTTCTTCCTTTGTATTATCCATAGAGCAGTTTAATTATAGATCCCTCACTGCACATCAGAGAATAGGCTTTGCTTGTAATTACCTCGAAAGAATAAGATGTTCCTTTTTGTGTCGTTAATGAGGGGTTTTGTTGCCAACGGCTGGAACTAAAATGGTCTGCATGACACATTTACACAGTGTGGAAAAAAGGAACATGTGACTCTCCAAAGATTTCTATATGGCAATCCCATCATCCCCAGCCATTCTGCTCCTAGCTTGTATACTGTTTTATAGCTTGTTACTACTAGTGTTGTCCAACTCTAACAGGTAGACAAATCATGAACAGTACCGTATTTACTTGAATCTAATGCGCCATCGAATCTAATGAGCACCTCAATTTTGAAACCTGGAAGCTGGAAAAATGTTTTTTTTGCTGGCGAATGTAATGCGCATTCATACAAGAAGATACTACTATACAACACTGTGCTACAATGAAAATGTTTATTGCCATTTACCATAGTAACATTGATGCTAATTCAATTTTAGTGTTACATGTTAAGTCTATTCTTTCTTAAGCCCTCTTTCAGGAACAAAATATGCCTGTGTGAACTCGCCTGTATGAATGCAACAGTTTGAATTCGCCAGAATGCAATTCGTCTGAAAATGTCAAATTTTGCTCCGAATCAAATGCGCCATTGAATCTAATTTTGGAAACTTTATTTTACAAAAGAGGTGAGCATTAGATTTGAGGAAATATGGTATATAACCTGCCAATTCTCTCTTCATTAAAAAAATCTATAAACGCTGTGTCCTTGGGGGGGATCCATTCAGTTACTAGCAACGTGCAGTAACCCAAGAACTAACTACAAAACATCGGCCTAAATTGGTGACATTAAAAAATGATTAACAAACTGTCATTTTTCCATTACAAAGAGTCTCTTTAATTCATGGTTTAAACATTCCTAAATAACATTGCTTAATACGGTTATTTTCTGTTACTTTTGTAGCAAACCCAGATACGTATAACTATGGAGATGTTATCTGTTATATTACACGATGAACGCAATAGTCTTGTTAGACTGCGGATCCTTGGCGCAGATGCTGACATTCTAATCCTTTTTCAATCACCCCCTGTCCAACGCCTCTCATAGAGATGGGCGGATTTATTAAGAGTTGGGAGTTCATATAAAAAATATTTAATGGCTGTATTAGTTCAAGTGTAATTTTAACGATTCATTTTTATACATCCATTATATGATTGCTATATAAAGCTATTGTCGAATACAACTCTTATCAGGCTCAACTACTAGATGTGTTAGATTGGACTCATATGCCACATTAGCAGTTTAGCAAGTGGTTGTCTCAGTATCCTCTCACGTCAGATGTAAGTTTTGACTCCCACCAGCAGGGAAATAAATTGAGAGCCATGCAACAGGATATTTAACTCTGTGTAACTCTGTGGACCGCAGTTAGTCCAAGGCATCTAGGGTTAGTGTGTTGTGTGTGTTGACAACAGGTGCCAATATTGCGCAAATCTGATACTATTAGCCAGGTACAGCGTATTCTAGCTTGCTGACTGACGGCCAGAGAGACGGCCCTACACACAGGGAAAAAAGGAATTTATCTCAAAAATGAAAAATCTTTAAAGAAACATGTTCCTGCCAGCTACTAGAGGTGCTTACGCTGCATAGACCAAATGAAACTGTCATGTATCGCGGAAACCCTTAGGGAAGCAATCCTTTCCTATGGGAAAGCTTGTACGTGCATGCTCAGCTTGGCACGAATGTGCGTTGGACTCCTTGTGCTCCTCTATGAGGACCATTACATTTGGCCACAATGGAAGCAGACATTGCAGGAGATGGAGAGTTGAGCTGCACAGAGGGAGCCTCTGCGCTGGGAAAAAAAAGTAAGTTGTTATATTTTATTACTTTTATTTTTATGGCAACCAGGAAGGTTAATCATAATACCACTAGGGACAGAGGCATTATTGTGTTAGGCAATGTTGTAGTGTTACTTTAAAAAGAAAGACTACTGAGACAGTCTTTGTACCATACCCATTACATCTGATGGAAGTGGTTATGGTGCTTAGAGTGACCCTTTTATGTTCTGACTCACTGTAGCCATTTCCTTGTTTCTAAAGTCAGTCCCAGTACTTTTTGCATAAAGGGCTATTTATTAAACTGTCTGCCTGAAGGTTATAGGGGTTGTACTCCAGCAGTAGTTGCACATTCACAGGAAACATAGTGCTGAATTAAAGAATCCAGGGCTACTGGACACACAGATCATTGTCTGCAATCACATCTATGACTATTTACTTAATAATGAAAAACAGAGTATTGTCAACTGAATCTCAATATTTAGGCCAATGTAACTGGCTTGGATTTTTTTCTGTAATGTTGCAGATCCATGATCCAGCCTTACAAGGTCCAGCTTAGTCAATGCGTGACAGGAACTGCTTATAACTAGATGTGTGATGGATATTTCAGAGTCCATATCAGTGTGTTCCTGATCTCCCAGCATCGTCATGAACGTACACCATCACCACCTCCTCCCTCCTCTCAGTGGTCCAGATCCCAGCCTCCCTCCTCCTTCTTACGTCAGCTCCATGCCTGGATATAAAGCACCAGGCTGGGAGCTGGGAACACACTAGTGTACACTGGGGACTCGGATACAGCAAGTGATGTTTTACTCTGGGATTCTCACAGACGGCAGCAAGAAAGAGGCCGACCTCAGAGAAGCTGCTCCCCTTCGCCAGCAGAGGAGAATGAAACAGTCCGTCCAATTTATCCACAAGGATTCGGCAGATCTGCTGCCCCTGGATGGGCTGAAACGGCTGGGCACCTCCAAGGATACTGTAAGGCTAATGGACACTATTAATAACGAATTGGGGTCAGCACGACTAGCGCCATCATATCGCTTAGTTATCCAGGGGCATTTTATAAAAATGAATAATTCAGGGCTCTAATCCAACACCAACAGCTGGATTCAGCTTAACCAACGCAGCCCTGAAATATGCATTTTATTTATTTAAATATTTATTTTATTTAAGATTCTCTGGATAAAACGCCGGAGTGCTAACCTTCATTAGAAAGGTGAGGCATTGACGGCGGGAACAGAAATTGTTAAAAATGAAAGCTTGTGTCATTGAATCTTGGATTTACTCAGAGCAGGTACAACATGCCGTGTTTGTTAATAATTGTATTTTAAATTATTTCTCTGAACAAACAGAATTCATTAACTTTTTTAATTGCTGAATGTTAAACTGTGACGTTTACTTGTGTTACTATAGCAATCAAGAAAAGTATCACTTTTAGAATGTTGAAACAGGTCCTTTGATGACACATCTGCACCCATTATCACAGGTGGGGGGAATAGGCTGGGTGGGGGGAGTCAGTGATGTAATGCGGCAGGCAGGTCGTGTGTCAGCCAGGTGTGAAGTGCCTATGATGAGGAGAAATGACACATATTGGCTGTGCACAGCACAAGGACATCTAATGATGCTTTATGCTTTTTAGGTTTTTGGGTTTTTCTGCTAGGGACACCAGAGATAAAAACTATAACAGCAGGACATGGGTCTTAAATCAGGACTGCCTCAGCAGATCCTGGTCCCTTGGGTGGAATGCATGTGATGTAGGTAAAGCCTTTTGCAAGGAGAAGACACCTTCAAGGGATTTATACACTAAATTGTGAATTGCATTGACATGAGAACTAAACTGCAAAATCTAGACAAAAATGGCTCATTTAAAAACAGCTGAACTGGTAAATGTCAGCAGCATGACTCTCCCATTGTCACATCTCGCTTTCACTTCACCATGATTCACTTGTAGTGTGCTAGTAGCGTGTTAGTAGTGTAATGTAGTGGGCTGTAGTGTGTTAGCGTGTTAGTAATGTAATGTAGTGGGCTTTAGTATCCTAGTAGCGTGTTAGTAGTGTAATGTAGTGGGCTGTATTGTGATAGTAGCATGTTAGTAGTGTAATGTAGTGGGCTAGTAGCGTGTTAGCAGTGTAATGTATTGTGTAAGTAATATGCTAGTAGTGTAATGTAGTGAGCTGTAGTGTGTTAGCGTGTTAGTAGTGTAATGTAGTGGGCTTTAGTATCTTAGTAGCGTGTTAGTAGTGTAATGTAGTGGGCTTTAGTATCCTACTAACGTGTTAGTAGTGTAATGTAGTGGGCTTTAGTATCCTAGTAGCGTGTTAGTAGTGTAGTAGTGTAATGTAGTGGGCTGTAGTGTTATAGTAGCGTGTTATTAGTGTAATGTAGTGGGCTCTAGTGTGATAGTAGCGTCTTAGTAGTGTAATGTAGTGGGCTGTAGTGTGATATCGTGTTAGTAGTGTAATGTAGTGGGCTAGTAGTTTGATGTGGGCTAGTAGCGTGTTAGCAGTGTAATGTAGTGAGCTGTAGTGTGCTAGTAGTGGGCTGTAGTGTGCTAATAGCATGTTAGTAGTGTAATGTAGTTTGATGTAGTGTGCTAGTAGCATGTTAGCAGTGTAATGTATTGTGTAAGTAATATGTTAGTAGTGTAATGTAGTGTGTTAGTAGCATGTTCATAGTGTAATGTAGTGAGTTATTGGGTGTTATGTGCTGTAGTATTCTAGTAGCGTGTTAGTAGTGTGCTGTAGTGTGTTCTAACAGTTGGGAACTCTGGGAGATGGTTTATTGAGGTAGAAACTTATGCTACCTGTGCCAAGGAAGGGACATTTTTTTTACCAGAAATTAGTTTACCAAAACCCAATGCCTCTGAGCCACATCCAGTCTGTACCCCCTAGAAGGAACAATGACGAGCTTACAAAGTAGCAAAACCAGACTGCGTGGAAATTTCATCTGATATAAAAATAAACAAGTATGGAATAAAGGTGATAAGGATTTTTGGAAACCTAGTATTATTACCTGTGTTTTACAATTCTTTGTTCAGTGATAATCCATTCTGGTGCGGAGCACATTGTACTGTGTGTCTCTGTCTGCCTTTGTTTTATACAGATCTATCTGATTCGCTCTAAATGATGATTTCAAAAATGTTAATTTTTAAATCTAATAAATAATTTACAGCTCAATAAACATTGCACACTCCACCTGTAGTCTTTTAAATGCCTGATGCATACGCTGTGGTTTTAAATGCCCGACAATATGGCTTAGAAATGATAAAACCAACAGGGCAACCATGGGTTAACAGTCATATTAAAAGAACAATAAAATGACGCAGTTCATCCAGATTCATGGTTCCTTTCTGTGCACTTCTTACAGCATTATTTTCTGTTAAAGGACAGAGCAGGAAACATTGAGATCACAGTGAGCAGTGAAGGCCACGACCACCATGTGACCAATGACCATCACTTTCTGTTAGTGAAGTCACAAATCCTTTAGCATCGTATTCCGTTATCGAGAACGTGGTTTATCCCGTAAACTGGGAATTGCACAGATTTCAAAAGGAAATTATTCCTCCTAAATAGATGAGTTATTCTAGGTTATTTTTATTTAGAATTTGCATTTTCCCTTGTGATTTATTCCAAGTTCCCGGTTTAGTGAATAGGCTCCTACATTTTTGTATTTTAGCTGCATTAAACAAGTACCGTGGGATTAATGCTGAGACCAGGATTTGACCCGTTAATATTCTACGCGATACTCAAATTCCTCCATTCGTTAATCAGTTTAAAGACTTGAACGTGGAATTAGCATTTTTGCTAATACCTACATTACAGTGAATAACACAGATTATATTTATAATAAAGTGCAGTTTATTTTGAGGTCTTTTGTGGCTAGAGTATCATTAATAAAATAAACAATAGAAGACTAACATATAGCTGTTTATTCACTTAAAGGGACACTATAGTCACCAAAACAACCTTTTGTGTGCATTGTGCCGTTTGTGTATATAGATCATGCCCCTGAAGTATCACTGCTCAATTATCTGTCATTTAGGAATTAAAACACTTTTGTTTCTGTTTATGCAGCCTTAGCTACATCTCCCCTTGCTGTGACTGACACAGCCTGCATGAAAACAAAATAGTTTCATTTTCAAAAGATTTACCTTCAAAAAAAATTGTATCTCCTGCTCTGTATATTGAACTTTAATTACATACATACATTCCTGCAGAGTCTAAGAAACTATTAACAGAGCAGGAGATGGAAATTTCTAAATTTAACAGCATTTGCAATAAACGAAATGTAAACATTAGATGACTCTTTACAGGAAGTGTTTAGAAAGGTTATGTAAGTTATATGCAGGGAGGTGTGGCTAAGGCTCCATGAACAAAGTGATGTAACTCCTTAACCCCTTCAGGACGGGTGACGGACGAGGTCCGTCACAGAGGGAAGACCCTTAATGACGGGTGACGGACCTTGTCTGTCACGCGGTAAAATTAACCCCGGATCGCCGTGATCGCGGGGTTAATGGTGCTCCGGTCTGCCTCTGTATTAGAGGCAGAACGGGAGCACCCGGTCAGGCTGCCCAGCATATGTGCTCGCTCTGACCTCATGTCAGAGCGAGCACATGTGCTCTGTATACTTACCTTCCAGCTCCCTGCACTTCCTGGTTCTGTGTGAAGTGCAGGGAGCGGGAACAGTGCTCATCCTGCCCCCTGTAGGAAAAAAAAATAAAGTTGATTTAAAGTCCCACCCCCACCTTTACCCATTGTAATAAATTAACCCCTTCCCTGCCCATTGATCACTGACTACAGTGATCAATTGCCAGGGATTACATTTTACTATGATCTGATTTTTTTTTTTAACCCCTGAGGGTTAATTCTTTTTTTTTAACCCTCAGGGGTTAAATTTATTTAATTAATTAATTAAAATATTTTAATATTATATATTTAGCTAGCTGGGGTGGGTGGAAGTTAGTGGGGAATTGGGGGATTTGGCGTTAGGCTAACTAGGGGTTAACGTTAAAGTTTTAAAATAAACTTTAAAAAGTTTAAAATTAAGCTTAAAAAAGTTTTAATAACATTTAAGTAAAAAATAAAAAAACACCCCCCTTTACCTAGTCCAAATAAAAATTAACCCCTTCCCTGCCAGTCGATCACTGCCTACAGTGATCAAATACAGATCACAGTATTATACTGTGATCTAATTTTTTTAACCCCTGAGGATTAACTTTTATTTATTTTTTAACCCTCAGGGGTTCAATTTATTTAATTAATTTAAATATTTTATAACTATATATTTTGCTAGCTGGGGTGGGTGGGAGTTATGGGAAAATTGGGAATTTACTGTTAGTGCTGCTTACTGCTAGTTAGGGGTTAACGGTAAAAAAAAAAAGCTTAGAAAAATGTTAAATCTGTAAAAAAGTTTTAAGAAAGTTTAGGAAAGTTTTAAAAAAATTAATAAGCAAAACAAAAGTTTAAAAACTAGTTTTTAAAAGTAAAAAAGTAAAAAAATACATTTTTAAAACGCTCATTACCACTACACCTGGAACAAACTAGAGAAAAAATTATCCCATGCCAAGGTTCAAAATATGCCTTTTGAATTACCCCAGGGTGTATTCTTTAATAAATAGTATGTGTTTGTGGGGAAGTTTCAATAACCAACCGTCTAAACTACTCCAAATTGGAACATGGACACAGGGCCGGTGCAAAGAATTTTGGGTACATAGGCGAAGATGCATTTTTCCTCCCCCCCCCAAAAACATATTCGCCCATGTGCCTCTTAACCTCCCTTTTGTGTTTCTTATCCTGTCTTTTAAATATCTGACTCCCTTTAGTGTATTTTATCTCCTATTTTTGCCTTTGTGTGTCTCCTATCTCTCCTCTTTGTGTCTTTTATTCTTCCCAGCTCCTTTGTGTGTCTCTTTCCTTCTCAAGCCCCGCTGTGTGTTTCTTTTACATCCAGCCCCTCTCCCTGTCCCTTAATGGTCCCCTCCCTTTTCTGACCCTTACTGTTCCTCTCCCTTCTCTCCTCCTTTCCCTGTTCCTCAGTGTTCCTTTCCCTTCCCCCCTCCTTTCCCTGTCCCTTAGTGTTCCTCTCCCCTCCCCCCTCTGTTCCCTGTCGCTTAGTGTTCCTCTCCCCCCTCCCTCCTTTTCCTGTACCTTAGGGTATCTCTCCCCTCTTCTCCATGTCCCACCCCCATAGTGGTCCCCTCCCCTTCCTGGTGTGCCTCCTACCTTTCTTGTAGCGTGGCTGAGCGGAGCGAATCCCGGTACAGTGAGCTTTTCCTGTCAGTCCTGCTAGGTACAGGAAACAGAAGTTCCTGTACCACAGTACACTCCGCTTGGCCACGCTACAGTCAGGGGTGTAGAAACACTGACAGTCACACACACTCAATGACAAACACACAGACATCTCTGACAGCCAGACTCACTTATCTGACACTCATTCATTGACAGACACACAAACACTGACAGACTCATTGACAAACACACACACACAAACTCACAGACACTGACAGACACATGTACTCACATGCACACATGCACATACTGACAGACACACTCACTCACACACACACACTGACAGACACTCTCACTCACACATATACACTGACAGAACCACACACACACATATTCACATACACACACACACACTGACAGACACACTCACTCACACACTGACAGACACACATACACACACACTGACAGACACACACACACACACACACACACACACACACACACACACACACACACACACACACACACACACACACACACACTCACACACACACACACACACACACTGACAGACACACATACACATACACACACACTGACAGACACACTCACTCACACACTGACAGACACACTCACTCACACACTGACAGACACACATACACACACACACTGACAGACACACACACGCACACACTGACAGACACACATACACACACACACTGACAGACACACACACACACACACACACACTGACAGACACACTCACTCACATGCACACACACACTAACAGTAATTAATCATCTAAATTAAATTAAAATGTCCCACCCAGCCTCCCTACCTGGAGAGCTGGCGTGGGTCTCTCATTGGTGGTCCAGTGGGGCTGCTGGGAGGCGTGCGGCTGAATTGGATGCCGAGGTGGCGAGGGAGCTCTGATCTCTCTGATCTGCTCCCTCGCAGGCTGCTTACTGATGCCGCGGGAGCCGGAATATGACGTCATCAGCAAACAGCCTGCGAGGGAGCACATCAGAGAGATCAGAGCTCCCTCGCCACCTCAGCATCCAATTCAGCCGCACGCCGCGCCGGGGATCCAGGAGGTGACCTGGCAGGAGGGAGCACTTCCCTCCTGCCGGTCACTGGAATTTTGCGCCCCCAGAGCCGGTGCGCCCTAAGGCGGCCGCCTGTGCCGCCTTATGGACGCGCCGGCCCTGCATGGACACAGAGTAAAACTTCAAAGTTAGAAAAAAAACGAATGGCTGCTTCTCAAATGCGCCCCTTCAACATCCACATATACCTGGCAAAGGTACATACGGGGGTATTGCTGTACTCAGCCGACATAGCTGAGCAACATATGAAGTATTATACAGTCATAGCACACATAAGGTTTGCAAAATATACTGTGCAAACTCACTTTGTATGTCAAAAAGGCAGAAAAAATGCTTATTACCACTACACTTGGTACAAGCTAGCGAAAAATGATCCCACGCTAAGGTTCAAAAAATGCCTTTTGAAATACCCTGGGATGTCTTCTTTAAGAAATGGTATGGCTTTATGGGGTATTTGGATTATATAGCCTGGTAAAATACTCTAAAATGGGACATGGTCACAGCCTAAAAATTTAAAGTTTGAAAAAAACTGGAATGGCTGTGTCCCAAATGTGCCCCTCTGATGTCCACATATACCTGGCAAAGGTACATACGGGAGTATTGCTGTACTCAGCCGACATAGCTGAGCAACATATGAAGTATTATACAGTCATAACGCACATAAGGTTTGCAAAATATACTGTGCAAACTCACTTTGTGTGTCAAAAAGGCAGAAAAAACGCTTATTACCACTACATCTGGTACAAGCTAGCGGAAAAATGATCCCACGCTAAGGTTCAAAATATACCTTTTGAAACACCCTGGGGTGTCTACTTTAAGAAATGGTAGGTCTTTGTGGGGTAGTTTGAATTTAAAACCTGCAAAGATGCTTGGAAATTGCACATAGGCCCAGCGTCAAAATTCAAAGTTCAGTAAAAACGGATATGACTTGGTCTCCTATATGGCACTGTAGCTTCACGAAATATTGCCAAAGACATTCATTGGGGGGGTCTTTTTACTCAGAAGACTTAGCTGAGCATAATTTGGGAGGTTTGAACTTAGTGGCACATATGAAATATACAAAACGCCCAGCAAAAATGCAATCCGTATGTAAAAAAAACAAAATAATTTTTTACCACATACTTTGGCATATATTTGTGAAAAAATGGGGGTATGTTAAGGCACAATATGCACCTTATGAGATACCCTGGAGTGTCAACTTTTACAAAGGGTAGGCCTTTGTGGGGTTTTTTTGAACAGTCAAACTGTTATAATACCCCAAATGGAAGCTAAGGCTCATTAAATCCATCTCTCAAAATTCTACTGTGAATACTGAAAAGGACAGGTCTCCTATATGGCACTGTAGCTTCACGAAATAGTGCCAAAGACATACAATGGGGGTGTCCTTTTACTCAGAAGACTTAGCTGAGCATAATTTGGTGGGTTTGAACTTAGTGGCACATATGAAATATACAAAACGCCCAGCAAAAATGCAATCTGTATGTAAAAAATGCACAAAATTATTTTTTACCACATACTTTGGCATATATTGGTGAAAAAATTGGGGCATGTTAAGGCACAATATGCACCTTATGAGATACCCTGGAGTGTCTACTTTTACAAATGGAAGGCCTTTGTGGGGGTTTTTTGAACAGTCAAACTGTTATAATACCCCAAATGTAAGCTAAGGCTCATTAAATCCATCTCTCAAAATTCTACTGTGAATACTGAAAAGGACAGGTCTCCTATATGGCACTGTAACTTCATGAAATAGTGCCAAAGACATACAATGGGGGTGTCATTTTACTCAGCAGATGTAACTGAACATAAATAAAACTTTGTACAGGAATAGCACACACCAACTTTACTAAATATACATGAGAATTTCTTTGTTATAAGTGTGCCAAAAACCAAAAAAAACACAATTTTACTCCAATATTTAGCAGAGGTTGGCGGTGAAATGGCTACATAGAAAGTGTCAAAACAACCTTAGGTAAATAGCCTGTGATGTCTACTTTATATAAATGTATACTTTTGTGTGGCAATTTTATTTCTTTTATGGCTATTAAGCTTACAAGACAAACATACCAAATTCTAAAATTGCTTCACATTAAAGGTTTAGTTTACTCCTTGTGCTTTGTGACCTGTAACTACTAAAAAAAATTTTTAAATCTCAGACACATTATATATTCTGTAAATCAGAACAACTAAATTAATTTCTTTTTAATTACTTTTCTTAACCTGCACTAATAATGCACACATTATTATTGCAAAAACTGTAAAAAAAAACCCACAAAATTGTCATTTTGTTTAAATTTTTCAGTATTTTTTTATAATAAATAAAGCTCTGTCCTTAAAGGGACCACTATAGTGGCAGGAAAACATACTCGTTTAACTGGCACTATAGTGCCCTGAGGGTGCCCCAACCCTCAGGGTCCCCCTCCCGCCGGGCTCTGGGGAGAGGAAAGGGGTTAAAACTTACCTTTCTCCAGCGCCGGGCGGTGAGCTCTCCGCCTCCGATCCTCCTCCTCTCCTCCCTTTCGGCTGAATGCGCACGCTCGGCAGGAGCTGCGCACGCATTCAGCCGGTCTCATAGGAAAGCATTTACAATGCTTTCCTATGGACGCTTGCGTGTTCTCACTGTGATTTTCACAGTGAGAATCACGCAAGCGCCTCTAGTGGCTGTCTCACTGAGGGCTGGATTAACCCATTTGCAAACATAGCAGTTTCTCTGAAACTGCTATGTTTATAAAAAAAATGGGTTAACCCTAGCTGGATCTGGCACCCAGACCACTTTATTAAGCTGAAGTGGTCTGGGTGCCTAGAGTGGTCCTTTAAGGGGTTAATGGCAGAGAATTCAGCAGTGAGACTGTAGGGAAATTATCTATGCACCAAAACTGCTTCATTAAGCTATAGTTATTTGGCTGACTATAGTGTCCCTTTAACTTCTTCCTTGGAAAGCAAAAAAGATAGGGAGGTTATGAGATCGGATAGGACTCTCTAACAAGCAGTACGGCCCCTTAATTAGCAGACAGTGTTAAAAACCCTTCAAAGTGATTAAAGAGAAATTCAACTGAATTAAGAATCCTGTCATTCAACATAAAGAACAATTATTAAACCCATAAAATGTTCCACAATCCATGGATACTTGCTATTAAATAATTGCTACTTTTTAGCACTAACAGTAATTTACTAATCAAACGGAAAGTTCTTAATAAAATAAATTTCATGTGCAGATATATTCACAAAATAGAACAGTTTCATCACGTTGGCTGATCTAAGACCTGGGGAGATAGCGCAGCTTAGCGGACAAGGGCACATGTATGAGTGCGGGGATAGTTGCGTGTGATTGGTTGTGTATGAATGTGTGGGTGGGATTATGTGGTGTGTGAGTTTAGTGGGGGGTGGTCTTACCTCAGTGCCACTTGGGATTTGGGCCAGCAAACAGCTTCCTGTCCTCCTGGTCCTGGGCCTGTAGGTTTACCAGCTTGAGGGATGGAGGTTGATGCTATTTTGGCTTCCCTCAGAGCTGCTGCAACGTTGGATGGTGGCCGGCAACTCCGTGAGTATTATGCTCGCCTCAGCCCAGGTATGGCTGCCGGTGCGAGTCCCCCTCCCCCGGCCTACCTCCTCCTGAGACCTCCCTTGAGCCCCTTCCTGGGGGCCGCACTAGCACCAGCCGGCATTCTCGCCCGCCAGTTAGGCTGTCCCTGACACTACTCCTCTGGCCCGGTTGAAGAGTAGGAGCCCAGGCCCGAGGCATCACCAGGACCGCATGTCTGTGGCTCCAGACACGTGGCCTACTACTCCAGGACGGGATGCGCGGCCTACCCGGCGGGCTCCAGCTTCACGGCCGGCATCTCCTACACAGCCCGCCCCGGCCTCCGGCAGAGGACCACAGGGCAGTGGACGGTGGGCTGCACCTTCCCGATGGCGGACGGCCACCCAACGGCCTTCCAGGTCTCCCCGCGGTAGGCGGGGCGGCGGGGCGGCGGGGCTGGGTCCAGGGCTCCAGTGGACCCGGCTGCTGTTATTGGATTTGCCCAGCGCCTGGATCACCTGTGAGGACCTCAGTGGATGCTGGATTTCCTGTCACTTTGCCTCAACCTTCTGGGATTGCGGTGCAGAGGTTGGAACGCCAGGCTGCAACGGGTAAGTGCGGTGTTCCCTCCTCTTCTAGTCATTCAGGTCCCGCGCTGGGGGGGGTTCCTCTCAGGTCTTCATGGGTTTTTAGATCAGTGGGAGCGGGGGGCGGCAGTTAGTGGGGACACCTCTATGGACGGTCAGCTTCGGTCGGTAGTAGTAGTAGTAAGTAGTGTGTGTATATAGTGAATGCAGAGTGTGTGTGTGTTTGTGTAGTGGATTTAGTGTTTGTATAGTGAATGCAGAGTGTGTGTGGATGTGTAGTAGATGTAGTGTGTGTGTAGTGACTGTAGAGTGTATGTTTGTGTAGTGACGGCAAAGTGTGTGTTGTGTAGTAGATGTAGTGTGTGTAGTGAATGCAGAATGTGTGTTGTGTAGTGTGTGAAGTGACGGCAAAGTGTGTGTGGAAGAATGTAGTGTGTGTAGTGACTGCAAAGTGTGTGTTTGTGTAAGGATGTAGTGTGTGTAGTGAATGCAGAGTGTGCGTTATATAGTAGATGTAGTATATGTAGCGAATGAAAAGTGCATTTTCGTGTAAGGATGTAGTGTGTGTAGTAAATGTAAGTGTGTGTAAGAATGTAGTTTGTATAGTGACTGCAAAGTGTGTGTTTGTGTAAGGATGTAGTGTGTGTAGTGAAACAGAGTGTGTTTGTGTAAGGGTGTAGTGTGCGTTGTGACTGCAGAATGTGTGTAAATGTAATGTATAATGTGTGTAAATGTAGTAGTATTGTGTATAGTGTGCCTACAGTATTTGTTTGTTTTTTTTCTTCCATTAATTGCAATAAATTGTATTTCTTTCCCACCTCCCGGTGTCTTACCTGTGGCCAGGGAGGGGGGAGATCACATTCCCTGGTGGTCCGGTGGCATGGTGCGGGCCCCCTGCTACCTGTATTCTGCAGGGGGCCCAGCACACTCGAAATATACTTCCTAGCTGCTCTGCTCTGTCTAAGTCTCACAAGCCGCACGGAGCGTTGCCATGGTAACCTGTGGCAATGCTCTAACGATCGCGGCACTCGGTAGACATAGACAGAGCAGAGCAGCCTGAAAGTATATTTCGAGTGTGCTGGGCCCCCTGCAGAATACAGGTAGCGGGTGGCTTAAAGATGCACATATATATGCGCACATATGTAATGTGGGGTCCGGGACGCCCTGAACAGTCCGGGCTCCCCAGGACCGTCAGGCCCATGACAGCCATCATGGTTGTCATGTCCTCATGGCGGCCCTGCTTTCATATAGTCAGATGTGAACAGGCAGATTCTCGGTGTGAACAGGCAGATTCTCAGGGTGAATAGGCAGATTCTCAGGGTTAATAGGCAGATTTTAGGGTGAATAGGCAGATTCTCAGCGTGAATGTGCAGATTTTAGGGTGAACGGGAAAATTCTGAGGGTGAATGGGCATATTCTCAGGGTGAATAGGAAGATTCTCAGGGTGAATAGGCAGATTCTCAGAATGAACAGGCAGATTCTCAGGGTGAACAGTCAGATTTTAGGGTGAATAGGCAGATTCTCAGCGTGAATGTGCAGATTTTAGGGTGAACGGGAAAATTCTGAGGGTGAATGGGCATATTCTCAGGGTGAATAGGAAGATTCTCAGAATGAACAGGCAGATTCTCAGGGTGAACAGGCAGATTTTAGGGTGAATAGGCAGATTCTCAGCGTGAATGTGCAGATTTTAGGGTGAATGGGCATATTCCTAGGATGAATAGGCAGATTCTCAGGGTGAATGTGCAGATTTTGGGGTGAAAGAAAAGATTCTCAGGGTGAATGGGCAGATTCTCAGAATGAATGGGCAGGTTCTCAGGGTGCATGTGCAGATTTTAGGATGAACGGAAAGATTCTCAGAGTGAATGGGCAGATTATTAAGGTGAATGTGCTTATTTCGGAGTGAATGGGCAGATTATTAAGGTGAACGGGCAGGTTTTCAAGGTGAATGGGCAGATTCTCTGGGAAAGATCTAGAATTATAAATGTTTAAATGGTTAAATTCTCTGCAGGATTATAAATACTTCAAGGGTCATTTTAGTCCTTTGTTCTCGAACATCTGGTGTTTGGTCTACTACTGTTTAAAACAACACTTTTAATAAACTAAAGTAACCATGGGAACCAGGATACTGTTTCACACAAACAAAGAAGTATTGCATTAAATCATTCAATTAACTTCATTAAAATGCTCTTAAAGTGATAGCGTTGCTTTAATGTTTAGTTTATATTATAATTAGTGTTTTAAAGAACCACTACATATTATTGTACTATTACAGCTCAGTGTATTGTTATTGTGTTATCACATTTTATTGTATTATTGCAGATTATTATATTATATTCTAGATTGTAAACTGTTTCAAGTTGTTCCTGTAACATTTTGTAATTATCTTACTTTTTGTTAAATTTCTCCTTTAATAATATTGTAAAGCGCTACAGAATATGTTGGCGCTCTGTAAAAGCTGACAACAATAATAATAACAACTCAGTGTATTATTGCAGCTCATTGTGTCATTACAGCTCATTGTATTATTACAGTTTGTTATATTACAGTTTAATGTATTATTACAGCTTGTTACAGTATTGCAATTTATTGTATTATTACAGCTTATCATATCATTGCAGCTCATTCTATTATTACAGCTCTGTATATTATTACAGCTCAGTGTACTATTACAGCTCATTGTGTTACAATTCTTTGTATTATTACAGCTTATATGATTAGAACTCAGTGTATTATTGCATCTCATTGTATTATTAGAGCTTATTGTAGTATCACAACTCATTTTTGTATGATGGTTTATTGTATTATTACATCTCGTATCATTACAACTCAGTGCATTATTACAGCTCATTGTACTATTACACCTTGTATTATTACAGCTATGTGTATTATTACAGCTCATTGTGTCACTACAGCTTATTATACATTGCCTGGCCCAAAAAAACAGTTGCCACATGGATTTAACTAAGCAAATAGGTAAGAGCCTCCTATTGGATAGTTACTGCATCAGCGATTATCTTTCAGCTGGCAACAAGTTATTTAACCCCAACTGATGCAATGAGTAGCTTCTCATTTCTTAAACAACCATGTCGAAAGACACATCCCGTGGTCGTGGTCTGTTTGAGAAGGGTTAAATCATTGGCATGCATCAAGCAGAGAAAACATCTAAGGAGAATACAGAAACGACTAAAATTGGGTTAAGAACTGTCCAACGCATTCTAAAAAACTGAAAGGATAGTGGGGAACCATCATCTTTGAGAAAGAAATGTGGTCGGAAAGTGATGCACCCATCATGTCTAGTGCCTACTGTACAAGCCTGTGGGGGCAGTGCTGTGATCTGGGGTTGCAGCAGTTGGTCAGGTCTAGGTTCAGCAACATTATGTGCCCAAAGAATGAGGTCAGCTGACTACCTGAATATACTAAATGACCAGGTTATTCCATCAATGGATTTTTTTTTTCTTCCCTGATGGCACGGGCATATTCCAAGATGACAATGCCAGGATTCATCGGGCTCAAATTGTGAAAGAGTGGTTCAGGGAGCATGAGACAAAATTTTCACACATGGATTGGCCACCACAGAGTCCAGACCTTAACTCCATTGAGAATCTTTGGGATGTGCTGGAGAAGGCTTTGCACAGTGGTCCGACCCTCCCATCATCAATACAAGAAAAATGAATGCAACACTGGACGGAAATAGATCTTGAAACATTGCAGAAGTTTATTGAAACAATGCAACAGCGAATGTGTGCCGTAATCAAAGCCAAAGGTGGCCCAACAAAATATTAGAGTGTGTGACCTTTTTTTTTTTTGCCAAAATATTTTTTGGCCAGGCTGTGTATAATTTCAACTTATGGTATTGTTACAGCTCATCGTGTAGTTAAAGTTAATTGTATTATTACAGCTCACTGTATCATGACAGTTTATATCATTACATCTTATTTTATTATCTTACACACCTGATTCCTCTCCTGCAACTGTCATTTAAAAAAAACAACACAAAGTCTTCAGTAAATACTATTCTACCAACCTACTTTTCTATACTGCCCTTACCTTTGAGTCACTATACACTACGCCCTCTAGCATGTAAGCTCATTGAGCAGGGCCATCAAGCCCTCTGTTCCTGTGCATCCAACTCATCTGGTTACAATTACATGTCTGTTAGTCCACCCATTGTACTGCGCTGTGGGATTTGTTGGTGCTATATAAATAATAATAATAATAATAATTGTGTTAATACAGATCATAGTATTATTACAGCTAATTGTATTTTACAGCATATTATACTATTATAGATTATTGAATAATTACAGCTGCTTGTATCGTTGCAGCTTATTGTATTATTAGAGCTCAATGTATTGTTACAGCTCACTGTATTGTTACAGCTCAGTGTATTATTACATCTCTGTTTTGTTACAGCTGATTGTATTATTACATCTCTGTGTATTATTACAGTTTATTGTATTGTCACAGCGCATTGTATTGTTACAGCTCAGTGTACTATTACAGCTCATTGTTTTGTTACAGCTCATTGTATTATTACAGCTCTTTGTTTTGTTACAGCTCATTGTATTATTATAGCTCTTTGTTTTGTAACCGCTCATTGTATTATTACAAACCTTTGTTTTGTTACAAATCAGTGTATTATTACAGCTCAGTGTATTATCATAGCTCATTGTATTATTACAGCTCTTTGTTTTGTTACAGCTCATTGTATGGTTACAGCTCATTGTATTATTACAGCTCATTGTATTACTGCTTATTCTGGTCTGTACTGAGATTCAATGAATTAGTCTAACAAATTATCCAAACAGTGATGTTTGTATCTCGGTGTGAAACTGATAGTGCTAGATGTAATGAGTAAGTGCAGAGCACCATCTGTGCCAATTTAATTAAAGTTGACTCAGAGTTTATTAACCCAGCTTAGCTATTGCACGCTTTCTCCTCTGCTGGCTGAGACTGGCTTTAAATCCAATTTCACCCTCGTCAAACCTCCACTTTACACCTTAATTCTACATTACAGTTTTTGTCTTCTACAACATGATGTTTGTACATAGCTGGAATTACTGGGAACTTATATTCTAATTTATTCAACCAGGTGCATTCTGGGAAATTGGTAATTAAAGTCAAACTGTCACATTTACATGTTTGAACTTTCTTGTATATATTATACCTCTCCAATGGCCAGACCACTTCTGCCCATTGGAGAGGTCTGGGTGCCAACTCCCATCACCCTTAACCCTGCAAGTGTAATTATTGCAGTTTTTATAAACTGCAATAAGTACCTTGCAGGGTTAAGTCCTCCTCTAGTGGCTGTCTACCAGACAGTCACTAGGGGGACTTCCGGCTTCTTAAAACATGAAAAGTGTTTTAAAACCACGCTGGATGTCCTCCCGCTATGCATGAAGACCTCCAGCTTCGCCGGAATCCCCATGGGAAAGCATTGAATGATGCTTTCCTATGGGGAGGTCTTATGCACGCGCCCTGATATTGCCTCGCATGCGCATTAGGTCTCCCCCGCTGACCCAGAGCTGGAATTTAGGTAAGTCACTGAAGGGGTTTTAACCCATTCAGCAGCATGGGATGGGGGTGGGAGGGAGGGGGCACTGCAGGATTCTGCAGGTTTAGGAAAACAGATTTGTTTTCCTGGCACTGGAGAGTTCCTTTAAGAAAAGCCTATTGATGCACATGGTTTGTTTGTGTTACAGAAAGTGCTCTCTCAAATCTACATACTTGCTGTGGGCACGTAATAGACACAGCCATATTAGTTATGCACAGGGCTGGACTGGGAAAAAAAATTCGGCCCGGGCATTTTTAAACCACAGCGGCCCACTGAAAAGAGGGTGGGCCAATTGGGTGTGTTTTGTTATCCCCAATGAGCAGGGCCGGTGCAAGGATTTTTGGGTACACAGGCGAAGATGATTTTGGAGCCCCCCCTCCAAAGCATCTTCACCTGTGTCCCTCTTAACCCCCCTTTAGTGTCTTACCCCCTATTTTTTCTCCATTGTGTGTCTTACACCTCCCTTGTGTATCTCTTACTAACCCCCTTTGTGTTTCTTACTCCCCCCAGCCTCTGTCTCCCAGACCCTTTCTTTTACTCTTACCAACTCCTTTGTGTATTTCTCTTTCACCACCAGCCCGTCTATCTCCCCCCAGCCCCTCTGTCTTTTTTTCCTCTTCTCCAGCCCCTCTGTGTCTCTTTCACTCCCAGTCCCTTTGTATTTTATTCACAGTCACCTCTGTGGTCTTTCTCAGCCCCAGGTCCATCATTGTGTCTTTCTCCCCACCCAGGCCCCCCTGTGTGCCGTGCTACTCTCCCCTCCACAGTGGCGGATCCAGGGGGGGGCAACGGGGCAATTGCCCCCCCCGAGAAATCCGACGGTCTCCCTCTTCCTCCCCTGCCAGCCCTGCAATGTGCCTGCGGACCGGAGGGGAGATCACAGATCTTCCTCCCCGGTCCGCAGGCACCGTGCTGGCGGCCAGCGGGGGAGGGAGGGAGTGAGAGAGAGGACCCAGGAGCTCAGTATGCAGCTCCTCCGGGTCCTTCTCTCGCGAGATTTGGAGCGTTGCCGCGGTTACCACGGCAACGCTCCAAATCTCGCAAGAGTGAACTCTAGCCCGGGAGCGCGGGCTAGAGTTCACTCTCACCACCTGACCACCAATGAATCCCCACCGGACCACCAGGGAAATGCCCCCCCTCCTCCCAGTAAAGGTAAGAAGGGAGGGGGGGCATAGAATTTTTTTTTATTTTAATTAAATTAAAAAATATTATATTATAAAAAAAAAGCCACCCTACCCTGATCACACACACACATATACTGCCCCCCCATTCACACACAAACTGCCCCCTATACACACAAACTGCCCCCCATCTGGCACAAACTGCCCCCCATTCACACAAACTACCCCCCATTCACACACACAAACTGCCCCTATACACACAACTGCCCCCATTCACACACAAACTGCCCCCATTCACACACACAACCAAGCCCCCATACACACACAAACTGCCCCTATACACAATGTAAACTGCCCCCTTCACACACAAACTGCCCCCTATCTACACAAACTTTCTCCCATTCACAAACTGCCCTATACACACAAACTGCTCCCCCCATTCACACACAAACTGCCCCTCCCCCATTCACACACAAACTGCCCCCCCCATTCACACAAACTGCCCCTATCTTCACACACACTGCCCCCCATACACACACACACACTGCCCCCCATACACACACACACACACTGCCCCCCTATACACACACTGCCCCCCATACACACACACACACACTGCCCCCCATACACACACACTGCCCCCTATACACACAAACTGCCCCTATACACACACACTGTCCCCCCATACACACACTGCCCCCATACACACACTTCTGCCCCTATACACATACTGCCCCCATACACACACTGCCCCCACATACATACACTGCCCCCACATACACACACTGCTCCCCCATACACACATACTGCCCGCCATACACACACACTGCAATACTCACACACACTGCAACTGTTACACACACTGCATCCCTGACAAACACTGCCGCCCTCACTCACACACTACAACCTTCACACACACACACTGCACCACTCACACACACCACTGCTCCTATACCCTACTACAGCCCCATTTCCCAGCAGATCTCGGGTAAGTTGTCAAACTGTTCTTAAACGGTTTGACTACTTACTGTGGGAGGGGGTCCTGGCACTATTGACACCATAACCACTACACTGAGCTGTAGTGGTTATTGTGTCTGAATTATTTCTTTAAATAATCTACAAGTGCCCCTCCCGAGATCAGGCTCTGGATCCGGCCGCACTGCCCCTCCACATGTCCTCTTTAGTTTTCCTCTCTCTCCCTCCTCCCCTGTCCCTAGTGTTTCTCCCCCCATATGTTCCTTAGTGTTCCTTTCCCTCCTCTCCTGTCCTCAGTGTTCTCTCCCTCCTGTGTTCTTAGTGTTCCTTTTTCACCTCTTTTACTAATACCTCTCTTAGTGCCCCCCCATTCCCCTTAATGTTCCTCCCACCCCCCTTTAGTGTTCCTCTCGCTTCTCTTTTAGTGCCCTGCTGTACCCCAGTGTTCCTTTTCACTTCCCTCCCCTGTACCTTAGTGCTCCCCCTAGTGTTCTTCCCCCCTCATGTTCTTCAAACCTCCCTCTTTTTCTAGTGTTCTTCCCTCCCTGTCCTATAGCATTCTTTGCCCTCTCCCTGTCCTGTATAGTGTTTTTACTCCCTCTCTATAGTGTGTTCTCCCTCTATAGTTTTTCTTCCCTCTCCTATGTCTTTCCTCCCTTAGTGCCTCTTTCTCCCCTCCTTGTCCCCGGTGTGTCCCCTACCTTTCTTGTAGCGTGGCCGAGTGGAGCGGACCGCGGTACAGGAGCTTCAGTTTCCTGTACCTGGCTGGACTGATGGGAAGTTCTGTGTGAGGGTGACGTGTGTGTGTGTTAGGGTTCTGTGGGAGGGTGGTGTGTGTGTGTTAGGGTGCTGTGTGTGGGGGTGATGTGTGTGTTTGGAGGGATTGTGTAGAGGCAGTTAAATGCCAAGATTTATGTATTTATTTATTTTAACAAACAAAAAAAGGCATTGTATCCCCCCCCCTTCTTACTTGTAGCCTGGGAGGGTGGCCGTGCTGCCATCTATCCCTGGTGGTCCTAGTGGTGAGTGAACTCTAGCCCGTGGGGCAAGAGTTCACTCTTGCGACACCCGGATATTGCAAGATAAACCTCCTCCGGGTCCTCTCCAGTCAATCTCGCCCCCCGGCGGCCGCAATACAATTATATTTTCTTTGATTCTGCTCTTTTAGTGAAATTGGCTGAATTAAATATGTTTACAAAAAGCTTTTCTTTTTTCAGTTTTAGTAAATGTTCATTTTACTGGATAGATACTTTATACAGCTTTAATTGTATTGCATTAACACTAAGTCACCTCATTTAATCCCTTCATTACCAAACACTTTTACATTGAAAAACGATATTATCACCACATTTATTTGGAGGTATAGCTAGCATATATAGAGCAGCAGGAAATGCTATCAGAATGCTTGGTGGTTGTATAGGGAGAGGTATTAGCAGTAGAAAGAGGGAAGTGCTCATGCCATTGTACAGAACACTGGTGAGACCTCACTTGGAGTATTGTATGCAGTACTGGAGACCGTATCTTCAGAAGGATATTGATACTTTAGAGAGAGTTCAGAGAAGGGCTACTAAACTGGTTCATGGATTGCGGGATAAAACTTACCAGGAAAGGTTAAAGGATCTTAACATGTATAGCTTGGAGGAAAGGCGAGACAGGGGGGATATGATAGAAACATTTAAATACATAAAGGGAATCAAAACAGTAAAGGAGGAGACTATATTTAAAAGACGAAACTATCACAACAAGAGGACATAGTCTTAAATTAGAGGGGCAAAGGTTTAAAAATAATATCAGGAAGTATTACTTTACTGAGAGGGTAGTGGATGCATGGAATTGCTTTCCAGCTGAAGTGGTAGAGGTTAACACAGTAAAGGAGATAAGCATGTATGGGATAGGCATAAGGCTATCCTAACTATAAGATAAGGCCAGGGACTAATGAAAGTATTTAGAAAATTGGGCAGACTAGATTGGCCGAATGGTTCTTATCTGCCGTCACATTCTATGTTTCTATAAACATCTAATATCTCAGCAGTTTTGTGTATAGATTGCTTTACAGACAAACTTAACAAATAAAAACATGTAAATTTATTAAAAAATAACATTTCACTTATGCTTTCATCCTTTACAAACGTCTGTAAAATGAAATGCTTTAGACAGTATGCAATGTCCTTTATCTTGCAATGTTTCACACACTGTCTAAAATGTTAGTATAAAAGCAAAAAATGCAATGTTCCTTGCAAACAGTAGGCATGACAAAAATATATAAATAAAAATGGTCAATACCTTGCATAGATATTTGTAAGGACCCTGGAGTCATTATTAGCAGTACAGCTTACTAAAAATGACAACAGAATGTAAAAAGAGTGTGTGCTTTTGAGTATAATGTCTACATACAGTAAATACAATTAAATCATATATTTCTAAAATAAAGTTATTTAAAACTGATATAGCAATCTTTATCAATATCTGTACTGCTAATGTAATCCTGGTGGTGAAATGCTGGAATCCATTCAATCCTCCCTCTCCCTGAGGGTAGTAATAGTATGACCCATTGAAACTTCCTGCACTGTTTGAAAGCTGGAGGGAACTGACATTTTCAGTAACGTTACTGTAACGGAACTCCCCGTACTTCGACCGAGTACCTTCCGTTGATGGACGCTTCCTAGCTTGCACCGAGGACCACAAGCACCGCAGCGGACACCACAACCACCGCAGACTCCACAACCGCCGTAGCTTAACTGGAGTCTTGCTGTCTTCCTTCCACCCTGGATCAGCTTCTGTCCTCCAGGACCGTGTGGGAAAGACCTCTTCCTTCCACCCTGTATGAACCTCCAGCATCCAGGACTGTGTGGGCAAGACCTCTCCTCCAGCAGAGCGTATCAGGAACAGCTCTTAGAAGAGCTAGGTGATTTAAAGCTCAAGGGAGTATGCAGAGCATAGCAATCCCCAGTGTGATTATAGCAGGTCCCTCCAATCATGAGACAAGACTACGTGTTGAGGGTCAAGAAGATCTGTTTTAATGCCAGCAAAGGGCTTTCTTTTATGCAAGTTGTTACACACAGTTCCCACCCACATGGTCTTGTGGAACAGCCAATCAAACACAATACAATACAGTCAGACAATTCCCAGTCATTACAGCAAAATCTTCCCCTCTGCCTGTGATATAATTACTGAACACAATGGGCTAACGTAATTATCACAGGCAGGAAAATACACAGTTTTACACAATATTCATAACTTTAAAAGTATACATCACATGCACATACAATTATATTTTCCAAATCAGCATACTCCAAATACAAACATATGTCAAAATCATACAGATTGGTCCAGTGGTTCAAAAGATAGATGGAAGTCCTATTTGACCGACTGCAAGCATGACTTGGTTGTGGTAAGCCAATTATCTCCAGCATACAGAAAATATCTCTATTCACAACAACAGCAAAAATACACAAAAATACATCATTCCTATCATACTGAACAGAACCCCCCACATTCAACCTAACCCCAAATAGCTTGGATCTGAGCGCTCAATATATCCAAACAGCACTCAGATCCCACGAACACAGTCAAATCGCCATGGGATTTAAGTTTAGCAAGGGCTAATGAGAGATTCATGAGGGACAAAGCAGCCAGTTTGAACTGGTCTGGCAGTGTCCCTGGAACCACGCCCTGCTGGAAAACAATGGGACAGGAAAAGGCACATTCTCTCATGCAATCAAACGGGCAGAAAAAGTGTTTCAAAATCCCATAAGCCCAAATAATATTTTTAGTGGACACAATCTCCCAGGGGCCATAGTCACAGGGCAGGAGGCTGGCAATCAGGCTCCTCCAAAAGCCAGGGGCAAAGGGCAGTTTGTTATATAAAAACCCAGTGACAAAAGGCAGTTTGTCACAGTTACATTTTTAGCAAATACATGGAAATAAATACAGAATACTCGGTTCTTGTATTATTATTTTATTTTTTATATAGCGCCAGCAAATCCCGTAGCGCTGTAGAATGTATTGAAGGGGTTAACCATTATTTGAACTTTAGTGCTAGATTTTTGTGTTTTAGAGTTTTCTTTCTGTATTTTAGTAAAGGAATTAAAAACAAAAGCTGAAACCAACGCAATTCTTTCATATGTTATCAAGTAGTTCAGATTGTACTATGTAAGATTTTGTGTGTTTAAAAATGAAGAGGAGAGTAGAGATTTATCATGGGCACTCTGCCAGAACATTCCATTGGTTTCCACGGTGACTGCTGCACTTTTATCACTTTGCTCCATAACAGATTTTTATCCAGAACCCCACTGTATCTTTACCTATCGTCCATTAAGAGTTACTTTCTGATATTTGCATGAAATTAATAGTGTTTGTTCTTTTCAGCAACCACATAACATTTTGCAGAGACGGCTGCTGGAGACCAACTTGTCCAAAATCCGAACTAACCGCACATCTTGGACTTCGAAAAGCGAGCTCTCAACTCATAGCAACAAGTTCAACCACACGAAATGCGAACGTAAAGTGGAGGAGGAGGAGGAACTGATTTTTGTCTCGTGCCAGGTGGGACATTATTCCTAATTTATATTGAATATCCCATAATGTCATAATCCTGTAACTCGGCTTCCCATTCCATCTGTTTACAAATTAAGGTTAGAAATTTTAATGTCGGATTTTCTTTCTACGGACAGGTCATATAACACGTTCTGACCATGTGCAAAATTGAGGCCAAAAACGGTGATAAGGGAAAATTTCCAATGCATGAATTTTTCCATCTGTTTTGAACTAAAGTTTCCAATTCTCTCCAATTTTAGTGAATGATCTCGGTTGTATTGGAATTATTTTGAATCAAAGTGAATTCAAAGTAAATTTCATATTTTAGGTTTTACAATGCTGATTTTGGAGGGGTGGAGATGGCATTGTTGGATTACAGCTCTCATTATTCCCAGCCGTTTTATAGATTAGAAAGCTTGACACCCTGTGGTATGGCAAGTATATATGGTACATTAGTAGATTTTGGGATGCAGTGCTTGCAGGGCTTGTGAAACTCCGAGATAGCTAGAATTTGCGTATACAGGAGGGGTTCACAGGCAATACAGAATGGAAAATATTTTACGGTGGTTAAACTGGAATAGAAATAATCCTGTTTTAGCAATTCCATGTTCTCCAGCTCAGTCTGCGCCAACACAGGGAATCCGTCTGGCTGTTTACATAATAAGCTAATAATGATACTGAACAGGCTCCCAGGCTGATACACCTGGCTCGCACATGAATAAAATCCTATAACACTGTGTACACTGGTCTAGTATTTTCACTCAGCAGATTAAACATTCCACGATTCTTTTTTATCTAGTGCGCTGGTAAAACTATAAAGACCTTGATAGATACATCGTGTCAATACAACCTCATCTCATCCGCGTGCCTGGACAGACTGGGGTAAGTGACTTCCTGACCGTCCAGTTAAATCGCACTGTGCTTTATTCACTTAACAGTGAGTTTCTACTTTTAGTGGATTAGAAACTAAATTGTGAAATGTTGGCAAAAATCAGCCAGGTTGAGGCTGCAGACAAGTTGTACATTTTTTCCAAATTTGATATTTTTGCTTAAAACTTTGATACCCACTGTACAGCGCTACGGAATTTGCTGGCGCTATATAAATAATAAAATAATAATAATGTTACGTTTTCAGTTTACTGCAGTTTGGAAAATAAAGCCCATACTAGATTTATTCACTAAAGTGCGAATTTATTTGCGGTCAAATGGGTTTATTGACTAAACTTCAATCTGTAGTCAACTGATTCATCCAAATCAGCTAGAATCAAAATACTAAACTATTAAACTATTTTTTCAAAATATTAAATCATATTAAAAGTTTATCCAAATATTTTAAATCATTTGAAAAGTTTATCCAAAAATATAAAATCGAGGCCAAAATCAGCTGGTAATCCTGTATTCAGTCATCATAACAGCTGGACAGAACTAAAATCTGGCCAATGTATAGGAGGCTGTTAATGTTCGATTTAATAGTACAGAGACTATTTCTGATGACACTACCGCTTTAAATATGAAATTCAGAATAAAATAAGAGGAAGATATCTGTGCTATATAATATTATTAATTGAAGTGTTTCATTACGCCGCAGACACATTTTCCCTGGATAACACCCTATTTGACACTTTCAGATCCTGTAATTGCATTTTATACAGTTTGTGTCGTGCCGACTGTTCTGTGTTTAATGAAACAGACATGATCTGATGCTGGTAACAGATACTGTGTTTAGCAAAGAAGGGTCGAATGATGAATGTCCTTATTACTCCGCTGTCCCTGCACCGCACAATAAATTAACTAGGAAGGACTTAAAAGTGACTTGAAGGGTAAAATTCTATGTTAATTTTGTTTGTCCTCCCACGGTGCAATGCGTGCGAGTGCTGTGATGTCACATGCTCACATACAGCACTCAATAAGCCTATACCCACCCAGAGCATCATGGGAAGAATATGGTGTCAGAGAATATGTAATATATTGACGTTTTCTCTGGATGTAGGTTAAAGGAACATTTCAGATTCTACAGGAAAGAGGACGAGGGCATTTCTTTGCCATACAATGTCAGACCCATTGGGAAAATCGAACATTTGGCTGTGACACTGAGCACTGCAACAATAAACTGTGCGGCGGTGGTAATAGGTACGTTTCCAGTTTGGGGATCACAAACAGGGCTGTTAGACAGGCCCTCAAAGGCATGTGACTTGGCCAGGGAAGCTTTTCAGACTAGTAGCGCATGATTTGAAAAGTCCTTTAAAAAGAGCTATGTTTTCCAGTAATCTGGCCCTAGCATACATACAATCTCTGGCACTCCAGATTTGGCATACTACTAATCACGGTATCCTCAGCCATCTCTATTATTAACAACAGACATTCAATGGGTCAGTAACGAACCAGCACAAAATAAACTTCATTAAATCAAACAACATTTCTCGGCTATTTACTACACAGTCTTAAAACAAAGTAGCAGTGTTATTCAACAAGCATATTGTTCAATCCTAACTAAACGTAATATTAAAATCTTTCTGTTGTAGATGACAACGAGAAGCTCTTCTCCATTGGGCTCCAGACATTAAGGTCTATAAAGGTAAGTGCCCATGTCTTGCTGTCCCTTCTAAATTCAGAATTCGGTCTGTATTCATCACTAATGGCCACAACACTCTTTTAGAGAACTTTAAAATTATGTAGACCAAGGCTTACAATTATTATTGAGGCAGGGGAGGATATGGCCAGACTGGACCAATATAGTGAACCTGGCCACTATAGGCTCCTAATCCTTAATTGTACAGTGTGGCATCATTTGGGCAGGGGGCAAGATAAGCCAGTCTTCTCTCCTCACCAATCATGCAGCCATTAATTCCAGCTCCCAGCTGCGCCCAGGCTTAGCGCTGGCCAAGATCCACTATGGCTAACCAAAACAGATAATGATTGGCCAATGTGCAAGATATTTTGGGGGAGACTATATGCAAAGCTCAGAGACCACTCCTAATACCAGGGAACTGCCTGTGGGATAAAAGATGGCAGACTTTAGTTGGGATTTTACTGTTATGTGGAAGCAGGGTAGTACATACGGGGGAATACTTTTACTGCTTTTTTAAGGTCTTAAACACGTGCCTTGTTTACCACCCTGTACCCCTCTATCTGCCGTAGTGTTTAATTAACCTGGAGAAGAACCAGCTGGAATTTGGGAGCCCAGAGCGGGGGTTCCTTCCTTTCATCCCCCAGACCAACGATGTGAAAGAAGAGCGGTGAGCACACCTACGTTACTCCAAGTAATGTTACGCAGTGAAGCTTATTCATTAACAATGGGCTGTGTGGAAAAAAATTAGGTCAAACCACTGTGTTAAAAAAATATTAAAACAAAACCTCTCCCGGCATCCCGGCTAATCCCTCTGATTATTCATCTGGATATTATAAGTGGAAAGGGATCGTTTACACATAAATCCCAACGAGAATGTTCTGTTGGCTCTCTATCTTTGAAATGAATGTTCAGCTATATATATATATATATATTTTTTTTTTTTTTTTTAAACCATTAAAACTGACTAAAATCACACACACACAAAAACTATTTTGTGGCCTAATAGCAGTCAATTCACTACAAATCACTTTCTAGCAGATAAACCTGGTTTCCCCTGTGATGTCACTACTTCATTTGCATGCATTGTCATTGGCACTCTATGGTAATTAGGGGACCTGGGAAATTCTGCTGCCTATATTCTGATTGTTTCTAAACATCCCCTGAAAAGTATAGTTTAATTCAATTTTTTTCTCATTAACTGCGTGTTTGTTAGATTTTCAATAACTTGATTGTGTGATAATGCGAACTAATGTAGCTTTTTTAAGAGGGATGTTTAACCCTTAGTGTCAGATAAAGTGGGAATGGCAGTAGAGGGGGTATTAATATTTGAGGGTGGATTAAGGTCTATTAACGATTCCGTCTATGTTTTAGCTCATTAGATGCGTGATGGAGGTAATGAGAAGGCGCCATCCAAAAAGCTACTACCTTATCAAGTCAGAACAAATACCTACTCCATCTGCCCATCTCTCATGGATCATTAACCAGAACCTATAGCTGGCATAAACAAAACTCCTGCAGCTCAGAGTACAACTCCCATCACACTCAGCCACTGGTGGAAGTCATATTCCAGAGCTGACAGAGTCCCCAAAGTCGCTAATCCAGGATGTTTTTTTGTGCTTTTAATTAATGCGGAACACTGCAGTATTAAATGTACACATTCGAATGGAGATTTTTTTTTAAATAGATGTGTTTATTTTAATATGTATTTGGTAGGAAAAAACAAAAACAAATATTCTCCCCATTGTACATCTCTCTTAGTTCAGTTCCCTCTGCATGCTTGGATTCGCTGTGCCATAAAGTCAGTATGCTGGCTCCAAGGGGATCATTCACTAAACAGTGATAAGCGACAACCAGCTTGAGATATTAAAAAAAAAAAAAACATATAAATATACAATGAAAATCTACAGCTTGGCTTCAAGGTAATTTTTTTTCCGTTAGCAATTTACTGTACGTTTTGCAAGATCACTGCTGTGCACTGTTTAGTGAATGAGCACCTTGTCTTGATACATCGCCATTTTTGTACTTATAACATGCAGTTTCATAAAAAAAAGCAAAACCATTTTATTAGGACATAATAGATGCAGTACGTAACAGAACGAAGCTGAAACAAAGATTTAAATATAATTAGTCATGGCCCTCTCCTGTGACTAATTAACACCTTTTTTTTTCTAGTCCTACACGCCTGCTATACCCTGTATCAATCTGTTATACCCTCTCTGATATACCTTTACCTGTCAGGGCAGTCACCCCCTCTAATATAATCTGAACTAGACTTGTGCAACGCATTTTAGGTTTTTACAAATTGATACAATTCTAATTTTAGAAAATGTTTGACTCAATTTAAAAATTATGTTTGATTAAAGGGACACTATAGTCACCCAAACAACTTTAGCTTAATGAAGCAGTTTGTGTGTATAGATGCCTCTGCAGTTTTACTGCTCAATTCACTGCCATTTAGGAGTTAAATCACTTTTGTTTCTGTTTATGCAGCCCTAGCCACACCTCCCCTGGCTCTGACTGACACAGCCTGGATGAAAAAAAAACTGGTTTCACTTTCAGTCAGATGTGACTTACCTTAAAATACTTTATCTCCTGCTCTGTAAATTAAAATTTAATCCAGGAGGCTCTTGTAGGGTCTAACAAGATATTAACAGAGCAGAAGATAAGAAAATCTAAATTAAACAGAACTTGCAATAAAGTAAAGATGAACATTAGATGATTCTTTACAGGAAGTGTTTAGGTAGGCTGTGCAAGTCACATGCAGGGAGGTGTGACTAGGGTGCATGAACAAAGTGATTTAACTCCTAAATGGCAGGTAATTGAGCAGTGAGACAGCAGGAGCATGATCTATACACCAAATCTGCTTAATTAAGTTACAGTTGTTTTGATGACCGTAGTGTCCATTTAAAAATATTCTGATGAGGAAGCCCTAAAATGAAGAGAAAAGGTTGCCTACAGTGTCCTCTGTTAGGTGACAGAGCCTATTAGATGTGCGCACTGTGAACAATTGTTGGTTCTCCCCAACTGGTACGGTTCTGATCAGGGCCGGTGCAAGGATTTTTGCCGCCCTAGGCAAAAGTAAAGTTTGACGCCCCCCTCCTCCCCCCCCGTGACATCGCAATGCCCCACCCATATGACCTGCCATGTTAACTAACGCTAGTGCTGCAGTGCCGCTGTGTTTACATTAAAAGGCCTGCAGGGACAGGCTATAGACACCAGGACCACTACATTAAGGTGCAGTGGTTCTGGGGACTATGGTGTTTCTTTAATGTGAGGTAAATTAGAGATTAGTGCCACGAATAATATACTAGATTACCTACTTACAAGCAGATGAGGATGATGATGGGCTCTAGCTGCAGTCTGGCTCCACTGGTCTGGTGTATAACAGGATCTCTGGAGGCTGCTTGTAACTGTGGTCACACAAATCAATGTTCTGGGAGAACGAGAAGCAGCTCCATTTTTTGGGGGCCCTTTACACAGCTCAAGGTCTGGGTCCCAGGGTTCACCTTCATTTTCCACCAATGAGTTTGTTCACAGGGGATGGAGTGTGTAGGGAATGTCCTGATTTGTGTGTAAGGAATGCATTGTGTGAATCTGTGTTTGTATGTGTAAGGGCTACAAGGTGTGTTTCTGTGTATGTAAGGGATGAAGTGTGTGAGTCTGTAAGGGGTGCATTGAGTGTGTGTAAGGAATGCATTGTGTGTTTCTGTGTGTGCAAGGGATGCATTGTGTGTAAGGGTTGCATTGGTGTGTGTGTGTAATGCATTGTGTGTGTAATGCATTGTGTGTTTTTCTGTGTGCAAGGGGTTCATTGTCTTTGTGTGTAAGGGGTGCATTGTGTGTGTGTGTGATTGATGTCAATCTCTCCCCCCTCCCTTGTCACTCTCTTCTCCCCCCCTCCCTTGTTACTCTCATTCCCCCTCCCTCCCCTGTCACTCCCCCCTCCCTGTCAATTTCTCTCTCCCCGTCAATTCCCCTCCCTGTCAATGTCTCCCCCCGTTAGTTTCTTTCCCCCCCCACCTCCCTGTTAGTTTCTTTCTCCCCCCTCCCCTGTCAGTTT
>OW240923.1:88250665-88313692 GCA_933207985.1 Pelobates cultripes | reverse complement strand
GGGGGTGACTGGTGACAGTGGGGGGGGTGACTGGTGACAGTGAGGAGGGTGACTGGTGACAGTGGGGGAGGGGGTGACTAGTGACAGTGAGGGGGGGGGGAGGGGGTGGTTGGTGCCTACCTGCATCTCTGCTCCCTCTTCTCTCCCCGGCTGCTGCTCCTTCTCCATGCTGGGCTCTGTGTGAGAGGAGTAAACAGGAAGTGATGTCACTTCCTGGCCCCGCCTCTCCCATCACACAGAGCCGCATGGGAGAGGAAGCCGGAGACCTGGCAGGGAGGAGGTGAAGCTGCCAGGTCTCCATGGGGGGGGGGATGTGCAGAGCGGTAGGTTGTGGGGGCCCCGCGCTGCATCAGGGGCCCCACAACCTATCGATTAAATAGTTCTATTTTATTATTTTGCCGTTCCAGTTGGAGAGATCTCTGATCTCTCCAGCTGGAACAAGGCTGTGCTGCCGGGCCCCTGACTGCCTCGGGCCCTCGGTCCATGACCGAAGTGCCCGAGTGGTCAGTCCGCCCCTGTATTGCAAGCAGGCAGACTGTTCCTGGCAACTCATTGTTTAGTGAATAAACCCCTAGTAAAAGTAACAAAGATTGTGGGGGGGGGAACACATATTGTATTCAGCCTTGGCTTCCGGACTGCGCTGAGAGACAAAGACTAGATGAGACATTCTGTAATGTTTCCAAGGCTCGTCATTCAGGGTTTTATAAAACTGGGCGGAATTACATGTAAAGATTATACTGATTATCGTATCTGTCAAAGCAGTGTAGCGCTCACTGACTGAGACTGTCTATTATCACATAATTATAACTCGATAACATATTCCACAGCTCTGTACAATATAAGCAGCAATATTTAGAAAACGGCAAACAGCGTACAATTAAAGTGAGCTGATTACCACTAAGGTTATAACATTATTTCTTGTTATCAGGTGAAAAGGTTACGCCAACCAAAACCAATGTTAATTGTTTCCTCCCAAAAAAATAAATAATGTGTGAATATATATATATATATAGCAAAACCATACCTCCTCTTACTCTGATTACATAACACCTCCTTAATGAAGGGGGAGGGATGTTCCGTGGATGGACTGAGCGACATGGAGGGAAGCATCATTGGTCATCTGTCTCTCCAGAATGTTCTGTGTGCTGACAACAGATGCCCAATATGCCCAGAATTCACATTAGCCAGATCAGAACTCTCCTGGAGTTACAACTTTGCCAGCAACGTGCTATATCTCAAACTGAAACACTGCACATACAGACTCCAAGCACCATCACCACTTCAGATCACCAAAGTGGCCAAACTTGTCAAAAAATTCCAGCTTTGTTAATTCTCCAGTTTCGTTAGAATTCCCATCTTTGCCAATAAACTTGCTGATAGGCCTTTACTATCTATATCTGTGCCTTATTTCATACATAGAAATGTTTAATGTAAGAGGTTAATTATCAAGATTAAAATGTAAACGATAAGATAGAAGGTATATTTCACTGGTCCCCACGTAGATCAGTCAGAGCCACCATTGAAATGGCAGAGATACGGCTCGTTCACACAATAAACGAAGCGTGCTGGGATTTCTGCAGCCATCACCTCACCTCCAAATTGGATATCACATCGTGTGAACCAGAAAAGATCAAATCACTAGGACAGTAATAAGAACAGCGGCACGGTTTGGGAAATCAAACACAACGTGTACAGGTAATATGATAGTATGTAGTTATTCAGAGTTTGATTAGATAATATACAGATTATCGAGAGTTTGATTAGATAATATGCAGGTTATGGAGAGTTTGATTAGATAATATGCAGATTATGGAGAGTTTGATTAGATAATATACAGATTATCGAGAGTTTGATTAGATGATATACTGATTATCGAGAGTTTGATGAGATAATATGCAGATTATTGAGAGTTTGATGAGATAATATACAGATTATCAAGAGTTTGATGAGATAATATGCAGATTATCAAGAGTTTGATGAGATAATATACTGATTATCGAGAGTTTGATTAGATAATATGCAGATTATTGAGAGTTTGATGAGATAATATGCAGATTATTGAGAGTTTGTGTGAGGAACTGACTCTGCTGGGTTTCGAACCCTGGTTTACATAGTGCTAAACCTCTTCCTTACCAGTACACCAGCCTGCCTTTTGCAAATTAACCTGAGATCTGATACCATTGCTTGTAGAGTCAAGGTTATCAGTGACCACTCTCTTCAGCTGTGTCTGGTCAGGTGTCTGGTTCTTGGCCTATAAAAGCCACTTCCTGTCTCTGTACCTTTGCCAGATTATTGTGGTTCCTGTACTCTCTAATCAAGCGTGTTCCTGTTTCTCCTTCCTGTTGCTGAATTTGGACTGTTTTGACTTTGCTGCTTCTCCTTCCCACTGACCTCGGCTTGCCTCACTACGATTATCATCTTTCTGTTCCAGTCTCCCATCTCTGCTTAAGACCAGAAGGCCACTCAAGGCTCAGGGGCTCAACCACCTGGGTAACGAGTGGCTACCTCTGGCAGAAAACATTGCTGATCTGGCTACTGGACTCCAAAACTTTGTAACATCAATATCATTACAGTTTGATTAGATACTATGCACATGATCGAGAGTTTGATGAGATAATATGCAGATTATCGAGAGTTTAATTAGATAATATGCAGTTATTGAGAGTTTGATGAGATAATATGCAGATTATTGAGAGTTTGATTAGATACTATGCACATTATCGAGAGTTTGATGAGATAATGTACAGATTATCGAGAATTTGATGAGATAATATGCAGATTATCGAGAGGTTAATTAGATAATATGCAGTTATTGAGAGTTTGATGAGATAATATGCAGATTATTGAGAGTTTGATTAGATACTATGCACATTATCGAGAGTTTGATGAGATAATGTACAGATTATCGAGAATTTGATGAGATAATATGCAGATTATCGAGAGGTTAATTAGATAATATGCAGTTATTGAGAGTTTGATGAGATAATATGCAGATTATTGAGAGTTTGATTAGATACTATGCACATTATCGAGAGTTTGATGAGATAATATGCAGATTATCGAGAGTTTAATTAGATAATATGCAGATTATCAAGAGGTTAATTAGATAATATGCAGTTATTGAGAGTTTGATTAGATACTATGCACATTATCGAGAGTTTGATGAGATAATGTACAGATTATCGAGAATTTGATGAGATAATATGCAGATTATCGAGAGGTTAATTAGATAATATGCAGTTATTGAGAGTTTGATGAGATAATATACAGATTATCGAGAAATTGATGAGATAATATGCAGATTATCAAGAGTTTAATTAGATAATATGCAGTTATTGAGAGTTTGATGAGATAATATGCAGATTATTGAGTTTGATTAGATAACATGCAGTTATTGAGTTTGATTAGATAATATGCAGATTATTGAGAGTTTGATTAGATAATGTGCAGATTATTGAGTTTGATTAGATAACATGCAGTTATTGAGTTTGATGAGATAACATGCAGATTATTGAGAGTTTGATTAGATAACATGCAGTTATTGAGAGTTTGATGAGATAATATACAGATTATCGAGAGTTTGATGAGATAATATGCAGTTTATTGAGAGTTTGATGAGATAATATACAGATTATCGAGAGTTTGATAAGATAATATGCAGTTTATTGAGAGTTTGATGAGATAATATGAACATTATTGAGAGTTTGATGAGATAATATACAGATTATCGAGAGTTTGATGAGATAATATGCAGTTTATTGAGAGTTTGATGAGATAATATACAGATTATTGAGTGTTTGTTAATTAGAGGAGAAATCTGCTAGTTTGGAATGAAAAATGATTTTTTCCCATTTTGCAATATCTTAACCTGAAATTGCTTCAAATGTTGCCTTCTTTTGGATCAATGGCAGAGAGTTGTGTAAAGCTGAACTTGATGAATCTGAGTCCTTTTTCAGCCTATTTTACAATGTAACTGTGAGATGTGATAATTATTTCCTACTGCCATTTGACATTTAATAACAAATACTTTGTGAGTATATATTTCTAAGGATGTAACACTCACACCACATGTGATGATCTAACTACTCTATCTTATAGACTGTCAGGGTCATTCAAGGTAGATTCAAAGTGAATTTCAAATTAAACGCCAAAATAACTGGACTGGAAAAAGTCTTTAAATAAACTATGCTTTCCATGCAGCTACTCTGGCCTTACATTTTACATGCAGCTACTCTGGCCTTCAATTTGAAATTCACTTTTAAGTCTTACTTTAGTAAGAATTGTACATATTT
Organism: Pelobates cultripes; assembly: GCA_933207985.1. Lineage (NCBI taxonomy): Eukaryota > Metazoa > Chordata > Amphibia > Anura > Pelobatidae > Pelobates > Pelobates cultripes. Next base: position 88,309,400 of record OW240923.1, on the reverse strand, counting down.
AATCATTCTGTATGGGATATAAGATATTCTGTATATATGTCCCATTGGCGGTCTGCTCTCCTAGGTTGGGACACTGAGATGCGCACAGCCTTTTACAAAACATGCAGATGCTTACCATCATTTTTACACACAAAATTAAGCCCTGCGCTTACACTGCACCACTCCTAGGAGGCAGCAATGGCTATAGTATTCCTCAATTCAAATACATAGAATAAAACATTTTTTTTTAAAAAAACTTTTTGCACACTTTCCAAAATCCCTATGCACATTCAAATAGCTGGAGGTTTTTGGTATCAATCCAATGGCCATTTAAGTATAAGCTCGCCTGTCATGTCAAGGTCAAATCTCTTAGGTGAGTGCCACACTAACACTTCACCTTGCTGTCTTTAGCTAAAAGGTAAAATCTCTAATGAGACAGAGAGGGGTATTTTTATAAACCCTTATTAATCCTCAAAAGGGCATGCATGGGGTGGGTGGTAACACTGTAATGAGGCTGTGTGATTCAAAAGCAAATACAATACAAACATACAGAATTAAGGATACCTATGTCTGTCTCAATAGAGATTTTGTGTTGGGGCTGAAAACAGCAAGATGAATTAAGCATAGGACTCACCTGAGAGGTTTGCCTTGATGGGGCAGGTGAGCTTACACTTTAATGGCCATTGGAGTAATATTAAAAATCTACTGGTATTTAAATGTACAAAGGGATTTGATATAGTGCGCAGGTACCTTTTTTGCTCCTATTCTTGTTTGGGATGTAACTTCCTCCCAGACATACACCTCTTTCCCTAAACTGTTTGTGTCTGTGTACACAGCTCATTAGAAAATGCTTCATATAACCCAGACACGTATTGTCTGTTTGCGTCCAGGGCGCCAAGAGGTACATTCAAGAAAAAAAAGCACAAATGCGGGATCTAAATATTAAGCAATCACCATGGCAACAAGTGGAATGTTCCTGCATATTATTTCGGTTTCCGTGGAGATAGCTCCATCTTTAGAACTTTGAACCTCTTTAAATATTTATATCACTGCCCCATCGCATTGTTAGATATCTCGTATTCATACAGAGCCAGTTTCACTGTGTACAATATGCACGCAATAAAAGCACGGTTCAAATTTATTAAGAGATGACAATAGTAACACTGTCACTTGTGATCTCTTTGGATTCCAATTCATTTGTGTTTGTGTGACGGCCCTAGGAATATCTTAAAGGGACACTATAGTCATCAAAACTATTTTAGCTTGCTTAAGCAGTTTGTGTATAGATCATACCTCTGAAGTTTCACTGCACAATTAACTGTCATTTATTATTATTATTATTATTATTATTTATAAAGCGCCAACAAGTTCCATAGCGCTGTACAATGGGTGTACTAACAGACACGTATTTGCAACCAGTCGAGTTGGATGCACAGGAACAGAGAGATTGAGGGCCCTGCTCAATGAGCTTACCTGCTAGAGGGAGTGTGGTATAGTGACACAAAAGGTAAGGGTAGGATAGAGAAGCAGGTTGCTATGATAGTGCTCATTGAGGGCTTAGTGTTTTGTTTTGATGACAGTTTCAGGGGAGGAATCAGGGTGAGGGGAGGGAACGTTGTTCACAGTTTAATTGATATTCTTTCCTAAAGAAGTAAGTTTTCAAAGATTTTTTGAAGTAGTGGAGATTGGGTGAAAGTCTAATAGAAAGGGGAAGGGCGTTCCATAGGAACGGTGCAGCCCTAGAGAAGTCTTTTAAGGTGAGCATCAGAGGTTGGAGTACGAACAGAGGTTAGATGTAGGTTTCTGGTAGAGCGTAGGGGCCTAGATGGGGCATAATAGTGCGGATAAGTAGGTCGGAGCAGCATTGTGCAGATATTTGTAAGCAAGTATCAGGATCTTAAATTGAGTCCTATGTCCTGACATAGGCGTGCGCAGCCTATTGCATTAGGGTGTGCACCCTAAAGCACAAACACACGCCGCGTGTATATGTATGTGTGTATAGGGTGGTTTGAGGGTGTTGTGTGTGTGTGTAAGGGTGCTGTGTGTGAGGGTGCTGTTAGTGTGATGTGTGTGTGTGAGGCTGCTGTTTGTGTGTGTGTGAGGGTGTTTGTGTGTGTGTGTGTGAGGGTGTTTGTGTGTGTGTGTGTTTTTGTTAGGGTCCTGTTAGTGTGCTGTGTGTGTGAGGGTGCTGTGTGTGAGAGGGTGCTGTGTGTGTGGGTGCTGCATGTGAGAAGGTGCTGTGTGTGTGTGCTGTGTGTGTGGTGTATGTGTGTGACGGTGCTGTGCGTGTGTGGGTGTTGTATGTGTGTGGGTGCTGTATGTGTGCGGGTGCTGTATGTGTGCAGGTGCTGTATGTGTGCGGGTGCTGTATGTGTGCGGGTGCTGTATGTGTGCGGGTGCTGTATGTGTGCGGGTGCTGTATGTGTGCGGGTGCTGTGTGTATGCGCGTATGTGTGAAGGTGCTGTATGTGTGTGTGGGTGCTGTTTGTAGGTGCTGTGCAGGGCCGGACTGGGGATTCCAAAGCAGCCCTGGAAAAAAAATCTATGCCAGCTCCATAAGTCATTGCGCCATATATTGTCGCATGTAATATGTAAGGCTATGTCTTGCCACCCTAGATGATTGATATATATATATTGCTTTTTCCAATATAAAATATTGGTCCTTTCAGAGTAAAATTTTTAATTATACAGTAAGCATACTCACATGCAGACACAGACAATCTCACTGACACAAGATGATTGATACACAGCCTCATAGACAAACAATCTCACTGATATACATAAGGTCATTGACATAAAAATACAAGCTCACTCAGTAGCAGGCACGCACAAACGCGCGCGCACACGCACACAGCTTAATGTAGTGGTTCTGGTGTCTATAGCCTGTCCCTGCAGACTTTTCAATGTAAACACTGACTTTTTAGAGAAAAGGCTCCCCTGCCGCGCTCACTCCATAGGCGTGCCGCGGGGATTAAGGTGTGCCCAGGCACACCCGGCACACCCCGTGCGCACGCCTATGTGTCCTGATAATCTATAGCTCAAAAGAGTATTGCAAATCCAAATATTCTCTATAACAGGGGACTGTATCGCGTTATAACTGGTGGTCGCCAGGCATGATGGGACTATGGATTCTCTGAACAGGAATAATAATGTAAGAAGATTTAATAATATATAATTATGGAGGAAGATTTAATAATAGTAATAATAATAATATATAATAATGGAGGAAGATTTAATAATAGTAATAATAATAATATATAATAATGGAGGAAGATTTAATAATAGTAATAATAATAATATATAATAATGGAGGAAGACTTAATAAAACTGTTGTGAATGCACTATACATGATTCTAATGATAAATGACTGGTTAAAAAATCTGCAAAAAAAATCTACAATAGATGCACATTTCCTTCAGCAATTTTTATCTGACAGATTGTGAATAAACAGTGCCAGATAAGTAGGACTTGCCTGTCCGAGCACTCTGACTAGTTGGTTTTATAAAGGATTTTTCCATCTTGAAGCCTTCCACGTGCGTAGATGGATTCTTTTTAGTAGATACAGTATTTTATTTTATTTTTGTAAATCTTTCTTTTATTGAAGGCATATAAGATGGGGGTACATAAAAAGAGCAGGGGAAATGTACGAGTGATTTTACAGCTTAGTTACATCATTTAGCAATTTTGAGTTACATTTCCAGAATAGCAATACCTCATTTTTTAAAATTTTTGTCGTTAAACTATATGTTGAAGATACAAGCTTTGGATCATAAGGTCCTGTTGATTAAAGGCACAAAGGGTGGATAAACGGATTATTAATCAAGCAGAGGTAACATTACCCTGAGTTGTGCAAGCTGATTAATTAGATGCATGCCTACTGAGTGTGTTAATAGATTTAAACGATATACTATACCAGAGGGTTCAGTATATTAACTGGGCTTAAACAGTATCCTACATATATAGAAAATGAGACGCGTACAGTCTAGTTTCTAGATATACTAAAACAGTTGCTTTGCTGGATGTGTATCATTGACTCAATGCAGAACTAACTGTATAACAAAACAAATAGATATAGGAGATAAACAGCGCTTAAGCTATGCAATTGGGACCCCCTCCAGCCCCAGGCCCACATATAGGGTGGCATCGTCTGACCACTGGCTCGATGGGTCTGTGAGTTTGAGGCATACCCATATCGGGTGCAGATGGAGCCGGTGCCCTGTCGCCGCCAGCGGCGGGCATTCCTTCTGCAGGGTGGTCGATGCTGTGGAGGCAGTGTCCTCCTGGCCCCCAGCCTGGGCGGGCTGCGGGCTTGCGTGGTTAGCCTGGGGAGAGTCGCTGTGCCCGGAGTGGGGCACCTCTTCCCCCCGTTCCCCGCTGCCTTTTTGCGGTCTGGCTGCCCTTTTGGTGGTACCTTTCTCTGTACTCCGTGGGCTCGGTTCAGTTCGTTCTTATCTGGGTGGGGTGGCTGATTTGCCGTCGGTGCTTGCAGACTTTTTCCCAGCCTGTGCCAGAATCGGGCAAAAGCTGCATCTAAACGCTGCTGTATGTCGCTGTGATCCTCCATCTCATGTAGGTGTTTCAGCTCGTATGGTGTACTTGCCGCCGCCATTTTGGGTACGCCATGTGCTCGGCTGCCCTGATGTTGCGGTTCCTCGACTTGTATGGTTGGCTTACGATTGCCATTCCAGTCGCTTGGTGTGGACCAAGATGACCCCCATCGGTCCAGAGGGGGGGGTAGGAGGTGACCCTTTCGAGGTTTCCATGTCCAGGTCAGTCAGCCTGGGGAGCGGCCGTCTCCCTGCTGCCCGATCTGCGGTAGGCCTCAAGGCATTTTGTCGGGTCCCCGGGGTGTTATAGGCTTGGTATCGGTTGAGAGCCCCGGGTGTCCCCTTCATGCTAGGTTCTCTTCAGGGTGCGATTGGGCCATTTTTTGAGGGGATTACCCCTGAAAAGGGTATAGTGTAGTGGGAGCTGAGGTTCAGCACAACCACTCTGCTTGGATGCTAGGCTCCGCCCCCTCGATACAGTTTTTATATTTTCGTTGTATTTATTTATTATTTTTGCAAATTGTGTTTTTTATTTTTCATTGTTCAATCAGTCATTGTGGATTTTAATTTCTTTTAAATATACGTTTATTATGCATATTCTTCCTTCAAAGATAAAGTAACAACGGAGTGCCCAAAAATAAAAAATAAAAAAAAAAGTACAATTTGGCAACATTGTTTGTCAGAAAAAAATTTGGATTTTTTTTTGCCTTTTTGTGGGGATGTAAAAAGATTTTTGATGTTAAGTATGATTTTGGTTTTACAGGTCTTTAGATTAAATGGGCCCGTCACTATTATTATTGTGAAACAGGGTAGGTAGGTACAATTTAATAGGGTAAAGGTTAGGGACATACGGACCTCTAGTCACCTGTAGTTGGACATTTGTTCATGGGGGATGGATCCCCATATTGGATCTGATTGAATGGTGCTCATTCAATCAACATGACTGAATTTCACCTGAATTTGGCTTTAGTAAATATGAGAAATATGAATTTGCCGAGATTTGCCGGTCAAAATCACTTTCCGCAAAGTCCCACATAAACATATATATAAATTGCAAAAACGCTAAATTAAAACTAGGATTTTTTTGAACTATAGTTTTAATTTAGCGTTTATTGGGGGGTTTTTAATAAAAAAAAAAATTCAAATTAGTTACTTTTTTAACATGTGAAAATCAGCATGTGGTGCCCTGTTATCGCTGCTCTCGCAATGTATTTTGGGAACAATTCTCTGGTGCTCCAAGAACGGGAACAAAATGAGGACTGTCTCACCAGATCCAGGACTGTTGGGAGGTATGGCTTGGCAATTACTAAGAGCAGAACATACATTTCTCAGTGCCATCTGCAGATCTTTAATGTGTCGTTTCCCTGGTACTCCTAATTGCATTTTGTGGAGATCTCACTCAGCAGGTGAAGGGTTTTAATAGCTAAACGTGGAGGTTTTGTATCTCTCTACCTGCTGCTCAATGCGCAGTGATATTTAGGACAAGTCTTGCTCCTGTATTTGACTCATTGCTGCCCAATTAAATAGGCAGACGTGGCGACATATTGTGCCATTCAGCTGGGAGCACTGATTAAAGCTTTGCTATTCGCGGCATGCTTTTTCAAACTATCAGACATGTCTTCCTTCCAGACCTAGGAAATTCCCACTGAGACACAGTAAGGAGACTCTGGCAGCCGAATGATCCCCAAGCACAGGAAATTAGCCATTTAAAGCACAGTGTGTGCTTTATACAATATTAATGGACAGCCGTGTGAGACAGTCAACATGTGATCAACAACATAAATCTTTCATAGTATCTCTAGTTTCCTTTAAAAAGTTTAGTTACCGGTGCAAGTGCGTGACTCTTTAAAAATATAAATCAAACATAGCGTTTAAGAAGAAGTGAATCAATGGAATGTCATCAAGGTGGGGATTGGTGAATGGCTACATTCTCCCTGCAGGCATGTTCGTCCATTATTGGGGATACAGAAGACATGAAGCTGGTTTGCACACAAACTGAAGGCATCTTGGGTTATTCATTAGATTGTTGCAAAATTGAAAATTATGTTCGCTTTAGTGAACTAATAATCTTAATTTTTTTTTTTGTAATTTAAAGTTTATTGACTTTTTTCCATAGGTGCATAACTTTGGGTGGGTTGGGGTACAGAAAGGAAGAGGGGAAGGTGGGGGGGGGGGAGACAGGTTGTAGATAATCACATATATACATAAGCTTCTAGGTACATTTTATCATTTTTACAGTTGACGAAGAGTTTCCAAGACATTTCTCACATAGTTTAACGTACGTACAGTGTGCCTACTTGCGTTAGGTGTTCGTTTGTGTTGTGTGTCGTTTGGCAGGACTTTTCCCCAACCTCTCTTTTTTGGGCAGCGCATTGTGCGCTCTTCTAATCTTACTCTACGCTCTGTATGCTAGTTAGCGTTAGCTGGGGTGTATGCCATTACATCTGTTGGGTGGTGTCGACCCCACCCATTGTGGGACTTGGTGGGTGGTTTACGCCCTATCCTCTGGTGTGTCTATAGCTTCTAGCTCTCATACCTCGGGCTTTGTGCTAGCCATCCATGTCCTGTGTGCCTCATGTATGTGTGTGCGTGCCCCAAATTGTGCTGCTGCCATGAGTTCATACTCCCAGTTTTGTTCTACCTGTTTTATCAAGCCCTCAATTGTGGGAAGCGTCGTTTTTTTCCACAATCTGGATATCATCAGGTTTGCTGATATGATGGTGTGGTAGAGTATTGTCCTAATGTATTTCGGGATGCCCCTTGGCAACATGAACAGAATACACATTTGTGGGTTATCTAACCTTGGTGTCGGTAGCATTTTTTGTAGTAGCTGGGTTACCTCCTTCCAAAATGTGCTGAGCGTAGCACAAGACCACCAGATGTGTAGCATTGTCCCCACCACTCTCCCACATCTCCAACATTGTGTTTGGCCACATCCTGTGGAGTTTATCTGGCACTAGGTACCAGCGGTACAATATTCTGCGTTGTAATTCTAAGTGTGTGTTACATGAGTCCCTGGTGTGCCAAGTATGCGTGATCCCATGTGTCATCTGGGATTGTCTGTCCTAGCTCTTGGTGCCACGCCTGTTTAATCTTGTCTAATGTCTGTGTTTGAGATGTGACCAGCTCCTGGTATCCCCAGCATAGAGTTTTCCCTAGTTTCGTTGTACCCACACAGTGTTTTTCGAACCTCGTCATACTTATCATGTCTTCCGGGTCTTCTTCATCGCCTAATTTACTTAAAACTTATGATTTTAGTTGCATGTATGAGAATATGACCTTGGTGGGCAGTGTGTATTTCTCCTGAATAGCTGGAAGTGGTTTCAGGCGCCCCCTGTCAATCACCTAATAGATGTGGTGTATCCCCCCTCTCACCCATGTCTCCCACGGGAAGGTTGGGATTTCCAGCCCTATTGTTTGTATCGGTGTGGCCAGGGGGAGTGTTTGTTTCGCCACCAGTTTATCTCTTATTTTGTGCCATACTTGTAATAGGGTTTGGGTGCTGGGCAAAAGTTTGTCCTGGGTGTGCCTGGGGCATTTTTTCTGCCATACTAGCGCTCGCTCCCAGTGCGATTCTATGGCCACCCATTGTGGTGCATTGGTTGGGAGGTTTATTTGTGCTATGTTATGGAGATACGCTGCCCTGCAATAGGCTGTCAAGTTCGGGAGGCCTAATCCCCCTCTGCGCACCGCCTGTTGCAGAGTCCCCGCTGCTACTCTTGCTTTTTTCCCCTCCCAAATGAAGGTGTTAATGGTATGTTTTTGAGGTATTGCTTCGGTAGAGGTATTTGTAGCGTACGAAAAAGATATTGGATTTTATGTATTAGCGACATTTTTACCGCTGCTATGCGGCCCGTCCATGATAGGAACTTTCCCTTCCATGCCTGCATGGAGTCTGTGAATTATTTATGCATACGCACATAGTTGTGGTGGAATAGTTTAGCAGGGTTTTTTGTAAGTTTGAGACCCAGAAAAGTCAGGTGGTCATGTCTCCAGTCTAGGGGGAATGCATTGCTCAGTCTGGCCATGAGGTTTTCGTTTATGTGCATCCCCAATGCTAGCGTCTTGGTGACATTCAATTTATAATAGGAAACTGCGCCGTATGTTTCAATGTGTGACATCAGGTTTGGTAAGGAGATCAGGGGCTGTGTGAGTGTAACTAGGATGTCATCTGCAAATAGGTTAAGCTTATACTCCCTATCTCCTAGGGTGATGCCCTGTATGGATGGTTCTGCCCGTATTGACGCTGCTAATGGTTCCAGTGCTAAAATGTATAATAGTGGGGACAGAGGGCATCCCTGCCTGGACCCGTTCGTTATAGTGATTTGTTTGGATATGAATCCTGCATTAAGTACCTTTGCAATGGGATGTGAGTATAGTGCCCTTACCGCGTTTATGAATGGTCTGGGAAATTTGTATTTCTGGAGCACCGCCTTCAGGAAAGGCCAATTAAGGCGATCAAAGGCCTTTTCTGCATCCAGCGAGAGCAGGACTCCCTCTGTCTGGCCTCTTTTTAGGCTGTGCATGAGGTTGATCAGTTTCCTCGTATTGTCTGATCCCTGTCTGCCTGTGGTAAAGCCCACCTGGTCATCATGTATCAGTGTGGGGAGAATGTGTTTCAGCCTGGTTGCCTGTATTTTAGTGTATATTTTTGCGTCAGTGTTGAGTAGTGATATTCACCTGTAGTTTTGGCTGCTTGTGGGTGGTTTTCCTGGTTTTGGCAGCGTTATGATGTGGGCAACTAGCATGTCCGCCGGGGCTTCTGCTTTATAGGTGATGGCATTAAAGATGTTTACTATGTGTGGTGCAAGGGTGGTGGCAAATTTTTTATAATTTGCATTGGTGAGCCCGTCGGGTCCCGGTGCTTTCCTATTTGGGAGGCACGCTATGACATGTAGGACTTCTTCCTCCGTGATAGAGGCCTGTAGGCTCTCCCTCTGTACCTCATTTAGACTCGGCAGAGTGACTCCCTCTAGATATTGTTCTATTTTTGTTTGCGATGGCTGGGGGGTGTTTGGGTCCTGTCTCAGGTTGTACAAGGTTGTGTAATAATCAGCGAATACATCACTGATGTCCTTGCGTGTTACCCTTTTTTCCCCTTCCGAATTCAGAATGTATGGGATTTTTGATTGTGCGTTCCTGTGTGATAGTCTCCTTGCTAGTAGTTTGCTCGCTCTATTCCCCTGAGTGTAGTGTGCTGCCTGGAGTTTCCGCATGGTGAATCCCAGTTTTACTAGGTCATACTTTTTACCTTCGTCTATGACTAGTCTGATTTGTTCTTTTAGTTGCGGGGTTGGTGCTAGTTGGTTCTGTCTATTTAGGTTGTACAAGGTAGTCAGCCATTCCTTTCTTTTTATTTGGGTTGCTCGTTTTAGTGCACTAGCTTTCCCTATAAGGAGTCCCCTTATGACTGGTTTGTGAGCTTGCCACACTGTCTCTGGCGTGATATCTGGGGTTTGGTTCGTGGCGAAAAAGTGGGAGAGGTCGACTTTTACTGTGTCGCAGTATTGTGGGTCTGTTAGTAGAGACTCATTTAGTCTCCACGGGCTGCGGTGTTTGTAATCGTATGTATCACAGAGTTCTAGGGTTATTGGGGCATGATCGACCACATTATCGTGCCTATGGAACAGCCTGTGATGTGATTGAGGTATGTGCCCTTTATATAGTACCCGTCGATTCGCGAATATGTGTTATGCACCTGAGAGAAGAAGGTGTAGTCCCTCTCCCCAGGCTGCACCCTCCATGCATCATAATAGTCATGTTCTCTGAGCAAGCGTGTTAGTGGCTTACATTCCCTCTGGAGGGTAGCTGATCTGGGGGTGTTAGGCTGCACTGTGGTATCCATCTTGGGGTCCAATATATGGTTGAAATCACCACAGATGGTGCTGTGTGTGGGGGGCTAGGGGTGGGGAGGGATGCTGGTAACGCGCGTCAACGCTCCACACAGCTTGCTCGCGGGAGGGCAGGGGAGCTGCTTCACAGATCCCTCCCCCTGCCTCCCGACACGGAAGCAGAGTAGGCGCCTGCCGTTTTGGGCAGGCAGGTGCCTACTCTGCATTGATGGCGAACCTATGGCCGCGTGCCCACAGAAAGGGCCCGGCATGCCACCTGTGGCACGCGTGCCATAGGTTCGCCATCACTGTTCTATATCATCCTCTGAGGGGGCATTAGGTACAGCAGGATACATTGCTTTATAGGGAGGTGGGGGTTGTGGTTGGGCATGGCCAGGGACTGACTGGGTAGGGGGCACAATTGGTGGTGGATATGGATTCTCAGGAGGGGCTTCTATGGGAAAGCGGATGGTATTACTGTCAACAGTTCCCTTTCTCTTAGCCAGGTCTTTCTTAGCTTCCTTTAAAACCTTTCCCATTACACTACAAGGAAACCAATGAGGGGCTATCTGCAACCAATTTTCACCTCCTGCTTTCATATATTCCTTATCCCAATCTGGATCAGGACCATACCACGGCCATGACTTCCTATCTCCCAAACACAATCCTCGAATCATATTCATATGGAAATCATCATTAGCCCCACACATGGGAAAAAGATCAAATGACTTCATAGTCTCTGTCCATCCTGCTAAATTTGACGCAAAGGGGATTGTAAGAAATCCTCCTTGTGCTCCTATTCTAGTAACATAATTTAGACATGACTCCCCTGGGTGGGGTAAAGGGCCATATTTCTGGCTCAGGGTAGAGACACTACCTACTTACTAGCAAGCAAAATAAACACAAAGCAGACACAGGGTGACCAGAGGAATGAGAAGTTTGGGTTATTCTAGATCTATAAACTGTGTTTCCTAGAACACCTATAGTCTTAATAAACCGGAGACTCCTTTATAGTCTCAAAACCTGTATCTACCTGAGATACCCTGTATCTATCTTAGATACTAACCTGGGTTACCAAGAACCCTATACTAGACCATCTGTCCAGTAAAAACCGGAGACCTATTTACAGTCTCAATATAACTAAAGTCTTTACACCTTTCCTATCTACTGGATACAGACTTACTGAACCAAAGGGGGTCATAGACAATCAGAGTCAATAAGACACTAAAAGGCTACTTACCCAATGACTTTGCTGATCCCACTTCAAACACCACGCTGAAAGGGTTAATGCTGTTCTGGACTCAACCCCCTCGATTCTCCGGTCACCACATCAATTGACGGGAGTTCTTGTTTAGCAAATTAAGACACAGACACGAAAGAGTACTTAACAAGTTCTCAGTGAGTATATTTTCAGGGCTAGCATTTATACGCAGTTTGTCACGCAAGCAGCGATATTTATCGTTTCCTTGTAGTTAATAGTACCTACGTGTCTGACATTAAAAGATAAGCATTTGAATAAAGACGGGACAGGAACATCCTGAGGTCGAGCGAGGTCATACATCCTGTAGAAGGGAGGCCTCTCAAAGCATGTTACAGAATACATCTGCCAAGGTCAGCATAATTATTTCAAACATTATTTTAAAGCATATAAAACAAAAAGAGTTAACTATTTCATATGCTTACAGGGCACCCATGCAAAATTGTAAGCCGTGTGAAGAGATGGGCGCGTAACATCGAACAACATCAAAATCAAGGTTCGGAATGCAAAATCCCAGCCATAACTGTTTATGTAGGCTTATAGTTGAATGGATTCTGAACCCAGCTCAATAAATACACTTTTATTAAAGCCACGCCACAATGTCTTTCATTCAGAGTAATTTGCACGAGAAAAGATCTGTGTGACTCATGTTAGTGTCAATTAAATATTCTTGGGAGGCTGATTTAATGAGATGATTTTCCAATTTATTCAGAAACTGTATACTTATTTAAAAAATGTGTATTAGGTGAGATTTTATAACATTAGTTCAGCTTTGTATATGTGTAATATTAACTGCGTTGGTTCATTTATCTCTCATATGTATTCTCATTGTAAAGGTAAGGATTAGGTGAATAGGGCTGGGCTAGTACTATGGTTTAGTAATTAAGGCTAGGTAAGTGGTTATATCCCATTGTACAGTGCTACGGAATCTGATGGCGCTATATAAATAATAAAATAATAATAATAATCAGGGTTTAGTGATTACGTTTAGATAAGTAGAAAAAAACAAAACAAAAAACTGATTTGCGCCAAGTATAAATTGAAATAAGTATGGATGTATATGTATATATATATAAATACAGTAAAACCAAATAGTGATAGAAATAACCTAGATATACTTAAAAAGTCCCAGAGGAATAAAACAAGGGTCTTTTTTTATATAAGCCTTTGAAGAAGTGATGCTTTAGTGTAGTTCAGTCACAGGTTCTCCTTGGCGTTTAAATAAATTAGGTTTTGATTAAGGTAGGGAGTTTTGTTATTGGGATCTCATGTAAAATATAAGCAGAAACGAAAAACCGATGGTGCAACCCAGTATGTTCAATATCTCAATAATGTGAAGAAAAAGAATACACTCACAAGGATAGAGCCTCCAATCAGCTTGTAGATAAGGCTCTGCGTGGCAGGAGTGCGGCAGGAGCTGCGCGCGCATTCAGCCAGTCTCATAGGAAAGCATTCATAATGCTTTCCTATGGACGCTGGCTTCTTCTCACTGTGATTTTCACAGTGAGAAGCACGCAAACGCCTCTAGCGGCTGTCAATGAGACAGCCACTAGAGGCTTTAGAGGCTGGATTAACCTATTTATGAACATAGCAGTTTCTCTGAAACTGCTATGTTTATAAAAAAAAAAAAGGGGTTAATCCTAGAGGGACCTGGCACCCAGATCACTTCATTAAGCTGAAGCCGTGTGAAGAGATGGGCACGTAACATCGTACAACATCAGTGTAAAGGTTCGGAATGCTAAGTATTTTTCTTTCTCTTCAGTAAATTTGGGGTTTCACGAGTGGCACATATCTACTAAGCTGCGCAAGAAGTGCTTCTAGTTTATGTTTTTGCTGCTGATTGAACAATGTTTAGTGATAAATATTTCTGTTTTTGGGGTGCCCACATTACACTGTGAATTATTAATGGATTATGATCACTGAAAGAAGACATTCTGCATTAAAGCATGATGGTGGTGCTAGTTCTCACACAGCTAGAGATGTATTTTGTTTTTTTTGTGCAAAATATCACTCATTTATCATGTAGGCAGGAACCGAGTGCTGAGTACACTGTGAGTCAACACTGAGATCTAGCACTGACAGTGAGCGGAACCAATCTCGGCGCTCTCTGTCCCGGGGGGAAAGAAAGAGAGAGCACACCGTCCCGGAAGTAAACAGGAAGTTGTTTTCAGATGTGGATTTAATTCGGTTCCCCTGGAAATGGCAGCTCGCACGGTGCTGGCGGCCCTGCTTTACTCCGGGGCAGCTTTACTGCTACTGGTATCGGCGGATGATCCGGTGGAGAAGGTGAGACCCCCTCCATCCCAGTAATGGCAGCAACGGGGGATCATCGATATTACCATCATAATATCATCCTGCCATCTCTCTATGGGGAGGGAGGGGGGGGGGGGTATAATATAATTATTACCATCATATCATCCTGCCATCTCTCTATGGGGAGGGGGTATAATATAATATCATTATTACCATCATAATATCATCCTGCCATCTCTGTATGGGGAGGGGGTATAATATAATATCATTATTACCATCATAATATCATCCTGCTATCTCTCTATGGGGAGGGGGTATAATATAATATCATTATTACCATCATAATATCTTCCTGCCATCTCTCTATGGGGAGGGGTATAATATAATATCATTATTACCATCATAATATCATCCTGCCATCTCTCTATGGGGAGGGGGTATAATATAATATCATTATTACCATCATAATATCATCCTGCCATCCCTCTATGGGGAGGGGGTATAATATCATTATTACCATCATAATATCATCCTGTCATCTCTCTATGGGGACGGGGGTATAATATAATATCAATATTACCATCGTAATATCACCCTGCCTACTCTCTATGGGGAGGGGGTATAATATAATATCAATATTACCATCATAATATCATCCTGCCATCTCTCTGTGGGAGGGGGGTTATAATATTATATCATCATTATAACCATCATAATATCATCCTGCCATCTCTCTATGGGGGGGGGTATAATATCATTATTACCATCATAATATCATCATGCCATCTCTCTGTGGGGAGGGGGGGTTATTATCGTGTTTTTTTTTCATACTTTTGCTGTTAAATAAGCTCTGAGTTATAATTACTGAAGCTAGAATCTTGCTTTTCCTATTCAATTCTGTATGACGTTATATCATAACATACAACTTGTTTTATACGTGCTGATAGACAGCACATGAAAAGTGCTTCCTGGAATTTGTAGCACTCCCATATAGGGGTAAAACTAATCACAGAAGCTCCTTTGAGAATTCTCCATAATGAATCAATTTATCATATTAGGAGTATACATGTTCTGCATACTGTAGGGCAGGACTTGTACAGATGACAAGGGTCCAGGGAAACATGACGCATGTAGGTGGTTGAACTGCAGCTTGTAGTGAGTGAGATATAAAACACTCTTGGCACTGTGCTTGACAGGTGGATTGTGTTACTAATGTGAGTTATAAACAGCAAGTTTCTAATGTAATTGTCATTTTAGGATATAAGTGGGGAGAGGTGCCCCTAAAACAGTTAATTTGCACTGAGAGCGTCAGTGATGCCCCGCATGCTCAGTTGTAGCTCAGTGGCACTAACTGGGAGCTCCTTTGCGGCGGAGGGACCCAGGTAAATTGTCAAATTATTCATGAACAGATTGACAGCTTACTCTGGGGGGGCGTGGCTTGGACGTCGACCAGAATGGTAGCATAAGTTGTGAGCTCCGCTCCACCGGTCCTTATTGAGCCCTATTAATCAGCCTACTTTTGCCTCTATGGGTCGGAACCGCCGGGGTGACCCTCCCGGGACCCCCAGGGGATCCCAGAACAGTCAGTTGCTTGGTCCGATGGACGGATTTCTACAAACGCCGGCGGACGCACGAGAAGAGGCCGGAGGCTCCAAGATGACGGCCGCCTCCCAACCGCATGGGGACCCCCCTACCTCTACCCTGGAGGGCATCGGTGAGGAGCTCCGCACGATTGCGGCTTCTATGGCCACGAAAGCTGACCTTTTGGTCCTCACCACCACGATCCAGGACGCATTGCGGGCCGAAATGGCGGGACTCCGAACGGAGGTATCCGCACAGGGGAGTCGTATCCAGGACTTAGAGCACTCCCGCGAGGCTCACTACTGACACGGCCCTGTCACGGCAAGGTGACCTGCTACTACAATTGCGAAGATCGGTGGAAGATCTCGACAACCGTAGCCGCAGATGTAACATCCGCATACGCGGCATGCCGGAGGCGGAGGGCGATGAGAACTTAGACGAAATTCTAACAGCACTCTTCCGCATGGTCCTACCCAGAGATGCCCCGCTGGAACTCCGCTATGATAGGGCGCACAGAGCCCTGCGACCTCGCTCCCTCAAGGACGGCCCACGTGATATTATTTGCTGCATCCACTCGTTTGCCACGAAGGATGCCATAATGAAGGCGGCCAGAGCACAACCTACATGGGACTTTCGCGGCACGCCTGTCTCATTGTTTAACGATTTGTCTCCAACTACCTTAGAAGCCAGGCGCGCGCTGCGCCCTATCACATCTCTGCTCAGGACTCGCAATATTCCCTACAAGTGGGGCTTTCCATTTGCCCTGTCGGCAAGACACCGAAATGGCTGGGTGTCACTCCGCGGGCCGGAGGAAGCCCCCGGTTTCTTGGAAGCGCTAGACCTCCCACCTATCCAGATACCGGATTGGGTCCTGGGCCCCCTGGGGGCAGGCCAGAGGCCGCAACGAGAACCCCGCCGCCGCAGAGGCCGATCACCACCGGAGCCTGCTCACCGTGACCGCGAGGCATGAGGAGGCCAGGTCTGAGGACCACCTCCCCGCCGCTCCACTGCTCAGGTACCACCATTCTGCCCTACAGCACCCTGGGACTGGCCGCTGGTGCGGTGCCTCTCTCCCCCACTTCTCCCCCTGTGACACGTAAGGGCACGCCACGACCCACACAAGATTAATATCGGGAGGAGGTCCCGCTTACTTGCACCTTGGGTGGGCCGTGGGGTGATTTGGAATGTCCCCTCTCTGTTACCTGAGCTCCTCAAGCGGGCACTGCATCCGGACTGCACGCAGAACGGGACCTTTTTTTTATTTTTTATTTTTTTCCTCTCTCCCCTGCCCTCATAATATGTACCTGGGCTCCTGACTACTGACTTCGCACCCCAGGCAACCGCTATGGGATCCCCATCTGAGATCTTGGGGTGGGGGGAACCGGGGATGACAATGGGCACACTGCTCCTTGCTGCACAGGGGAGCTCGGACATCTTGCTTTAGCAATGCACGCATCGGGGTGAGGATTGGAGACTCCTTCAATGGACACCACTAACTCTAGCTGAACGCAGTATTGCAATGATTGGCCCAGAGGGTCCCCTTGCTCTGATAAGTACCGTATTCTATGATATGTGTGGGTTCTACCTAGTATGTGAAAGCTCATAGCACAATGTGACGAGGGGAGAGGACGAAGGGGGGAACGAGGACATTCAGTATTGCGTTTGGGGGGGTGGGGAGAGGAGTGATGGACAGGGGAGAGGAGGGACGGAGGAAGGGGGGAGACGGGGAGGAAAGGGGGACGGTAATGAAGAGGAGAAAGGCAAGGGGGAAGAAGAGGGAGAGAGGGAAGAGGAGGAAGAGGGGGAAAGGAGAGGGGAAGTGAGGAAGAGGGGGAGAGGAGGAAAGAGAGGTGAAAGGGAGAAGAGAGAGCATAACCCCAAAACTTATAAACAAAGATGAAAATAAAAAAGGGGAGGGAAAAGAGAAGAAAAAACTTCAATGAGTCAGCAGGGGTTGGGAGGAGGGATATCGACCTGTTCACGGAAGACTCTTAGCCCAGGCCCATGGGGCCTATCCTAAGTGCCTATGCCCTACCTGACTACGACATCCACACAGGGGTGCGCTGGGGAAGGGGGGATGGCGGTAATACACTCATTTGGTCTGGCTAATCAGATCGTCCCCGGCACCGCACACCCACGGGTTTCTGGGAGCTGATTGAGGGGACGGGGGGGGACGCGGTTGGTGCCTGCGCGCTGTCCCGGGATGTTGGAATGGGGTAGATGCAGAGCAGGAAGACACACGGGGAGGCTGGCGGGAACTGTATTATCACTGGATGGTACGCTTGTTATAATTGTTATATTTGTTCATGCATTAACCCCTCTGTTGAAGTTAAGTTGCCTCCTTATTGGCTCGACCTAATCACTCAGATCTTTGTGCACCTGGGCATGGACTCGGATGGAGCCGGTCAGACCGGACTATATCTTACTCACTCACAATATACCTACCCTGGTATAGACACCAACCACTGCCTTACATACTAGCTTGCGCGTAACTCCCGGTGGAGCCACAGGCGCACCCACACGCCGATCAGGTTATCGCGTGTGACGCCTGGCCACTCCTACTGGGGCGCAAGTATCTCTCCTTTTGAAGGAGGCTCCGGGGCGCTCCCACCCTTTGACCCCGCAGGGTACATACCCGAAGGGGGGCCCGACTTGCCCACCCTTATTTTAACTGTTCTTTTTTTTCTTTTTTGACTTTGGACTTTTTCAATCACCTTATTCGCTTGCTATACAGACGTACACACACACACTCACTGGTACTCACTCTACCCTTTCCCCACCACCACATTTCACACACAGGCCTGGTTCGGACACCAGCAGGCAACTACCCGAACCGCCCATACGGAGACAATAGCTGACGAGACGCTCGGGTCCCTACCCATACGGAGCCGCGTACGAGACACGCGAACAGACACTAGCCGCATTAAGACATACATCATCGCTGGGCTGCACCGCCGTTCCGGGGCTGGGCGCCGTGCGGTCACATCTCTGGTGGATTTGCGCTGTCTCGGGTGGGCGAGACCATGGCGTACCGCCGCGCCCACATGTCCGTCATGACACTCAACTGCAGGGGATTAAATATTCCGGAACGACGTACACACCTCCTGAGGGTGTTGCGTCAGAAACGCACGTCCATAGCGTTGCTGCAGGAAACTCACTTCAAGGAAGGCGCGGCCCCCAAGCTTCGCAACGCCTATTACCCCCTAAGCTTCTACAACAATCACCCGCTGGCTCGCCAAGCGGTATGGCTATCTTGATAGCGGCAGACCTAGGCTTCCGGGAACTGGACAGAATGGCCGATGACCAAGGACGCTTCCTCTTCCTTAAGGGAGTAATAGCCGACAGAGTGTACACTCTTGCATCCATATATGTGCCTAACTCCAGGCAAGCTCCATTCCTCAGGGGCACGCTACGTAAACTGCAGGGTTTCTCGGAGGGAGCATTGATCGTGGGGGGTGACCTTAATGTCCCTCTGGAACCGCTTATAGACTCATCCACTGGACACTGCTGCCTCCCACAGTCCCATATCAGATCCATACGCAAATCCTTGGGGGAGCTTACACTGGTTGACTGTTGGAGGACAATGCATCCTGCCGATAAAGACTACACCCACTACTCTGCCATACATGACCGCTACTCCCGGATCGATTACATCCTGATTAAACAAGAAGGATTATCTCGACTACGAAAAGCATCTATGGAACCGGCCACGTGGTCAGATCACGGATCGGTCCAGATAGAGCTGGAATCCCCGCTCTTCAAACCGGCGATTCGGACGTGGCGCCTGAACGAATCACTGCTCCAGGATCCCACGGTAAGAAACGAGATCTCCCAAGCGCTGGAACGCTACTTTGAAGAGAATGGGTCGGGGGATATGTCTCCGGTGACTGTGTGGGAGGCCCACAAAAGTGTCATACGCGGCTCTCTTATCGGCATTGCAACCCGCAAGAGGAAGGAGGCCACACGCAATATGACCGAACTTTATGGCACCATATCGCGCCTGGAACTCCAGCACAAACGCTCCCAGATGGTCACGATCTATAGAGATCTCATGGAAGCCAGGCGAAACTTGAAAGCCCTCCTCACACAAAGGTACCTCCGCTCGATGCAAACATCGAAATCCTTTTTCTACACCCACGCGAACAAAGGAGGAAAGTTTCTTGCTCGCCTCCTGAGAGGAGAAATGGCTCGCACTCAGGTGAGGAAACTCCGTCTGACATCCGGCAAGGTCTCTCAGCACCCGGAGGATATAGCCGGGGAATTCCGGGCATATTATAATTCTCTATATAACCTACATTCCCAGGATAGCCCAATTCACAGAAGGGACTCATCGCAACATACTCAGACATACCTACAGGAACACGTAAGGAAAAGGATATCCCCTGAGGCAGCATCCACGTTAGATGACCCAATTACCGCGGAGGAACTTGCGGCAGCCCTAAAAGCCACAAAAACAGGTAAGGCTCCGGGCCCGGATGGGTTCTCCACGGGCTACTACAAAAAGTTTACTGATATCTTACTACCATGGCTGACACAAGCTGTAAATAAAGTGGCAGAGGGGGGAACCTTTGGCGCGGAATCCTTGTCAGCAACAATAACGGTCTTACTCAAACCCGGGAAGGACCCAGAACAGTGCGGCAGCTACCGCCCGATCTCCTTACTAAATGTGGACACAAAGCTCTTCACAAAAGCTCTGGCTTCCAGACTTCAACGGGTCCTACCGAGCCTTGTCCACGTGGATCAGACAGGTTTCATCCTGGGCCGGGAAGCGCGGGACAGCACGCTGCGCCTGTTTTCTATACAACATCACGCCCGGAAATATCAAAAGCGCCTTCTGCTGTTGTCTACGGACGCGGAGAAGGCTTTCGATAGGGTCAATTGGGCATACATGACCCAGGCCCTCCGGCATATGGGTTTGGGACAGGGGATCTTGACGTGGATCTCTGCCCTATATAGCTCACCGAGAGCGGCAGTGCGTGTGAATGGAGCCCTGACTACGAGCTTTGGAATCACAAACGGGACTAGACAGGGCTGCCCCCTCTCGCCACTCCTCTTCGCCCTCTCTCTGGAGCCCTTCCTACAGGCGATCCGGGATCACCCGGATATCCAAGGCTATTCATGGCGAGACACGGAGCATAAGGTGGCCGCATACGCGGACGATCTATTGTTCTTTGTCTCCCAACCACGGCTCACACTGCCCTGCCTGCTGTCAGAATTCGACAAATTTGGCCAGATATCGGGATTCAAGCTCAACCTGGCGAAATGTGAGACTCTGAATATTAACATACCCACAACGGAATACGAGGCTCTAAGTTCACTCTTCCCATTTCGTTGGTGCACGGGAGCAATGAAATACCTCGGTATTTGGATCCCCACGGACCCGGGGGAAACCTATCGGCGTAACTTCACGCCTCTTCTGCAGAAAATTGAACTGGACCTTAAAAGTTGGGCTTATCCGCACATCACATGGCATGGCAGAGTGGCAGTCCTTAAAATGAACGTTCTCCCGAGGGTCCTCTACCTATTTCAGACGATCCCGATCGCACTACCGGCTACGTTCTTCTCGATCCTAAAAACGGCGGTTATTAAATACGTATGGCGAGGGGAGAAGTCCAGGTTGCGCCACGACCTCTAATGCCAGCCCAGACACAGGGGGGGGCCTTGCGCTCCCGGATTTTAAAAAATACCACCAAGCTGCAACGCTACAGCGCATCCTGGAATGGCACGAAACAGACACGATCAAGCAATGGGTAACGCTGGATCAAGAGGGGAACGCTGCAAAACTAAAAGCCGCGACATGGAGGAGAAGGGCGACTAGGAGTGGTAGAGGGCACAGCGAGGATCCGGTATCGCAGACCCTACTCACATGGGAGACTCTCAGGGAGGAGCCGCGGATATCCCCGACCCCCTGCCCCCTACTGCCGATAACACACAACCCCGATATAGGGGGCGGCCTGCCGGCGGAAGCCTGGTCATTCCTAGGGGATGCGGAATACATCCCGATTCACAAGGTCACTCGGGACGGGACCCTAGACACCCTGGACACGTTACTAGGAGATCGACCGCGGTCCCCGATGACGGTTCTTCGCTATATGCAACTAAAACACTTCCACGACTCGCTCCCCCACAAGGAGAGGTTACAGAGAGATCTCACATGGTTCGAGGATCTCTGTACTCATGGCAGACCACTTGGAAAGGCTATCTCGAACCTATACCAATACCTGCTGACTGATTCCACCTCGGAGAATAATATGTTTCAGCGATGCTGGGAGGAGGCAATGACCAAAACATTCTCACCAACGCAATGGGACAAAGCCTTGATATGGCAGCACAAAAGCTCCTCTAGTTCACACTACCAGGAGGTGAACTATAAACTGCTCTCTATGTGGTATAGGACCCCGGTACTACTTCATAGAATTTTCCCCACTACCCCACCAACCTGTTGGAGATGCATGGATGATAGGGGCATGCTTTTACACATCTGGTGGGAATGCAGACTCATCACCCCATATTGGGACCAGATCGAATCTGACGTCCGACTGATCCTCGGCAATGACGTTGAGTGGTCGGTCGAACTAGCCTTACTACATATCTCCTCGCAACCACTGCCAGCCTACAAAAAATCTATTATGCGACATCTGTTGAATGCAGCCAAATCGCTCATACCGTTGTATTGGAAGAAGACAGATGTACCCACCCGGGAGGAATGGATACACAAAGTAGAAGATATCAGGGCGGCTGAGGTGGTCCAGGCAGGACTGATGGATAGGATGACGAAGTACACTGATATGTGGGCGCCGTGGTTTGCCTTCCGCGCGGGATAATGGGAGGGGTGTCGGTTCGGGGTCTGGGCGCCTGGGGGGGCGGTGTGACCCCTGCGATATAACCATACTACATACTGGGATTCCGGACCCCTCTAAGGCACTGACGGGCACAATCATCACGCTCCCACACCATTCACATAACCCTGATCAGGAAGGGAACCACATCCCTAGATACTTAGAGACGGCAGGCAGATACAACACTACACAAGGGGAGCTCAACCACTGTCCCCAAAACAAGCTGACCCTCTCCGACTTAAGGACGCTACAACCAGGTGACCTCAGTGATGGAGGCAGACGCTACACAGTCACAAAAAACAAGGGACATGACCCCCAATATAACAGGGCTCGCTCGGGCCCGCTCGGGCCCACACTATGCTCTCTTTGCCCTTGACTCCAGGACCCGAACCAGGCCTACGCACCATTAGCATGCAAGCTCTGACCCCTGGGGCCGAGCCGCGACACAACACATCATGACATCCTCTCACACTCATCAAAGACGGCAGACGCTTCTGTAAATCTGTAGAAAAGCAAATTTGGGGGAACCATGCATTTAGAGTTTCCCATGAGGACTTCGCCGTAGAAAGCCTGGATGGGCTACATACGGACATCTAACAGGGCGTGACATCACCGCCCTTCTCCTGAAGACCACGGTCCCTACTGACACATAACACTGACCGCAACCTGACCCCGACAAAGTAACTAATTATTCCTGCTTACGGTCTTTACAGGGATGTATACTATTCATACGATGTGATCATACACCCGGGTTCCATAACGAGCCCACGAAACCAAGACATGTCATCCCCATACTTTGGTGCTTTGTACTACATACACACATCACTTTCATGTGTAACTCTCTTCCATTGGATACTACTGTGACATCACGCACCCGGATGCGTTTATACAGTAAACAAGAAAATAACAGACCCCCCCCCCCCCATAGGTGGGTACACTAACCTGTGAACACCACATACAACACACTGTTCACACAATCCTAGCCTTAGACAACAAGGCACTGCCATCACACAACTCTCACGTGCCGTAACACCGCCACTCCATCCAGAGAACGAAAACGCACCTGAAATTTACGAATGGTTATAAGTGACAAGTTGTAACCATAAACTGTTATTGAACACTGTTTTCCTTATTGAATGCTATACCTGTAGGAATCTCTACGATCTTTAGACTGTACTCAAACCCTATTATTGCGGGCCTGCGTGCCCAACAGTACTGTTTTCACTGATACTCAATAAAACTTGATTAACAGACAGCTTACTCTGGAATGCTACTGAACATTTACTGCTAGATTTCTATTTATTTAAGTAAATAATCCAAAATATTATGTAATTTTTCCCTTTAAACAAGAAAGGGGAGATCTCTAAAAAAACAATGCATTTAGCATCTACGAGATGTAATGAATTGATCCCAAAATGACTTGGAATGCAATGAAAATGGGGGTTGTTGGTTTGATTTGACCATGAGCCGCTGAATGTCCTCAACAAACATATTTGTATAGCTGATGTTTCTGTTTTATTTTGCTGTTTCTTTTTGTTCTTAAGCTGTTAAATGAAATAAATACATTTACTTTTACAGAATAATGAGGATGTGCGATGTAAATGCATTTGCCCACCATATAAGGATAAACCCGGGCATATATATAACAAAAATATAACCCAAAAAGACTGGTGAGTTACTCCTTTTATTTATTTTTTCTGCGTTTCTGCTCTGTGTTCTATTCCTGCGCTCTGCTTTCCTGCATTGAGCTTTCTAGTCCTGCACTTTGCGTTCCTGCGCTGAGCTTTCTATGCCTGCATTCCTGCGCTGAGCTTTTTTTGCCTGCGCTCTGCGTTCCTGCACTGAGCTTTTTTTTGCCTGCGTTCCTGCGCTGAGCTTTCTCTGCGTTCCTGCGCTGAGCTTTCTCTGCGTTCCTGCGCTGAGCTTTCTCTGCGTTCCTGCGCTGAGCGTTCCTGCGCTGAGCTTTGTAGTCCTGTGCTCTGCGTTCCTGCGCTGAGCTTTGTAGTCCTGTGCTCTGCGTTCCTGCGCTGAGCTTTGTAGTCCTGCGCTCTGCGTTCCTGCACTGAGCTTTGTAGTCCTGCGCTCTGCGTTCCTGCACTGAGCTATCTATGCCTGCGCTCTGCGTTCCTACGCTGAGCTATCTATGCCTGCGCTTTGCGTTCCTACGCTGAGCTTTCTATGCCTGCGCTCTGCGTTCCTGCGCTGAGCTTTCTATGCCTGCGGTCCAGCGCTGAGCTTTCTATGCCTGCGTTCCTGCGCTGAACTTTCTATGCCTGAGCTTTCTATGCATGCGCTCTGCGTTCCTGCGCTGAGCTTTCTATGCCTGCGCTGTGCTTTCTATTCCTGATCTCTGCTTCATTTTGAACATTTCTTTTACAGTAACTGTTACAATGTTGTAACGTCCCATCCTGTACCAGAACCAGACTTTGAGGCGTATTGCCTGCGCTGTGAGTGTAAATATGAAGAGCGAAGCTCTGTTACTATCAAGGTAATTTTATATTTCTTGTGCCTCGTTTTATCGGTAAAAAATGGCCTTGGTATTAAAACAGTGCTAATAAATATAATATTCTAAAAACTAGTTCTAAAAAATAGAAAGGATTTTAAAAAGTATAAGTGTATGTATGTATGTATGTAATATGTATATATGTGTGTGTGTGTGTATATATATGTATGTATGTGTGTATATATATATATATATATATATATATATCTCTCTATAAGAATTTTCTATTGGTTTTGACAAATTAGTGTTTACATTCTCAGGTTACCATTATCATCTACCTGTCTATCCTGGGTCTCCTGCTGTTGTACATGGTTTACCTGACACTCGTCGAGCCCATGCTGAAGAGGCGTCTGTTTGGCCATTCGCAGCTTATCCAGAATGATGACGATGTTGGGGTGAGTTACTTGCTGTTCCTGCCCCTCTGGCAAGGAAGAGTTTGCTGCCATCACAATTTTTTTTTTTTATATATATATATTTATAATATATATATATTTAAATCTGCTGATACATTATTCCTAATCACGCCATCATGACTCTCTCTGACATCCTCCCTGACCCTCCTCTTCCCCCCTCCCCACCAATTCAGTCCTTTTTGCAGTTATTTTCCTTTAAATTTTTCGTCACACTCTTGTAACCTGGCACAGGTTTTTTGGGGGGGGTTTTTTGCACCGTCATGTTCTGATTATCTCAAACTCTGCCAAAGGCTGTGAACCCATCACTGCTGCTGTTTACTGTAAGCTCCTTCATTGGTGATAAGTGGGGGGGGGGTAAGGCGCTGCTGTGTATGTGCAGCTGGCAAAAGATCCTTTGAATTGAACTGAATTCCTGTTTATAAAACCATTGCATAGAAACTTAATCTCCCCCACACCTATTTAATTCTACCTTTCACTTGGCAGAACATACATATTTCTGTTTTATCAACAGCATTCTGCCAGTTCAGGATTAATTGCTGTTGTGGTTGTGGTATTTCCATTGTATGTGGGGTACACAATACTTAAAACGAAGAAATAATGAGAACCTCAATGCAATGATTTAAAAAAATATATATAATGGCTGATTTTCTCCACCACCCTGCTTCTTCAGCATTATCTGTATTATTAGAGAAGTCATAAACGTGAGAATGAAATATCACAAATTTCTTACTTAGATGTTGCAGATCTGTCCAGTTTTGTTTTATGTATAAAGCCCATTTAGATAGGAGGAGTTAGGTCTGTTGTGCACAGAAGCAGAACACACCCAGAAACACTTTGCTCCTCCCCTGTCATGTTCCTTCCGCATCATTTCCACCTCTGAAGGTTTTATTTTTTTGCCAGTGAGATTGTTGAGAGTAGGTGCCTACCATTCCTGCCCGCCCGGTGTGACTTGTGATGGGCAGGATGGCCAGAGGCTATGGGTATTTAGAAGCACACATTTGGAGAAGTGGGTGATATATGATCAGACCCCTCCTCACCGCCAAGGTTCTCTGTTAGAAGTGGCCTGCATGGCATGGAAATCTGAGCAGTTTAACACCTTAAGGACCAAACTTCTGGAATAAAAGGGAATCATGACATGTCACACATGTCATGTGTACTTACAGGACCACTCTAGGCACCCAGACCACTTCAGCTTCATGAAGTGGTCTGGGTGCCAGGTCCCTCTAGGATTAACCCTTTTTTTTTTTTATAAACATAGCAGTTTCAGAGAAACTGCTATGTTTATAAATGGGTTAATCCAGCCCTCAAAGCCTCTAGTGGCTGTCTCACTGACAGCCGCTAGAGGTGTTTGCGTGCTTCTCACTGTGAAAATCACAGTGAGAAAATGCAAGCATCCATAGGAAATGCTTTCCCATGAGACCGGCTGAATGCGCGCGCAGCTCCTGCCGCGCATTCGCATTCAGCCCAGGAGGAGGATCGGAGGCGGAGAGGAGGAGGTGAGCTCCCCGCCTGGTGCTGGAGAAAGGTAAGATTTAACCCCTTTCCTCTCCCCAGAACCTGGCGGGTGGGGGCACCCTCAGGGCACTATAGTGCCAGGAAAACAAGTATGTTTTCCTGGCACTATAGTGGTCCTTTAAGGGGTTAAGCTATAAATTTTGCAGCTCTCGTGGTTAAATGTTATTTCTAAATACAGATCAACCGCTATGAGGGTACTTTGATGCAGTGGTTTGCTTAGCACAGTATGTTCAAGTGTTCTAATCAAATTACTAGAATTTGGATTGTGAGATGATTTTGTGGAGCCGTTTTTGTGTAATTTATAATTGAACAAGCATTTTAAATAGTTTTTCATTGCTTAATTTGGAATGTGATTAATTTTACAGTAGATTCTGCTCATTTCCCTATCCATAGTGGGATTCTGTGCTGACAGAGAAGTGTGATCTGCTCTCTGTTAAAGCATTAATAATGTGTGTATTTTCCTTGTTTATCGAGTAGCCTTACCTGCCAGGTGTGTGAGGGGAATGTTCCGTTAATAGAATGTTTACCCTGCACTTTCTACAATATTAACTCTTTACTTTCAGCATATATTACAGGACACAATCTTTACAATGCGTTTTGTCTTAACCTTTCTTTTTTCCTGTGTGTTTATACACACACAATGGGGCTCAAAATTTCCACAAGCCATTAATGAGGTAAAATTTAGGCCGATGAGTAGAAATTTGCCGTGGTTAGTGCTCCATGGACTCTCCAGTCTTGCATTGGCAAGTAACTTGAAAATTTAGGCCCTGCAAAAAAAAAAAAAAATATATATATATGTATATATATAAAATATAAAAATATTCTCCCATACGTTTCCAAATTAATTCATGCTAAAAAGTAGAGCCTTTTTCCTCTACTAATGTTTTTTGATATTTCTATTTTTTCCAGGACCAACAACCATTTGCAAATGCTCATGATGTGCTGGCACACTCCAGAAGTCGCGCCAATGTCTTAAACAAAGTGGAATACGCTCAGCAGCGCTGGAAGCTGCAAGTGCAGGAACAGCGCAAGTCTGTGTTCGACCGCCATGTTGTGCTGAGCTAATCAAAGAAATGATACATTTCCTTTCAGAAGACATGGACTTCAAGAGCTCCTCCATTCCCGTTTTCTCAATGCCTCTTGCATGAATCAATCTAAAGTTTCATATGGGGCTGTAGATTTGTGCGCAGGGCTCTGGTGGAGCGACAGATGTGAAATACAAACAGACTAAAAATTCTCCTTTAATGATATTTCTTATGATGATAACGAGCCTTGCATATATGTATAAATATATGAGATACGTTGCTAATAAAATAGTTAAGTTATTGTTCTCTGCTGGCTGTGATTCTCTGTTTTTAACATAATGCATTTTGAGTGTTAAGTCTTTCTTCGTTGTGATGTCACTTCCTGTAAACTGTCTGTATTTCCATAAACTGCTATTTGAATAGCTGCTTGTTGTCTGCATGGGACAGAGACTACATTTTAACTTTGCTGACTGTGATTACCCACAATCCATGGCAGATATTTCAGTTGAACCACACACAGTATTTTTTTTATTTTTTTTAAGGTTTGACATCCCTGTTTCCAAGTAAATATCAGCATGTTCAGTGAATGTTAAATTATTCTGTAACATAGAGAAATATACCCAATTTATACACACAGTTTATAGAAATATAAAACTGGTTTTGAAACGTGTTCACTCCTATGATGGCGGCTTGAGCTAAAGATACTTGTGTGTATCACGTAAGGCAGGGTTGTCAAACATGCGGCCCCCCAGATGTTGCTGAACTACAACTCCCATGATTCCCTGGCTATCTGTTTCATTGAAAGAATAATGGGAGTTGTAGTTCAGCAACATCTGGGGGGCCGCTTGTTTGACAACCCTGACGTAAGGTGTTCAGTGTCAGAGCTATTTACAAAGTGAGAATTCCAAATTATTAGAAATTCCAAATTAGGGGCACAAAAGCCAAACTGCGAAAATTCGCTTTCAGTGCAGCTACTGTGGCTTTAAATTTGAAATCCACTTTTAATTCTCACTTTAGTGAAAAAACCTTTATGGTTTTGTCTTTTTTAGATTTTTATCATTAAAATACTTTATTTAATTTTATTTCTGAGCAAAATGCAGCTTCTGCCAAAAGTGGGCAAAATATCTGCTATGCATTTTTAGTGTTCTTTACTTATATCCGGTTTTCAGACAATGAGCAGTACTATAAACATGAAATGAATAAATAGCAAATGGCCAAGACAGATAATTTAAGTACCCATTCTGTACACATAGATAAATATAGAATATGATTAAAGCCATATAATGATAATGTACAGTAAAAGTCACTAGTAAATAGGAAACCATAAAACGGGCTGTTACTAAAATGTAACATGGAGGGCTCTCTTACTTACTGAAATTTAGGAATATAGCAACGGGAGCCAGATGTCTCCCCATGGGGCATACAAGGTTGACCTGGAGTGCATCTAGACAGTATTATGCTTAATGCAGAGTAAATTTAAATGGCCAGTGTGGGTTTATTTTACCCTGGACATCCATGTGTGCCAGAATCTAATTCTCAATAATCCACAGTGCAAGTATGAGAAATATGGGGGATTGTGTAAAATAACTAGAGATTTATACTCTGGAATATCCAGAATATTTGCTTGTTCTATTCCATAAGGACTAATGTTTGGCCAAGTAAGCAGATTTTGCTCAGAAGTGCTAGCACTTTAAAAGAGACTGTCTCTATTTTAAATTTGAACGTTCCAGGTATATTACCAGAACTAATTTCACTCCTCTGTCACGGTGTAAAATGATTACATTCTCATGTATTGTCCATGAAGTACTGGAATTCTATCGTAAATCCATCTGATTTAGCGAGCAGGAGAGATGGAGACCTAGGACATGTTTCCCACCCATAACTGCTTACTGCTGGTACAATCCCATCGTGAGACTTTTACACGAAAACAACTGTTCACATCAATAAGAACAATAAATATTGCGTGACGTGATGTAAATTAAAAAAAAGTCGTCTTATTCTTTTGAATTATTTTATTGATTTGTTGCCGCTGATCTGCTTAGTGATGCAATTACTGTATAATCTGAATTTCATTCTCTTCCCCACGATTCACTATGATGCCATTCTATTCATTGTAACTGGATTTACATTGCGATTGGTGATATTGATTTTGGTATCTTTGACACAAAATAAATACTGATTTACCTCCATTTGTCTTTCTTTTCTTGATGAAACTTTGGCTGATCAGTCTCTTACTATGTTCTAAATCTGTGAAGCTTTATTTCAGACTGAACGGGTGTATGATCTAGAATGCCCTCGTGGACTGGTTCATGAAACGTAATTCATGTTTAAAGAGGAACTTTCATTGGTTCTGTTAAAAACAAGTAAATACAAATTAATGGGTTGAAACGTTGATCGTTCTTCTTATCATCAATACACCTTTTGAAAATCCACTGAGTGCTCTCTTCATTCAATTGCTATATCTATCTCTCTCTCTCTCTCTATATATATATATATATATATATATAAAAACACACACACTCTCACACTTAATAAAAAAAAAAATATATATATATAAATGTAAAATGGCATTTACCCCACACAAAGCTCTAGCCCTGAATGCAGAGCAGCTGTACAGACATGGTATTCTCTGTAATCAATCCCAGAATAGTTTGTTTTTTGTTATAAATTGTAAAAACCGCCCGTACCTGCACAGCCCAACTTTAGTTTAATACCAATATAATGACCCGGTTGTGATTTGTGTGTAACATTGCCTGAATATGTACCGGAAAATGGATGCACGTAGGCAGAGTTAGTGCATATTTATAATTTATTTTACATTCTCTCTCTTCACTGCAATGCCATCTAGTGGTAAACACGGCAAGCATTGTGTGGACCTCCCGCAATTGGCGCATTGTTATTGCAAAAAAACATTTCAAATAGAGAAAGGGGAACAATTTCGTTTTTGGGGTGTGGCCTGTGCAGGGCTGAGTGTGAGTGGGGGTGTAACTAGGGGCGGGCTGTTCTGATAAAATTGAGGTGACTTACTAATAACAATTTATAGAACTAAAATGTATTTTAGCAGACAAACAATGTATCTTATTTCTACAGACTGATTTCTTAACGCATTTAATGTCGTTTAAAGACACATTGCTGGGAATATTATTGCTGTGGAGCTCTGTGATATGCTCGGACACACCAACAATGTGGAGCTCATAGAAAAGGGATTTGGGCTAAAATGGAGACTGTCCCTCCTAAATAGGGACACTTGGGAGATATGTGCTAGGAATTGTGGTTTCCCAGTGGATGCCATTTTGGAGGTGGAAAAAGTGATGTAACTTTAAGATTTATTTACTAAATAGTGAATGGAAATTCATAGTAAGATTCAGTTACCCACATTCCATTCTCAGATAGTGTAATGGGGGTTATGTATAAAAAGGTGTCTTGTTTTTTGTTTTCTTCTGCTTTTCCTATTCATGCCTATTTATTCCCCTACTGCACTTTTCCATAATTTCATTTTCCTTCACTATTTGCTTTATTTTTTTTGTTCACAAATTTGTAACTTTTAGAGTACAAGAAAGAGGTGGTAACGTGCACCATTTCTTCTCAACAGAGTTTTGGATTTTCGGTGACTAGTAAACTACTTTTATATTCTTCCTCTCTTATTTAATGTATAATGAAAAACAATTCAAATTGCAAATGTACCATTTTGTGCAATTATATTAGTCAATTGTCGTTTGTTTGTGTGAATGGCACGCATAGTTACATTATTAGCAAGAGAAAAATAATAAATTCTGAAAATTGAATAA
This sequence comes from Pelobates cultripes, assembly GCA_933207985.1. NCBI lineage: Eukaryota > Metazoa > Chordata > Amphibia > Anura > Pelobatidae > Pelobates > Pelobates cultripes. The sequence continues at coordinate 88,277,868 of OW240923.1, read as the reverse complement.
AAAGTGTCAGTCGGAGTTTTCGGTCATATTACAGAAATGGTGAAAAAAAGTAATCAAGGTACAAAACAGTTTTATACATAATAAAATGGTGCATGCGCACAAAATGGACACAAAAGTGAATATTACACGTAACAACCATTTAAATATTGGATTTTTAAAAAAAAATAAGAATATGCCATCCCTGGTGTAATGCAGTAAACGGCAAGGGTTGCACATGTGACATGGCCTTGCTCTCCTCTCAACTCCATCTCACTAACATTTACCATAATTCTCAACAAACCAACATGTAAACAGTAATGAGGGGAGGATTAGCAAATGGGGTTCCAAAAATGTTTACATCCTTTATTATTTGATTAAAGGATCATTATAGTGTCAGGACAACAAACTTGTTTTCCTGGCACTACATAGTCCTCAGGGCCCCCATCCCGCTGGGCTGAAGGGGTTAAAACCCCTTCAGCCACTTACCTTTATCCAGCGCTGGTGACCTCTCCTCCCCCTCCGACATCAGCTCCCGAGTGGAGCCGCATGCGCGGCAAGATCTGTGCTCCCATTAAAAATGCCCATAGGAAATCATTTCTTAATGTTTTTCTATGGACGTTCTACGTGCTCAATGCGATTTTCGCATTGAGTGTCTGGGAAGCACCTCTAGCGGCTGCCAGGAAGACAGTCACTAGAGGAAGGACTAACCCTGCAATGTAAACAGTTTACATCTGAAGGCTTAAAACCTGGGGGACCTGGCACCCAGACCACTTCATTGAGCTGAAGTGGTCAGGGTGACTATAGTGGTCCTTTAATTAATTAGTTGTGTGTCATTTCTGTAAGGTATTTCAATATAAATACTAATTGCATTGTTGTTTTTTTAGGAAATTAATCTATAATTAGGTGTCACTTATAGTGTACAGGTTAGAATAACAAATCTGAACCAGTAACAATCCTATTATTGCTGCATTTAATATAAATACTGATTGTTTTTACCGTACTGTGCTGCCATTTCCTGGGCCGCAGGTTTTACCTTGTTTCAGGAAATAAAACGCCAAAGACGATCGCTATTACACCGTTATTTTTAAATAAACAGTTTGATTGTTAGAAAGACAGCTGCAAGCTCCCCGCTTTGTGTCTAGTATTTTCTTTTTCAGTATTTTGTGTTTACACTTTCACGCTCATAAAACAATAAGCTGTGTTTAGGTTATATGGAGTTCATTGCACATAATAGCCAGAACCCTATAAATTGATCCAATGATTCTCATTCAGCTTTACCTTGCGTTCATTCCTCCAATGGTCAGGTAAGAGGGGCTCTATCTCCGTCTACTGGGGGGAGAGTGCAAGAAACTAGTTATTGTTATGATAAAGCGCCAACATATTCTGAAGCGCAGTACACTGTACACAGGGTTATTCAGTAAACTGCACTCTGTACGAAACTGACCAGTGAATTTTAACTTAAGCCAAAATAGCTGAATCCAAACATAGTTAAGTTTAGATTTTTTCAAGTTTGTTTATTTGACATTAACTGGTCTGATTCACAGTTTTAGGAATAAATCAGTGTAACTAAATGGAAAAAAATATATAAAACTCAGTTTGTCTATGACATGTATGTGAAGTGCTAACGCTGATTTTAATGTACGATTTATTGTTACAGTTCTTGCTTTTTACTTTAAAGAGAGTCTCATTAAAGAGACACTAAATGGTACAGTAACCACAAGACGCAGTACTAGATGTACCTTCACACAGTCTTTAAATGATCACTATAGAGTCAGGAACACAAACATGTATTCCTGACTCAATAGTGTTAAAACCCCTGGGCCCCTCATGCCTCCATAAATATAGCAAAATCTTTCTGTATTCAAGCCTGAAGCTGTAGATCTGCATGCTGTTTGCCTCAGAAAAACAAGCTGTCTGCTGACATCATCAGAAGTGGTAGCCTGACCCAATCACAATGCTTCCCCGTAGTATTGGCTGAGACTGACAAAGAGGCAGATCAGGGGCATGATTCAAACACAAGCCTGGCCAATTAGCATCTCCTCATAGAGATGAATTGAATTAATGAATCTCTATGAGGAAAGTTTAGTGTCTGCATGCAGAGGGAGGAGATACTGAATGTTTGGATGCATTTTAGGCAGCCATGACCCAGGAAGGATATCTAACAACCATCTGAGGAGTGGCCAGTGAAGTTATCACTAGGCTGTAATGTAAACACTGCATTTTCTCCGAAAAGACAGTGATTACAGCAAAAAGCCTGAAGGTAATGATTCTACTCACCAGAACAAATTCAATAAGCTGTAGTTGCTCTGGTGACTATAGTGTCCCTTTATCCCCTTAAGAACACATGACATGTCATGATTCCCTTTTATTCCAGAAGTTTGGTCCTTAAGGGGTTAAATTTAGTCATGACATGGTCACTTTTAAGTAAAAGCTTTTATTTAATTAATTGGGACCGCACATCCCACCGCTGTATCAGATGCCAAATATTTAGAGGGTATGTATTGTGTAGAGGTTTGTATAGAGGTTCTTTATTCCCTAGTCCCAAAATATTTATCAGGTATCTGATACAATTCCAGAACCTACTGGTTGCAACATAAGGTAAAGCACCTGTTCGACGAAGTAAGAACTGTGAACACAGGAATTACAAATTGGAACCTGTAGCATTTTACTCACAAACAGGGCTGTAAAACTATTTAACATATTTATAAAAACAAGAAATTAACTATATTCTTATGACTCTTGGAAGTGTAAGTATGTAAAGTGGGTGAAGGTTAAATAGTTACTGAGATTTCTTTCAGGAATTTACATTTTAAAAGCCCAGATTACCAAATCATATCAATATAATGCATTAGGCGTTAAGTTCTAGAATTATCATCTGCTCTCTGTTCTGGTACATTGAATACCCAAATTAACAATGATAATATTTATTATAGGGTTAAAACGAATTATGGAACACACGTCACACTGTCTGCCTAAGAAACCTCATTCAGTCAGTAATACTCAATGTGTTGGTCAGTTTCCACACTCAGTCTGTGTGGATCCCACAACGAAAGGTCTGTTGAGTCCAGAAATGCGTCGGTTGAGCTGTTCACAAGATGTGGCTTTTCTCCCGTACATGATGGGTTCTGCTATTGATGAACACTATTTCAGCAGTTTGTACAATATTCATTCTCAAGCGTCCTACCACACACACAGCCACCTAGAAGGCTATTACGGGCCATCGTACATCCGAAAAAGGAATGAGAGAGAGAGGCAGCGAGTGAAATGCGTTAACGAGGGTTACGCCAGGCTTCAAAGCCATCTTCCCCAAGAGTATCTAGAAAAACGTCTCAGCAAAGTGCAAACACTCAAAGCAGCAATCAAGTACATTAACCTTCTTCAAGAGGCCCTCGGCTCTGAGATGTCTAGAGTCCCTCTTCAAGAAGAGAACCACGTTCGAAGCTTTAATAATGATGAAGAACAAGGCTTTTGTCACCTTTTAAGAAGATCATTTCAACAATAGAGAGAGACAGAGACGAGATGACAGAATTCATCCTCTCATAACATAAATGGCGATAATAACAACATTAACTACTATAGAGCTCTGTGATACACTCACACACTGCACAATACTGTGAATCTTTATTGCAGTGGAGCTCTGTGATACACTCATACACACTGTGCATTACTGTAAATTTTTATTGCTGTCGAACTGTGATAAACTCATGAACACTGCACATTACTGTTCTTTTATTGCTGTGGCACTCTGTGATACACTCGTATACACTGCACAATACTGTTTGTTTTAATTCTGTGGAGCTCTGTGATACACTCGTATACACTGCACAATACTGTGAGTCTTATTGTTGTGGAGCTCTATGGCACATTCATACACACTGCACATTACTGTGACCTACAAATATTATTTCTGCCTGTTGACCCTTCTTTAACCGCTACTTGCATTCTTTCATTATGTGAATATGATAATTGTAATATTTGGGGAATAAAATGTCCGTCCATTGATCTCATGTCTTGCTCAATTGTCTAACCAGGGGCCTAACATAATACAATAAGAAGCTGTAATAATATGTAATAAATATATTGGAATCAGCTGTTTACCAGCTACCCTTGTCCTTAAGGTGGTTCTTTTACTGTAGACCTTTACAAAAACAGAGATAAGTGACACCTGAATGGGATGAATTATTCATGTACAGTCACACCTGGTTGGGGGGGTGGAGGGGGGTAAATGTCTTCATCTCAATATAGGGGAACGTCTGTATCCTGGGTATCGCAGCTCAAAAGATACTCAAATTATAGAGAAAATACTGAGTAAGACAAAGTAATACTGATACACATAATACCGAGTAACATAGATACACTGAATATTGAGTAATACAGATAAACTTAACACTGAGTAACACAGGGTAATAATACCTAACAGACATGCTTTGACTGTCTGAGTATTATAACGGAGCGTGCTGTGAGTATCTAGGTATAATAGCGGAGTATGCTGTGAGTATCTAGGTATAAAAGATGAGTATGTTGTGAGTATCTGACTACTGTAGTTGATTATGCTGTCAGTATCTGAGTGTTATAGCTAAGCATGCTGTCAGTATCTGAGTATTATAGCTAAGTATGCTGTCAGTATCTGGGTATTTTAGCGGAGTATGCTGTCAGTAACTGAGTATTATAGCGGAGTATGCTGTCGGTATCTGGGTATTATAGCGGAGTATGCTGTCGGTATCTGGGTATTATAGCAGAGTATGCTGTCAGTATCTGGGTATTTTAGAGGAGTATGCTGTCAGTATCTGAGTATTATCGCTGAGTATGCTGTCAGTAACTGAGTATTATAGCGGAGCATGCTGTCGGTATCTGGGTATTATAGCGAAGTATGCTGCCGGTATCTGGGTATTATAGCGGAGTATGCTGTCAGTATCTGGGTATTTTAGAGGAGTATGCTGTCAGTATCTGAGTATTATCGCTGAGTATACTGTCAGTAACTGAGTATTATAGCGGAGTATGCTGTCAGTAACTGAGTATTATAGCAGAGTATGCTGTCAGTATCTGGGTATTTTAGAGGAGTATGCTGTCAGTATCAGAGTATTATAGCTAAGTATGCTGTCAGTATCTGAGTATTATCGCTGAGTATGCTGTCAGTAACTGAGTATTATAGCTGAGTATGCTGTCAGTATCGGAGTATTATCACTGAGTATGCTGTCAGTATTTGGGTATTATAGTGGAGTATGCTGTCAGTATCTGAGTATTATAGCTGAGTATGCTGTCAGTAAGTGAGTATTATAGCGGAGTATACTGTCAGTATCTGGGTATTATAGCGGAGTATGCTGTCAGTATTTGGGTATTATAGCGGAGTATGCTGTCAGTATCGGAGTATTATAGCTAAGTATGCTGTCAGTAACTGAGTATTATAGCTGAGTATGCTGTCAGTAATTGAATATTATAGCAGAGTATGCTGCCAGTAATTGAGTATTATAGCAGAGTATGCTGTCAGTATCTGGGTATTACAGTGGAGTATGCTGTCAGTATCTGGGTATTATAGCAGAGTATGCTGTCAGTATGTGGGTATTATAGTGGAGTATGCTGTCAGTATCTGGGTATTATAGCTGAGTATGCTTTCAGTATTTGGGCATTATAGTGGAGTATGCTGTCAGTATCTCGGTATTATAGCTGTGTATGCAGTGAGTATCTGAGTATTTTACAGGAGAATGCTGTCAGTATCTGGGTATTATAGCTGAGTATGCTGTTAGTATATGAGTATTATAGCTAAGTATGCAGTGAGTATCTGGTTATTTTAGAAGAGTATGCTGTTAGTATCTGAGTATTGTAGCTGAGTATGTGGTGAATATCTGGGTATTATAGCTAAGCATGCTGTGGGCCGGGCCGGATTAACATAAGGGCCGATGGAGCTGCAGCTCCAGGCCCATGGAATAGGCCCATTGATTAAATTTTTTTATTTTTTTTACACACTACTCTTGGTGTTGTTCACGTGGACGGTATTTATTTGAGGCTGCCTGGCCGGTGCCAATATTGCAGTAATACCGGCAATACAAATGCCGGTATTTTTCTCAGTATAAACAGATTACTCTGCAATACCATTATCGGCCAGTGTGTGTATGGAGAGGGGCAGGGATAGGAAGTTACAGCATATACCTGCATCGCTCTACTCACTGATCCGCGGGGGAGCAGCTACACAGCACAGAGAGTACAGACAGCAGCTCCCAGCCTGCAGGGAGAAATGGGGACACTGAGATACTAGGGGACACTATGAGACATGGGGACACATGGAGACCTCTGGGGACACAGACACACATGGGGACAATGAGACATGGACACATGGACACAATGAAACACTAGAGGACATGGTGACACAGACACACATGGGGACACTGAGACACTAGGGGACATGGTGACACAGACACACATGGGGACACTGAGACACTAGGGACACAATGAAGGCTGTGAGTATCTGGGTATTCTAGAGGAGTGTATCTGGGTATTCTAGAGGAGTATGCTGTGAGTATCTGGGTATTCTAGAGGAGTGTATCTGGGTATTCTAGAGGAGTATGCTATGAGTATCTGGGTATTCTAGAGGAGTGTATCTGGGTATTCTAGAGGAGTATGCTGTGAGTATCTGGGTATTCTAGAGGAGCATGCTGTGAGTATTTGGGTATATCTAGATGTGTATGATATGAGTTTTCTAGATAAGTATGCTCTCTCTCACACTCTGCCTCTCCAGGTTGTTAGGAATTCTTGGCTGCGGTTCCTTTGTTGCCTCTATGGTAACAAACACAGTAACCAGGAAACACAATCCTCTGTCACTAGTCTGCAGTCAGTCTGTGTCCCAGCACCAGCAGCTCATTGTAACAGCGTCCTGCCTCCCCCGACTGGTAAGGGATTTGGGGTACCTGCTATGTGAGGGTTCAATCTCTGTCTGATCACGGCCTCCTGCAGCAATGTGTTTTATTCCTTCTTACAAAATCTGGCAGATTGTTATCTTTTTATTTCTTTTGTTGATTATTCCTAAAACAAACTAAATTATCTAAATTACTGAAAAGCATTAAATCCTGTCTGAAAATGCACGTTTTGTTCTATTTGAAATTCTGCCATTAATTTATCACAAAAATAACACGTTATCAAGATTTAAAAAGAAGGAAGATTTGGGATAAATTAACTTTTATCTTTATCGCTTTACATCTGACATTTTCTGTATATTTATATGTTACAATATATTCTAATTATTTAACAGACACTTGTCTAAATATTAAAACACAGAAAATAAATAATTGTACAAATATTATGGAATAATTACTTTGTTTCTGAAATTTTAAAAAAACCTACATTTGTAAGCCGTAAAATGATGGCGATATTAATAAATGACATTTTAGTAGATCGTCTAATGTTTATTCATTTAGAAGTGATATTGCTTTGAGTAAAGTAACAGTTATGGTGCTGGTGAATAATTAGAATGTATTGATAGAGGGCACTATGAGGAGGTGATTGAGGAGTGTGATCTATGGAGTAAGTGTGAACCTCAGTGAGGTGAGTGAGCACTTTGTAGATATAGAAGAAATGGGGGTGAGTGAGCACGTTGGGGAATTGCTTGTGGACAGGAGGGAGGACTTTGGGTACTTGAGTAGGGAGTTGCATAATCACTTCTTGGGCTGAGGTGTGTATAGTGGGTACTTTATTAGGTTGAGTGATGGGTTAGTGGGTACTTTGTGGTACTCAGTGGGTGCTATTTGGATTGAATAGTGAGTGGGCTGGTTATTCTGTTGGGTTGAGTGTGGAGGTTAGTGGGTACTCTGGTTGAGTGTGGAGTTGAATGGGTGCTCTGTTATGTTGAGTGTTAAGGTGAGTGGGTACTCTGTAAGGATGAGTGGAGAGGTGGGTGATTACTCTGTTGGGGTGAATGGGGAGGTGATGGGGTGCTCTGTTAAGGAGAATGGAGAGTTGAGCTGATGCTCTATTGGATTAAGTGGGGAGGTGAGTGGGTACTCTGTTGGGGTGAGTGAGGAGGTAAAGTAGGTGCTCTGTTGGATTAAGTGGGGAGGTAAGTGGGTACTATGTTGGGTTGAGTGGGGAGGTGAGTGGGTACTCTGTTGGGTTGAGTGAAGAGGTAAAATGGGTACTCTGTTGGATTAAGTGGGGAGGTAAGTGGGTACTCTGTTGGATTGAGTGAGGAGGTAAGTGGGTGCTCTGTTGGATTAAGTGGGGAGGTAAGTGGGTACTCTGTTGGATTAAGTGGGGAGGTGAGTGATTACTCTGTTGGGTTGAGTGAGGAGGTAAAGTGGGTGCTCTGTTGGATTAAGTGGGGAGGTGAGTGGGTACTCTTTTGGGTTGAGTGGGGAGGTGAGTGGGTACTCTGTTGGGTTGAGTGAAGAGGTAAAATGGGTACTCTGTTGGATTAAGTGGGGAGGTAAGTGGGTACTCTGTTGGATTGAGTGAGGAGGTAAGTGGGTGCTCTGTTTAGTTAAGTGGTGAGTTGAATGTGAGCTCTCTCTATATAAATGGCGGTAGACTCCGCAAACCCCTGACATATAAATCTCATTCTCAGGACTCAGGATGCATCACTGTATGAGGACGTTGTGTATGGATTCCAAGTACTGCAGTGTGGGATCTCCGCTGAGTGAATACTCATGTCACAGTCTGATAACACACCCACAGCCGGAGTGCAGATACTCTGTAACTGCTCATTCCTGTGTGAGCCACCACTCAATCCCACAAAGGTAAACTACCAGCCTTGTACACAGGTAAACTACCAACATTGTACACAGCCAACCTACCAACCTTGTACAAAGGTAACCTACCAGCCTTGTACACAGGTAAACTACCAACATTGTACACAGCCAACCTACCAACCTTGTACACAGGTAAACTACCAACCTTGTACAAAGGTAACCTACCAGCTTTGTACACAGGTAAACTACCAGCCTTGTACACAGATAACCTACCAACCTTGTACACAGGTAAACTAACAGCCTTATATACAGGTACCCTACAAACATTGTACCCAGGTAACCTACCATTTCAACCTTATAGCAAGGTAACATGACAACTCAGTCTTATACCCAGGTAGCTTATGCCTTACTCACAGATAACATACCAGCTCAGCCTTATAACAAGGTAACCTACTGTAGCCTAACAGAGAGGTAACAGATTTATATATGGGAATCAGCTCATTGTGCGGACAACACAGACACAGGAATAGAATGATTTAGATTGTCTGTGTCGGTGGGTATTGCGTTAGTAAACATCTCTGCGTATCCATAGACACTGCAGCTGAGATAAGGAACAACAGATAGACATTCTCTGTGAATGAGAGATATATAGGGAGTCGCCTATAGATTAGCTGGTATGATACAAATAACTAGAAATACAGATTCTTAACGTCAGTGTGGATCTCTTACTCTAAAACAGCTTTGTAATAAAAAACAGTAAATAACCGTGTGTAGGGTCCACATCAGAGTTTCCTAAAGTATCTCTGCAGAGTAATGTAAGGCAGCGCGAAGGATCATACGGGACAAGTGGAAGAATAAAAATTCCACTTATTTCAAAATTAAAACAAAAAAAAACAGATATATTAAAAGAAAATCTATATTTATAACACAGCCTTATCCCATGTTATATAACCCGGATTTAATATTACTGTGTATAGATTGACCCAGACTTTCTTCTTGTAAATTCTAGAGAATTGAAAATTTTAGGTCAAAAATTGCAAAGTGTAAAAAAAATTCAGCTGGAGTAATATTTCATTATGGTTATTTTGAGCAAAAATTAGCACTTTTTGAATTCTCCATGTTTAGTTTGTGTGAAAAAAAAAGCTAGAATTATATTGTGGGGAAGACATTGTGTGACGGTACATTGTATAAATATTGCGTGTGACGATACATTGTATAAATATTGCGTTTCAGGAATTTTTTTTCATTTTTCAAAGGTGTTTGTGTGGAATCCATTTTCCCCACGTTGGAAGCATACCCTGTGGGAATGTTGAGAATTTGTTTTCCTGCGGGAGATCATTAACGCCACACACAGTGGTACTGGCACGGAGACAGCGCGATGGGTTTTACTATCTGGCGACAGTAAAACAAGAGGTGAAATATTCTTCATAAGCACAATGTAAATCAATCAATAAATCAATTGTGACTTTATGAAAGCAGAGTCTGATACCCTAATCCATTCTCAGAGAAAAATGGACAAGATACAATAAATCATAGTAATCTAAAAAATATTTATCAATATATATCAGTCAGGAGACACAGCTAATCTGAAGCCAAATCTGAGGAAGGCCATATCACTTGGTAGAAACAGATAATCAGTGGCCAGGTCTGAAGAAGGACGTCCCATTTGATCACATATTTTGTAGTTGGCTTATGTTGTGGAATGTGTTTTTCATGTTAGCTGTGTTAAGCTGGGCCCTGATTAGTTTTTGATATCTGTACAGGAAGAACCAGGAGTGTTTCTAATCGAGTTTAATAGGCCGGTGAGTGAACGATATCCCACGACCCTGCAGAAAACAGAGGTGAACGATATGATCCAGTACTTCGATGCGCTGAGACATTGCATTCTTCCTGGAGATACCGTGTTAGCTCCCTGGGAACCAGAACAAGTGAGATATGGACCAGGAACCGTTACACTGGGTGTAGAGACTCGGGATCCTCTCCGAAGTAAGTTGTTTGATGACGTAGCTGTGATATCCCACTTTAGCCTGACTCTTGCTGTCATACTAGCTTTCAGTAAAATTGAATTAAAAAACCAACACTTTGATGGCATTATTTTGCCGTAATACACGGTGCACCGCTAGGCATTCTCCTTGTATTATTATTACTGGTACGAACAGATTCCGTAGCGCTGTACAATTAGTGGAGAACATGCATAATACACAGACAAATACAAAAAGGTAGAGAGGGCCCTGCCCGTAAGCTGAGATCTAGTAATTTAAGCTCTTTTATACAAAGTGCATAGCTAGATAGCCCATGAGCTTACAATCCAATGTAGAGTTATATGTGTGTGTAAATAGTAAAAATTTTCCACTTAAATTTTTTTAGCCGATGAAGATGAAGAATTGACGGTTAGTTTTTGGAACGGTAAGAAGAAACGGGTTCCTCTTGGTGTTGCCGTGTGGATCTCTCCCTCTGTGTATAAACGAATCATGGACCGGCTGCACCAACCCATCACAAGTGGACAAAAGCTCCAGGAGAGTATCCCAAACACCACTACGTACGTGTTTACAGACAGGTTCACCTCGGTGCCCACTAACCTGTGCCCTCCCAGCCATCTCCATAAACACAGCTGGCATCACAGCCACACCTATCCCCACCACCTGCAACAGCATTGTTCTTGCTGCTGTTATCCCAAACATGCAGGGTGCACATGCTGTTATGACCCCAAATGCCAGGACTGGTGGCCACTTACACCCACGGCCACCGTGTATGTACAAAGCAGGAAGGAACAGGAAGATCGGGACAGCATCCACTTAACCACAAGACGGAAAGAAAAGTCTTATCAAATCTCAAAGTCTTCGGAGTCTGAAGATGAAAAATCTCTTGATGATGACGACAACGACTATGACGACCGCAGTGATAATGATGAAGACAGTGACCGAGAAACATGGCTGTCAAAGACTACACAGAGTACGATGGTGGACAGTGGAGTGAATACGGACTCTAGCCTGTGGGACAAGCCAAGAGAGGACATTAATCAACGTCCTGATTGGAAATACTGGAGACACAGTCAGCCGGAACCTTTTTACCGGAAACCAGGTAATTCAATTTTTACGAGGAATTATAACACATCAAACCCCAGAGCTAAGATACAATATACAGCTTACTCAACATCCAAACTGTGTGTACACAGGGAAAAGTTCTGATTAATAAATCGCAGGTAAAAAATTTAAAGGCTTTATTGGCACAGTGGTCAACAGAGTGCACCGTTTGTTTTTCAGTTTGACAATTTTTATTATTTTCCAGGATAGAGAAAGCAAGAAGGGAAAGGGGGGGGTGGGGGGAGTCACTTATGAGAAACAATAACAATCATTAACACAGAATTAATCTTGACATTGTTCATATGGCAAGAGTAACATCATAACCCTCATGTAGCATCTGAACTCAACAGAGTGTACGTTAAACAGTGACAGGCCACAGCTACCACGCTTCTTATAAATCCCATGAAACTCATTAATGTCATTATTGTCTCAATCTTTATAGCAACTTTTTTCAATTGAATCCAGAAACGCCCTATAAATCAGCTTTTGCCATTAAACTATTTTAGCAGGACTTTTGCCGGGTCCCGGTGATAAAATGCTGAGGATCTGAGGATATTCTGCCCATTTAGAAAGTATTTTATGATTTTTCTTTTCTCATTTTCTAAAACAGTCGAAGAATTTGTTGCTTAGAAAACTTAAACCAGAAAAGTCAGTTTTGACATAGACCACATCATTTATAGACTTACTCTGGGAATCCAAACTCATATAATGCACAGCCAGACTTCTGCAATGAGGCTGAGAGTCTATCTCATTCAGTGTTGGAGTTTTACTCTCAATGTCTTATTCCCTCATTTTTAGGAAATACTGTGAGAAAATCAAAAAGTGCGGCTTCTCAATCGAATTCCTGTGTGTCTTGGCCGGACGTTACAGGTTTAGCCAATCAGAGCTCTTTGTTCGAAACGATTGTGGATTCCCCAGTCAGAAGACTTACGGTGAAAGATGTTCTTGTTCACAAAGATTTCAACCCATCAGATGTTGTACGTAAACATTAAAAACTACACAAACTGGTGAGACGACAGGCGACAGAAACTTTTATATGGAGCAATTCTGGAGCAAAGTGCTAAAATCAGAGCAATCAGTACATGCATTGCATTGGTATCTATAGCGATTGCTCTAGTTTGAGCATGATGCGTCAGAGTCACTCTGAGCTGACTACTAATCTGTTCCTGTTATTCACTAAACTGAGATTTCAAAGTCAATTTCAAATTTAAGGCCAGAGTAGCCGAGCTGAAAGCATAGCAGACTTTGAGAATTTCCAGTTTGTTTTTTGTTTTGTAAATCTGTTTTTATTGAAAAGTTTTTTCTCACAATCAATACATATAACAAGAAGATTTGCAGTATGGGACACGCAGGTCACGCAGGTCTATTGTATTAGTAGGACAATGGTATATCTGTGGTTTTTTTTTTAAATGTTTTTCATGACAGTATTAATACAGAGCAGTTGAACAATTTGAACAGCAAGGCGCGTAGGCCTCTTAGAGTGGTAGAAACAATTGATATTTTTATATAGTATGCATTGGACTCGCAGGTCTGTTCAAGTCAATCCTGTCATTTTTGAATCGTGTCCCATTGACCTATGTTAATGATAAGGTGTGAATATCCGTGAGTATGAAGCGGTTTTAAGGGGGGTTGATGCGTTCCTAGCGATTTGTGTGGGTGTGCCTGCTACGGGGTTTGTTTTTAAGTAGGTGTGATTGTTATTTCTCTTTTGTTACGTGTTTCGGTATAGTATTAACATAGAACCATTGAATATATCAAACATCGGGGCTCGCAGGCCTCCTGGGGTGTATATAACCGTTACCCTTTCTGTATACTGTGTAGTGGACTCGCAGGCCCATCGGAGATAATCATGCCATCAGTATGTTGCTTTTCTGTAACCCCAGTTGATGATTTGGTGTGTATGTCTAGGGGTGGGAGGTGGTGGTAGTGGGGGGTGGGGTATTTTCGTTGGCGTTTGTGGGTGTGGTTGGTTGTGATCTGTATGGTGTTTGCCATGTTATTACAGAGTATGTTTTTTATTGTGTCTGTTAGCTTTTGTAGTTTCTCGTTGTGTGTCTGTGAGATGTATATGCCGTCAGTTAGTGGGGAGTGTGGGTCTCTGATCGGGTTGGTATGGTTGGAGTCTTGGGGGTGTTCTTATAGGTTTTGGGGGTCTTTTAAGGTTTATTATAGTGTTTTCGTGTAGGGTGTGTCGTTTCACAGTGGGGCAGTTTGGCCTTTTTTTTACCTTAAATTTTAAATTTACTTTGAATTCTCCCTTTAGATGACCCCGTGTATATTAAAGAAGCCTCCTCACACACGTCCTGCATATTTAAAGGTTTAACAATAATCTCAGTGATTTATTAACGAACTGCCGATATTGCGTTTTACAGAAACAAGCTCCGCCTGTCGCAGAACGTCTCGGTGAATCAGAAGTTGACAAATTATGCAAAAAACAAGTTATTGCAGAAAAACGTAGAGAGCAAATAACGAAGCACCGGGAATGGGAAGAAGACAGGGCACAAAGTGCTGACCAAAAATACTGCGAAACTCAAGAGGTTCACAGGTGAAGGAGCTAATACTGCTCTTCTCTCAACTGGTGATAATAACTGGCACTTCATAGCGGGAGTAGTAGATATACAAAATACAAAATGTAGGGATCCAGCTGACATCACTAAAACAGATAAATAAAATTAAACATTGTATAATACGGTTATAGCCTCTGATAGCAAAACACGTAATGGCTGCACTCACAAATTTGATGTGATAAAGTTTTCAAGTTGCTTCCCCTGTAGTTATAGGGGGTATAGCCCATTCCTGGTGGTGGTCCCAATCTGGAAGCCAGGAATTTCAGGAACTCCAAGTGTATATTGAAGTACAAAATTATTTATTAGTATATATTAAAACAAATAAAAAAAAACAAGAACAGTCCTACGCATTTCGTCCTCCGTGGAGCACTTCCTCAGGGTCCTACGCGTTTCTGCTCTGTGGAGAACTTCCTCATGAGAGTAGTAGATACCTGGACTAGCCTTCCATTGGAAGCCATGAAGGGTAGTAGATACCTGGATTACCCTTCCAGTGGAAGCAGTAAAGGCTAACAGTGATATAGCAAGGGTAGAAGATACCTGGAATAGCCTTGCAGTGGGAGCGGTAAAAGCTAAAGGGTGACATAGAAAGGGTAGTAGATACCTGGCATAACCTTCCAGTGGAAGCAGATAATTTGGGATGTGTGTTAGAGGTGTTTAACAAAATATCCTGAATTGTTGCAGCTCAAGTATTATTGCGGTGAATTACCAGTTTACAGTAAATTGTGGAATAAGCATTTCTATGACACCATGGGGATTAATTTAACATTGGGCAGTTTATATATAATGCCTTGTGCAGGGTGTTGGATGGATGGCTGCTGTCCTAATACTCACTTTGTGTTTAAGGCACAAGACTTTGCAACGTCTGAAAAACGAGGACATGAAGGTGAAAGAGCAGGCAGCTAAGAAAACACAGAATATTACCGCCAAGAAAGCTGCGCGTGAGAGAAACAGTGTGCGCATGCAGACTATTGCAGCGGAAGATAAACTGAAGGAGCAGCGCAGACTCGATCACCTGCGGAGTGTGCGGGAAAAGATCGACCAGAGAGAATTCGATAAATGTGCAGCCAATGAACAGAAGGAGATAGAACACATGGTAAGATAACCTTTACACATAATGTAACCCCGTCTCCACTCCCTAGGGAAACAGGGATTTGAACCAGAGGTATGTGGAGTTTATTTACCGAATTGGGAACTGTAGAGAAAAATTTTAGGCAAAATAGTTGCGCTGGGAAAAAAATCTACAACTCCAGGATGTTAGGGAAGCAGAAAAAGTTCAGAGGTGGGTTACAACATTAATAAGGGGAATAGATTATTTAAATTATGAAGACAAAGTAAAAAATAATGTGACTGAGGATATGGTAACCTTTACACAATATATACATGGGCAATACAAACAGCTCTCTGGCAACCTGTTCATTAAAAGGACTGTACAATGGACAAGTGGTCACCCATTTAGACTTGCAGAGAAGAGATTTCACCTGCAGCATCATCAATTACACAGCACCAGCCAATTTCCGTGACAGCAGATAATTGGTCAACAATGTAGTGGCAACAGAAGAAATGGAGCGTGTTCATTCGACGGGGTTTTAAATGGCTCTGTTTTTTTTTTTTAGCCATTATTGCTCTCCTGTGTGGATTTTTTCCATAGGGTCAAAAATGTATATATTGTTTTTTTAGTGTTAGGCAGATTCTCCAGTAGTAGCACTTTGCCGAAGTAGTTATTTGTAAATTCAGTTTTTGTGCATTTCATGTGTAAACGCAGCCTAAATAAAACAAACAACTAATTAAATCGTTTTTTCTTCCAATCACAGGACGCACAGAGAATGAAAGTTAACAAACACTATAAAGAGGTGGCAGACAAAGTGTTTCAAACAGAAACAAAAAGGAAGAGTGGAAATCGCAAAGTCCAGTATATCGAGGATTAATGACCCGACTAGTGTGTGATTAATGGTCCATGCACCTCTCCCCAAGATTCCTGCCCCAACATCCACCTTTCTAAATTACGTGTTTTTATTTATATAGGTTTTATCTTTCATTTCATTAGCCCCAGTTCCATTGATTTCAAATAATTTTAAACATGGGGTATAATGGCCGGATCACAGGTGAGTTAATAAAAGCGAAGATGAATCAACAATTAGTCAGCGAGCTGGACTCTGGGCAAAACGATGAGACTCGTCTAGGTTTGGTCCTATTCGCTATCACTATACTAGAAGTGTGCCTCAGACCCTGGGCTATCACTATACTAGAAGAGCGCCTCAGACCCTGGTAGATCAGAATCCATCTCTAAATTAATTAATTCACGTGAGGTCATGTATACCACCACTTATCAATTATTTATAAAACATCAAACAGATACTACAGCGTTGTACAACAGCATGGAAATGCGCTATATACAGAAACAAAGGAGCTTGCAATCTATAGGACTGAACAAATTTATATTCTGTCTACAAATGTGTATACACCACTAGAAACGATCACAAATAAAATATTTTGGTTTGAAGATTTGTGTCGGTTTTGGATGCAAGGGGGAGTGGGGGTTAACTGTCTAAATCACAGACTTGTGGTAAATCTGAAATACAAAATGTAGCCTAAAATAGCCAAATTGTGATTAAATCATTTTTCCAAACCAGCTATTTTGACATCAATTTTACATTCATTAAAATTCTCTGTTTCAGCAAGTAAATCTCGTGGACCTTATTCACTGATGGTTAAGTAACAAGAGACTTGTGCACGTTAGGCATGAACAGGAAAATTATCAATTAATCTTTCTTCTCATTGCTCAATAAATCCCAGCTAGGAGTCAGAGAGATGGATACTTAGTGATCCTGCAGATCAGTCGCATGCAAACCATCTCCAGAAATGTCTCTAAAGGAATCACAAAGTGTGGCTCCAGCACTGATCACGGTCTGCAGATTACCATTTACATGAGATCTACTAAACCTCTCATTCAAAACCATGGCTGTGCCATACCAGGCTGCAACTCTCATCACTTTAACAGACATCCCAACATACCAAATATTATTTCATGGAGGTGGCCACCTAATTTCAAAGAGGCAGCTGTCAATATTGCTTCTCCTGGCTGGGGTCTGTATGCGCATGTGGTAGTGGACTCGCCGTACCGTTTGGGTGTTCCGGCTGCGGCTCGATTTCCCCAGTCTCTGGCTCCGGGCCTTAGCGAGAGCCCTCGCCTTGTGTCCATGGAGCCTTCCAGACACGGTAGTTGGCTCGGGGGCCCGCGGTTTCTACCTATCCCGGGTGTCCCCACGGGTGTATGGACGGCATGGGGTAAGCCCCTGATGGGCTCCTAGCCCAGAAGGATGCCGGGTAGTCAGGGCGGCAGCTTTGTATGCTTTTTTGATGGGCGATGCTGGTTTGGTTTTTGGTTTGGGTTTACAGACCTCTCTCTTGCGCTGGTAGGCCTGAGTTGCTCTGTTTGGGTTGTGGCTCGGTGGCCCTTTTGGTCATGCCATGCGTGTTGCTTTTACGCCTCTCGCTAATTTGTGGTGAGGCTGTCGGCTAATTTGTGGTGAGGCTGTCGGTTTCATTTTAGCCTTCAGCATGCGCCAGAAATTGTCGAAGAGTGCTTCCAGTCTTTGCCGGGTCCCATACTGTGGGGTCTGTAGGTTCGTGGGGGAAGCGTGGCATCCGCCATGTTGGGTGTAGCGTCTTGTGGAATTCTTCCCCACGCTTCTTTTCCCCACTGTTCCCGCTCCTTTCTCGATTTGTCTCTCAGGTGTGGACTGCGATCACCCCCGACGGTCCGGGGGGGGGGGGTAACATGGTTCCTGCTTGCGTTGTGTCTGCATTTCGTGGCACCGGACCGGGGGATCGTCCGCCTCTCCCGCTCTACGGTCGCCAGGCCTCATGGCGCAAGTCGGTCTGCCAGCCGGTTTCAGAGTGATCACAGGCTGCATGGTCGGTTTAGTGCCCTTTAGTGGGTCAGCTGAGACCATTTGGGTTTCCCTTTTTAAAAGCTTTTAGGGCTGAAAAGTCGTGTTTTGCCCTGTGTTCTGAGGAGCTCTGCAGTGGCACGTCTGTCTTTCATGCTGGTCAGGCCCCGCCCCACTCAACCAGGATTTATGACTAGAGTTGAGCGGACACCTGGATGTTCGGGTTCGCAGAGTTCGGCCGAACTTCTTCAAAAAGTTCGAGCTCGAACTTGACCCGAACTTGAAGTCAATGGGGACCCGACTTTTTGGGCATTAAAATGCCTCTAAAAAAGTCCTGGAAAGGGCTAGAGGGCTGCAAAAGGAAGTAAAATGGGGGTAAGAGTAGGACAAGTGCCCTGCAAACAAATGTGAATAGGGAAATAACTTAAAATAACATAAAAATACATAAAATTTTAAAAAATAATCTTGAACTAGGAGGAGGAGGTGGATGTGGAGTAGGAGGTTGAGGAGGCGGTGACCGTGGCGGTGTAGGTGGAAGCAGCGGTGGAGGAGGTAGCCAACACTGTTTTTTATTTCATTTATAATTGGGATAGCCCCCAAAATATTGGGACATATAAAAAAAGAAACATTTGCGGCCTGCAGTCCATTTCTTGCAGTCCAATAACGCCATCAGACACATGTCCGTCTCCACCAGACGGAATGACAGCAGTTCAAAGGCCAAGAATTTTGAAATACTGGCATTCAGGGCCAGGGATCGCAGGTGGGTAGGGGGGTACTTCCTCTTTCTCTCCAGTGTTTGGGAGATGGACAGCTGAACGCTTCCATGGGACAGTGTGGAGATGCTTGGTCATGCTCAGGTTGGCTCTGATTGCACAGCGTGCAAACCACTCGTGTCTTGTCATCAGCACATTGTCTGAAGAACTGCCACGCCAGGGAACTCCTTGGAGCTGGCTTTAGTGTGCTCGGTCCCTGGGTGCGGTGGGCAGTAGCAGGCGTACTGTCTAGGGGACGGCTTCTCCACTTTTGCACCCTGCTCTAGGAGGAGGAGGTGGGTGTGGAGTAGGAGGTTGAGGAGGCGGTGACCGTGGCGGTGTAGGTGGAAGCGGCAGTGGGTGGAGGTAGCCAACACTGATTTTATTTTTATTTTTTTTTATTGGGGTAGCCCCCAAAATATTGGGACATATAAAAAAAGAAAACAAAGAATAAGTGCACTTAAGTATAACAATGGCTGGGTGAGGCCGGTATAAATGTCTATTCTGCACAAGGTACAGACAAGTCTGGTGGGATCCATGCCTGGTTCATTTTAATAAACGTGAGCTTGTCCACATTGGCTGTGAACAGGCGGCTGTGCTTGTCTGTGATAACGCCCCCTGCCGTGCTAAACACACGTTCAGACAATACACTGGCTGCAGGGCAGGCCAGCACCTCCAAGGCATAAAGGGCAAGCTCAGGCCATGTGCCCAATTTGGAGACCCAGAAGTTGAATGGGGCAGACCCATCAGTCAGTACGTGTAGGCGTGTGCACACGTACTGTTCCACCATGTTGCTGAAATGCTGCCTCCTGCTAAGACGTTCCATATCAGCTGGTGGTGCTGGTTGTTGTGGCATGCTGACAAAGCTTTTCCACATTTCAGCCATGCTAACCCTGCCTTCTGAGGTGCTGGCGCTGCCCCAGCTGCATTGGCGACCTCTTCCTCTGCCTTCGCCTTGTGCTTCCACTGAACCCCCAGTGTCAGTTGGGAATGCCCTCAGCAGCACGTCTACCAGCGTGCGCTTGTAGTCGCGCATCTTCCGATCACGCTCCAGTGAGGGAATTAAGGACGGCACATTGTCCTTGTAACAGGGATCCAGCAGGGTGGCCCCAGTAATCAGCACAAGTTAGAATGTGGGCAACTCAGCAGTCGTTGCGCAGGCACTTTGGTGACTCTAGATAACCTCGGGCCGATCGCACGTCCCCGTGACGGCAACGACGTATTCGGATGTCTGCCCTATCAACTTTCAATGGTACTTTCTGCGCCTACCATGGTGACCACGGGTAACGTGGAATCAGGGTTCGATTCCAGAGAGGGAGTCTGAGAAACGGCTACCACATCCAAGGAAGGCAGCAGGCGCACAAATTACCCACTCCCGACACGGGGGGTAGTGACGAAAAATAACAATACAGGACTCTTTCGAGGTCCTGTAATTGGAATGAGTACACTTTAAATCCTTCAATGAGGTTCTATTGGAGGGGGAAATCTGGTGCAGAGTGACTGACCCGTGCGTGCTGCAGCTGAAACTCCACTATCGCCAGCTGCTGCTCGCACAGTCTCTCCGGCATGTGCAAGGTGGAGTTCCACCTTGTGGGCAAGACGCATATGAGGCGGTGAGCGGGAAGGCCGAAGTTACACTGCAGCGCAGACAGGTGAGCAGCAGCAGGGTGAGAACGCCGAAAGCACGCACAGCCACTACAGTGAAACTGCGAATGGCTCATTAAATCAGTTATCGTTCCTTTGATCGCTCCATCTGTTACTTGGATAACTGTGGTAATTTTAGAGCTAATACATGCCGACGAGCGCTAGGTGACGGCCGCTCCGCTTTTGCACCCTGCTCCCTCTTATGCTGATGTAGTAAATTCGAATCAAAGTTCCATTTGCAAAAAAAAAAAATCCTCGCCCATCTTCTGTGGGTTATTGCATTTTTAAGATGTAGACTTATTGTATCACACTAACCATGCACAGGTAGATTGTCTGGCACGTTGTTTTGGGGTTTGGTTTTTAACTTTGTAGTTGTGTCTTTACACAATATAGAAATGTATATTAATGCTTCTGTATATGAAGCGATCACAATAACACTTATTTTTCACTTTTTTTTAAAAAAATCAGGCTAACAAAAATTGGTAATTAACAATATGACATCTGAAAAGCACATGAAAGGATGCTGTATGATTTAAAAAAAAAGAACATACTACATGAAGGTCCTGTTCACTAGAGTGTGTAGTCATGAATGTAACCAGTAAAACTTTGTTTTTACAGCCACTGGTTGGCCCATACATATTTTAGAACTTTTTAAATTTTGTTATAGCATGACTTGTAGTCTTGTTTTTAACTTGTCTATAATACATATTTTTGTATGACACTTAGTGTGTTTTTTCATTGACTATTGAATTTTAATGGTCTAAGATAATTAACATGTCAACAGGCAAACGTAACCCAAATGATTTGTCTCAGTCTTGCCTTCTATACTACCTGCACCATAGGCAACATTTATTTGTCTTTAGACTTTCTTGAGAAACGGTAACTAGCCAGTGTTGCACACATACACCAGATATGAAGTGCACACCCCAAATGTACTATTTAGCAACCCAAAAATTTTAATTGGTCAAACTGCGATGTAACCACAATATTTGACGGTTCTATTTGACTCTCAGATATGAAGTGCACCGCAGGCCGCAAATGTACTATTTAGCACAAAAAAAAAAAGTGATTTTTTTAAACCAACAATGTAACTGTAGTATTTAAGGGTTTTATTAGACTGCAAGAAATGCAGTATGCAAATATACTATTTAGCACCAAAAAAATTGCAGTATTTAAAAATGCCTGGATGTTGCCCACTGAGCTACCAGAACAGGATTAAAGTAATGTGCCTGGCAAACATGCAGTTGCAAGTGCACTGCACTCTCTGTGGCACTGGGCTCAGGGCAGGGTACAAAAATGTAGTATAGCACCTACTAAAATAATCGCTGTAGTTTACAGATTCAACACCAGAATTATTTCCTAATATGTCCCTCACAGCTGCAGCATCCTCTCCCTACACTAATAACAGTTCATGTGACGTGCGGCGCTACGTGACTCCAGCTTATATATAGAGGCTGGGTCACATGCTGCACTGGCCAATCACAGCCATGCCATTAGTAGGCATGGCTGTGATGGCTTCTAAGGGCACACGTGTCAAACGCTTGTTGATTGGCTGCCCTGCAGCCTTTCAAAATGCGCCATTAAATTGCCAAATACCAAACTCCAACCCGAACATACACTGAAATGTCCGTGTTCGGGTCCGGGGTCCAAAAACCGTAATGTTCGGTACGAACCTGAACTTTACAGTTCGGGTTCGCTCAACTCTATTTATCAGCAGAATGGCTAATGTTAGAGTAAGACACGTAAACTGCAGACAGACTGCGAGAATTTTACCAGTTTGGTAATTTTGGAAATCTATTCACTAAAGCTGGAATTCAAAGTGAATTTTAAATCTGAGGACAGAGTAGCTGAACTGAAAAGAGCTGATTTAGAGAATTTTTCCAGATCGGCTATTTTGGCCTTACATTTGGAATTCACTTTTAATTCACCTTGAATTCTCACTTTAATGAATAATCCTATTTGTCAGATCTGCACAATTCTAAAAAAATGTGGCTAAAATAGAGGGTTTTGCAGCATTCACCCAACTCTGCAATAGTCACAGCTGGACAATTTGAATTTTAACTCAATTTTTGATTTAGAGTAGTAGAGTAGAGTAGTACACATTCAAATTAATTTTATCAGGAGAAAATTAGTAGATGTGCAGCAAAAAAAAATTGAGATTCTGTGACAAAAGATTTGCAAAACTTACATCAAAAATATAAAATCTTTATTAAAAATGACACAAAAACAAGACAGACTGATTGCCTGGAATATCCCAGTTTCTTATAATAAATCCTTACAAGACCCAACAGAACATTGCACATTTTATCCACAGAGAATGTCACAAGATCCCGCTAGACGCACGTTAATTTACTGTCCAATCACAATCTGGCATCGAGTCTCTGAAGCTCTCATTGCGTCACAGGGCGGCTGAACGATTGCCCAGAGTGTAAACTTGGTGCTGCCCTTCATGTTATACATAAAACGTACTCAATAATACAAATTAATCCAAATGTATTCATTAAACCAATGTGAGGGCAGCGTAGGAAGCCAGTGTTAAAACTGAAGAATTTTTTTTTTAAAAATCTTTAAACTCTGCCAACCCTTCTGTATTAGGGCAGAGGTATGTTTGCTGCTAGTAAATAATAATTATACTATTTTTACGAGCACAACCTCTACATACCTCCATCTGACTGATCTCACAATACGAATGATGGATGCCATATTGCTTTTAATAAGAATTGTGAAAATATGAATGATTTTAAAACCTAGAGAAATTGTATGATTGGTCTGTGCTTTGTGCCAAATCCAGAGCAGTATCTTCAGAAGGGTTAGTGGGCATTTCACTTAAAAAATCAACCCTCCTCCGCCAACACAAAGGGAGCGTGAGTGGGCATGGATAAATACCAGCCAACCCAGCCTTACCCCTTCTGACTCATACTGCCCCTACAAACCTATTCATTTAACACCATGTTCTATGTTTCAGTAAGTGCTTGTGCTGTAATTAGGCATTTTTATAGGAAACATGTATACATCTCGGAACAATGAATAAAAATCCTGATATAAAGTGCACTTCAGTGACGAGGAGTATATTTCACTTAATTTTTACATGATTGTCAACTGTGTACGGCAGAAGTTACAAAAGAAAGCATATAAATTAAGTACATTTCATCTGTCAGAATATAAAAAATATTTAGCTACAGCGCAGTACAGATCTAGCTAGCTAGTTCATCGGATTCTAAACTTTAACCCCTTAAGGACCAAACTTCTGGAATAAAAGGGAATCATGGCATGTCAGACACGTCATGTGTCCTTAAGGGGTTAAAGGAACGCTATAAGAGACCTGCTTATGATGCTTCTCATAGAGAGCATGTCAAACCGCGAGGAAGAAAACCCTATGGGCTGTATGCTTGCTACAAAGAGGACTGAGAAAAGTGCAGATTTCTCTTGAATATTATATTAACAGTTAACCCCTAAAGCACTTCAGCAAGCATAAGTGGGACTAGAGTGTCTCTTAAAGAGCCATTTTTGCCATGCCCCTGAGATTGTCACGCCCATGAAACCACCGCTGTTCACATTACATTAACGACCAGTGTCTATTTTTAAAGCTTTGTTTACAATAAATCAGAAGTTAAAGGTTAGATCCACGCTGTGTCCTGGTGGAATGTTTACAATGTGAGTCTGTCTCTCAGAATCGTAAGAACCTCCTGAGATACGGTACGTTCCAGGTGCAACTTCGATATTGACATCTCGAGGGGTCATATGCCGTCGAACAGACTGGGGGGTACCCGCTGCCAAATTCTGCAAAATAAGACATTTATCAGCCACACGGTGTACACAGGCGAGTGCTCCATCTAGTGGACAGATTACTCAACAGCAGCATTAGCAGTTTGTGATTAGAAAGGTATTCAGTCAGTAACAGGAATAGGCAAAGTACAGGCAGCGTCTCCTTTAACTATAACCACAACACAAAACTACAGTCAGCGTCTCCTATAACTATAACCACAACATAAAACTACAGTCAGCGTCTCCTATAACTACAGGCAGCCAACATGGTCCTTCATACGACAAGGAATATAACAAAACCCACGTAAATATTATTTAATCAACAGATTTTGTTTCAGAAGGTAGAGAACGATACACTTTATAGTCGGCAAAATTTCAAAGGAAACACATGAAAAACCTTTTTTTGTGTTATTTTCTTTTGTTAAAGATTTTTGTCCTTATTTTGACATCTTTTTTTCCCCTCAGTTATCCTTATGGATCTAGCTTTGTAATAACAATGTAGTGTTTTCTGAATATTACTAATTTGAGGATTTGAAGGGACACTATATATTTAACCAGCTTAGATAAAGCTTCATAAAGGCTTTTAGGAGCCAAAACGTTGCTGCTCATTATCCATATTATTATTTCTTATTGCTTAAAGGGAAACTGTAAGCACCAAAACAACTTTAGCTAAACTAAGTGGATTGGCTGTATAGATCATGGCCCTGCAGTCTCACTACTCAATTCTCTGCCATTTGGGAGTTTAATCACTTTGTTTATACAGCCCTAGTGACACCTCCCTGCATGCGACTTGCACATCCTTCCTAAACACTTCCTGTAAAGTGAGATCTAAATTATAAACTTCCTGTATTTCAAATTCTGTTTAATTTAAAAAAAAATATATATAAATACATTTCTCCAGCTCTGTTAATAGCCTGCCAGACCATGCAGCAGCCTCTTGATTGTGATTAAAGTTCAATTAATAGAGCAGGAGATAAAACATCTAAAGTAAACACACTATGCTGGCAGATCTGAAAATGAAACCTTTTTTTTCATGCAGTTTATGCCAGTCATAGCAAGGGGAGATGTGGCTAGGGCTGCATAAACAGAAACAGAAATCCTTAATGTCAGAGAACGGAGGAGCATGATCTATACACAAAAACTGCTTCATTAAAGGGACTCTCCAGTGCCAGGAAAACTGCAGGGTTCCTGCAGTGCCCCTCTCCCTCCCACCCCCCATCCCATGTTGCTGAAGGGGTTAAAACCACTTCAGTGACTTACCTGAATCCAGCGCTGATGTCCCTCGGCGCTGGGACAGGCTCCGCCCACGCATTAGACCTCCCCATAGGAAAGCATTATTCAACGCTTTCTTATGGGGATTCCGGCAACGCTGGAGGTCTTCATGCATAGTGTGAGGACGTCCAGCGTCGTTTAAAACACTTTTCAGGATTTAAGAACCCGGAAGTCCCTCTAGTGGCTGTCTGAGAGACAGCCACTAGAGGAGGATTTAACCCTGCAAGGTAATTATTGCAGTTTATAAAAAACTGCAATAATTACACTTGCAGTGTTAAGGGTGGTAGGAGTTGGCACCCAGACCACTCCAATGGGCAGAGGTGGTCTGGGTGCCTGGACTGTCCATTTAAGCTAAAGTTGTTATGGTGCTTAAAAATGTCTCTTTAAAATTGATATTTTCATTTTGACATGAAACCTTCAATTAACAACAAAAGTTTGGTTATAAATAGGCTTTATACAAAAGGGGCAATTCAAATTAAATTAAATTAAAAATAAAATAAATAAAATCTAAAAGACAAAGGCTCAAAAACAACAGAAACAACAGAAAGTGCTGGAAACATGATTACAAAAATAGATACATTAAATTCTGCCAATTCCTATTTTACTATATAACGCTCCTGGCATTAAACAGTCATTGTATCGGCCCGACCATCCACAGTGGACAGAGACGCCGCTAACATTGGGAAGATTGTTTTTTAGAATTATTTTTAATATATATATTAAAACTGAAGAATATTACAAAGCTGGGGCCCATGTACCTATATTGCAATGTAAAGAAAACATTCAAAGTATCAAAACCTTTAACTCTGACTATTTTGATCTATAAACATTTTCACAATAATTTAGATGGTGCTTAATAGGATACTAAAGTAGTCATGGTCCCTCAGTCCTCTGGCACTGGAAGGGTTAATAACAGCTGGTGCATATTGATACAATGACCAGGACACCCAGGTTTAGCTCACATTAATGTGAATTCCCAGTAGTTTCATTATTAGAGTTTGCCTTTGCGGATTTTCACTTACTTTCCATGTAATTACAAGAGTCAGATTGATCGAGGGGGGAATCTAATTGACATTTTGAGGTCAGAAAGCAGTTTATTTGCCCCTGGCTGCGCACATTTCACTCCAATGATCCGCTGTCTCTTCACATACTTTACTGAACCGTCTATTCCTGGGATAGGCAATCCGCGGCACTCCAGATGATGTGGACTACATCGCTCACAATGCTCTTACAGCTATACTGCTGGCAAAGCATTATGGGAGATGTAGTCTACAACTTCTGGAGTGCCAAATGTTGCCTAACCCTGTTCAATTCTGTCTCCAGGAAACTGTACGAGATGTTCAGAGAGAGTTCAAGCTAGATATGTCTAGAACTTCAGCTGCTGCCTGACTACAATCCTACAATCCACAGCAAAGTGTCTAATTGTGACTGCAGCTATAAGTGATTTGGCCAAACAGTGCCCCAATGTTACACATAAATAAACTACCCAGCTGTGACGCAGGTTTAATTACCATTAAATAATCCAAGTTCTCCAATGTCACGGGACCTACCGGATCTTCACATTAGGAAATGTTCC
>OW240923.1:88060665-88245665 GCA_933207985.1 Pelobates cultripes | reverse complement strand
CAGCTGTCAATGAGACAGCCACTAGAGGCTGGATTAACCCATACAGCAAAAAGGGTTAAACCTAGCTGGACCTGGCACCCAGACCACTTCATTAAGCTGAATTGTCTGGGTGCCTATAGTGGTCCTTTAACCAAATTGTAACAATTCTCTCAGTCCTGTGTATTTACAGTTTAGCTATATTGACCTAATATTTTACATTTGCCAACAGAGGGCCGGTGGAGGGAATTAATGGTAAATAAAGAGATTGCTGGGTCCGACAGCTTACAGACTATTTAATAAAATTATGAATGTCAGGAGTACAGAAACAGGAGGTGGAGCCCAGAGCAACCATGTCTTGTTAATATCTTGAGATAACATCAGAAAAATATTACAATTATATGGCCTCTCTGGGCTTCTGTGGGAGGTAGCTAAAGGGAGCTTACAATCGGAGTGAATTTCAAATTTTAAAATAGAAAATTCACTTTCAATTCCCCACAATTCACACTACTGTCTAGAGTGAAAGGTATCTACACAGGGGTATCTGAAATGGGGATGATACATTCTTACACCATCTATCCTGGCACATCTCCCAACATGTCACATGGTGATAGAGGGGCACTGGGACTGCTGTTACCAGAAATTTGAGGTGACTTACTAATAACTTAATTTATACAATTAAATGTAATTTATAACAAGAACAACGTATCTTATTTACACAGACTGATTTCTAAACACATTTATTGTAGTTTAAAGACACATTACTGAGAGTATTATTGCTGTGGAGCTCTGTTATACACTCAGACACATCAACAATATTAGAGGAGCCCCTATGAACAAGAAGACTCAGAATAGGGAACACAGCTACAAAAATTACCATTATGTAACCAACTCCTGATAAACACAATTTGATTAACCCTGTAATCACTGAGCAAAACAAGGATTAATGCTGGGACTGAAACAGGAAATGCAGGGCACTGAGTAGCACTGAGAATGTACAGTCAGGAAACTGAACCTTGTATTGATTATTATTAATTGGAGGATGGGCAGAGATTAAACCTGCTCTCACCTGGCAAAGGCTGCAGGGAATTGGAGTCTTCATCCAGCAGGAAACAGTGTATCTCTGTGACCATATAGAACACTGCTGGCAATGGGGCTAAATGTCAGACCATAAGGAAGAGAGGCATGACGGGAGATGTAGTTCTACTTATGAGGAGCCCCTCCCCGGGAATATGGCACCAGGAGCAGAGGCATGACGGGAATTGTAGTTCGTTTTTAGCATTGCACGTTTTAAAGGGACAAAAATAATGTGTTGCAGTAAAGATGTAATCCAAATTATTACTGTATGAGTTAATGGAAACATATACATAATGTCTTCATTGTAGTCTTCATTATTACTGTGTAAGGTAAAGGAAACATACGTGATGGGAGCTGTAATCCTTATTAATAATGTTTAAGCTAAAGGAAACACATACATGATGGGAATTGTAGTCCTCATTATCACTGTATCAGTTAAAGGAAACAGAAACATGATAGAGTTGTAGTCCTCACTATTACTGTATGAGTTCAAGGGAACGGCTGCATGATGGGAGTTGTAGTCCTCATTATTACTGTGTGAGTTAAAAGGGACAGCTTCATGATGGGAGTTGTAATCCTCATTATTACTCTTTTAGGTAAATGGAACAGATACATGATGGGAGTTGTAGTCCACATAATTACTGTATAAGGTAAAGGAAACAGATACATGATGGGAGCTGTAGTCATTACTATTGTATGAGTTAAAGGAAACAGCTACATGTTGGGAGTTGTAGTACTCATTACTACTGCATTAATTAAAGGAAACACACATAATGGGAATTGTAGTCCTCATTATTACTGTATAAGGTAAAATAAACAGATACAGAGTGGGGGTTGTAGTCCTCATTATTACTGTATAAGGTAATATAAACAGATACAGAGTGGGAGTTGTAGTCCTCATTATTACTGTATAAGGTAAAATAAACAGATACAGAGTGGGAGTTGTAGTCCTCATTATTGCGGTATGCATTAAAGGGAAAAGATACATTGTGGGAGTTGTAGTCCTCTTTATTGCTGTGTCAGTAAAGGGAACATATGCATGATGGGGATTGCAGTCCTCATTGCTGTGTCAGTTAAAGGGAACATGCTCATGATGGGAGTTGTAGTCATCATTATTTCTGTATGAGTTAAAGGTAGCATATGGATGATGGGAGTTGTAGTCCATTTGCTATATTACTGAGCTGTAAAGCAACAGATGTATGCCAGGTGCTATAGTCCTCATATATACAATACAGGCATACCCCACTTTTAAATACACAATGGGACCAGAGCATGTATGTAAAACGAATATGTACTTAAAGTGAAGCAATACATTTTTTCACTTCCCAATGAATGTACTGCATTGCAATAGTCATTTACAGGCATAAGTGATACTGCAACTGCAGATCTCCAGTGATTTATTTAGTGATTTCCAGTGGGCTTTTATTCAGTTAAAACAAACAGTAAAAAGAAAAATCTCATTCCATATTGTACCATTTATATTTAAAGGACCACTCTAGGCACCCAGACCACTTTAGCTTAATGAAGTGGTCTGGGTGCCAGGTCCCTCTAGGATTAACCCTTTTTCAGAGAAACTGCTATGTTTATAAATGGGTTAATCCAGCCTCTAAAGCGACAGCCGCTAGAGGCATTTGCGTGCTTCTCACTGTGAAAATCACAGTGAGAAGTCGCCAGCGTCCATAGGAAAGCATTATAAATGCTTTCCTATGAGACTGGCTGAATGCGCGCGCAGCTCCTGCCGCGCATGCGCATTCAGCTGAAGAGGAGGATCAGAGGCGGAGAGGAGGAGGAGAGCTCCCCGCCTGGCGCTGGAAAAAAGGTAAGATTTAACCCTTTCCTCTCACCAGAGCCCGGCGGGAGGGGACCCTGAGGGTGGGGGCACCCTCAGGGCATTATAGTGCCAGGAAAACGAGTATGTTTTCCTGGCACTATAGTGGTCCTTTAATGTTTTACTCATCTGACAACCTTAAACTAGGAGGAAAAGTAAAATAAACCTGCCCACTGGCCATTTTCTGTCAATACAGTGCCAATCTGTATTTGTTAGCAGCTTCGGTGCACACTTTGTTTAGAAACACCTCTTCATCACTTTTTAGAATTTATGGTTTTACTTTCAATCTTCAGAACTGTGGCTAATGCAGCTATGCTGTTAAGTCATAGTTATAGAAAATGGCAGGGTAAACCCTTTCACTGGAAGGCGCCAATTGCAGAAAAGGCAGAAGAAAAATACATATGTTCAGCTAGGAGTAAATATTTGTGATGATTAACCTGTGCCATGTCAGAAGGTGTGAAAAGTTGTTGCCCCAAAGACACTGAACTGAGCTGCACCGGGCGAGAATAGAACCTTACATTTCCTGTTCACTCGCGGACAGAAGAGGTGCGGGTATGTCTGTACTCGCGATGTACTCGCGATTGTACTTAAAGTGAGTGTATATAAAGTAGAGGGTATGCCTGTAGATGGGATTTCCATACTGTGCAATGCTCTGTTTGAATTCTGTATACAGTATTCAGATAAAAGGAATAATGGACAATTAACTCCTTTTAGGATGAAGTCATTTGGGCAGAGGATCTCATTATTATAAATGATGGAATATATTTAGGAAACAAATCAAACATACCTTCCAATTGACCTGAGTTTGTGTAGACAGTCTTGAATAAAGGCATGCAGAATTTTTCCAGAGTAGATATTTTGACGATTCAAATTTCAGTATGCTGCAGTTCAGATTTGAGTAAATAAACGTCTAAATAATCTTTAGATTGTAAGCTCTTAAAGCAAGGCCCTCACTACCTCTTCAAACTTGCCTTTTGGTATTTACTTGTATGCCTTGTAATGCGCTTCATAGATAATAATAAAATAATACATTTGACAGACAGCCTAGCGGAACCTATGTCTCACCAATGTTGCCAATGCTGATTCTACTTTGGTCAAACTACTGCTTCTGTTTGTTGCATACCACTGTACATGTCACTGTCTACCACTCAAACACAAATAAAGAATGTTAAAAAAAAATAAAAAAATTTGACAAACAGGCTGAAACGAGATGCTTTAAAGATTTACTGGATTCAGCGTGTCAGGGGTTAGAAGAGGTCGTGGTTTTCAGCCTTTGACCCCAGTTCAATAATGTGAAGTATTCCTATAACTTACACTCCTTTTTTATTCTCAGTATTTGTTTTTTTGCCGGAAAACTCAATTTCTCATCATTATGGTTATTTGGCAAAATCTGTGTAAAAAAATGGAAACGTCCCAACTCTGAGGAACACAATATCTTTTCCTTTTATGGGCCGTCTGCTGCATTGTTATAAATTCTTACTGTTTAAATTAACCGCTTCATTATATTGTGTAACTTGTTTGTTGCTAATTAAAGACACAAAGTAAATACATTTAATCAGAAAAAAACAAGTTCTGACATTACAACAAGGCTTTAAAATTATAAAATCATTGTTGGTTAAGCAACGTAATTATAAATTCTCTATAGAGAGCATCTCCATATTCTATAAATGTTAAAATAATTAACTATTTACCCCATCATTGTCACACGACAACCAAACAAAGCTGTATTCCTAACAGTATAGTCTTTCTGCCACCACAGCCTCCCCAGGCAATGAAAAGATTAAATAACCCAATTTCTACGTCATTGTAAGGGGAGCCTAATGCGCATGCACACATTGGGCCTTTCCCGTAGTAAAGTATCGAATTAACTAACAGTCACTCAGACACTGACAGCCCCTCAGATACTGACAGTCACACAGACATTGACAGTCACACAGACACTAATAGTCAGACATACACTGACTGACACTCAGACACTGACAGTCACACTGTGGCAAACCTAGCCACTCGGACTATAACTGGACACTATGCCTTTAAGGGTTGCCTATAGGTCTGGAGAGAGATGCATTGTACCTGTATGTGCCTGCTTCATGTATTCCCTGCATTGCCTGTACCTATCTGTTCCGCCGAATGCAAATGGCGGTTTGTATGGGGATTCCCGTTCGTTTCGCGAACGGCACTTTGGAGGGCCGTTCGTGAAACGAATGCGATACCCCCTAATAGCCCACACACTTAGAGGCGTGTGGCGCTAGTTAACCGATTGCAACATTGTTGCAATCGGTTATTAGAGGCTCTCCTGGGTGGCCGTCGTTCGACTACCGACCATGCGGCGGGCGGCCATCTTGGATCCCTGGTTCGTCAGCGGGTCCGTGTCGTCGAACGCATAGCATTCCCAACAGTTATTCGACGGCACGAACACCGTTAAGCCTCCAGGACGTTCGGGAGTTTCAGGACCAGGTTCACTAAAGACAATCGGTTCTTTTCATGTGTTTTGAAAGAAAGGTGTTTTCTGTGCGGCGTTCGGTTATTTTAGCTGGGATCTGAGCGGCAATCTCACGAATGATGCGCCCAGACCCCAGCTATCTACCGAACGTCCATTCGTGTAAATCCACCGTATATTGTACCAGCTGTGGATTTTTGTGTGAATTGCCGGTTCTGCTGCACGAGGGGATAATCCCCTTAACGGTGCATTCTGGGAGGATGATCCCTCTCGTGCAGCGGGGCCTGCTGGGAGAAATATGTAGTACTGTAAGTCCCCCATGTAGTCCCCTCCTGTACAACCCCTGTAATGTCTGTTTGGAAACCCCTTGCATGGGGAATTGCATAAATACTGTGACCTGTGATTAAAACCTCAGTTGACTCCCAGCCTATGTGTCGTCTAGTTCTTGGGAAGGAAGGGTTACTGCAGTGCTGTTTGGATTATTAGATGCTGATTCCCTGGATTATCCTTGTTGTTCCTGTTACCCAGCGGAGATATCGTGGATCATACTGCCTCTCCGCTACACACACATACAGGGCCGCCATCAGGGCATGACAACCGTGACAATTGTCACGGGCCCGGCGGCCCTGGGGGGCCCGGCCGCCCGGGCCCCACGTGGATCAGCGGAACTGCCGCCGGTGCATCTGCACCGGGGCCCACACGCTGATGGGGCCCATCAGGTTGCCCCAATCATTTAGGGCCACCCAATGGGCCCTATTATCTTCAGGGGCCCGTTTAGCGCTGTAATAGCGCGACCGGGCCCCTTTAAAAAAAAAAATGCAGCCGGAAGCAAGTGCTGCTGGGAGGAAGTGACGTCCGGTCACTTCCTCCCACTTTACTCCGCGCGGGAAGGAGGACGCAGCCTGAAGAGAGGCAGCCGATGCCCATCATCCCCAGCCACCCTCCTGCGACGAAATGGTAAGGAAGAGAGGAGGGTGGCTGGGGAGGAAGTGTATGTGTGTATGAATGCCAGTGTCTGTGTGTGTGTATGCTGGTGTGTGTATGCCAGTGTGTGTATGCCAGTGTGTGTAATGCCAGTGTATGAATGCCAGTGTATGTGTGTTTATGTATGCCAGTGTGTGTATGCCAGTGTATGTGTGTGTATGCCAGTGTCTGAATGCCAGTGTATGTGTGTCTGAATGCCAGTGTGTGTATGCCAGTGTGTGTATGCCAGTGTGTGTGTGTATGTGTGTGTATGCCAGTGTGTATGAATGCCAGTGTATGTGTGTCTGCCAGTGTGTGTATGCCAGTGTATGTGTGTGTATGCTGGTGTATGAATGCCAGTGTATGTGTGTGTGTGTATGCCAGTGTCTGAATGCCAGTGTATGTGTGTCTGAATGCCAGTGTGTGGATGCCAGTGTGTATGAATGCCAGTGTATGTGTGTGTATGCTGGTGTATGAATGACAGTGTATGTGTGTGTATGCCAGTGTCTGAATGCCAGTGTATGTGTATGTATGCCAGTGTGTGTATGCCATTGTGTATGCCAGTGTATGTGTGTGCCAGTGTGTATGCCGGTGTATGAATGCCAGTGTATGCCAGTGTGTGTATGCCAGTGTGTGGATGCCAGTGTATGTGTATGTATGTATGCCAGTGTATGAATGCCAGTGTGTGTGTATGCCAGTGCATGTGTGTATGTATGCCCATGTATGCCAGTGTATGTGTGTGTGTATGTATGCCAGTGCGTGTATGCCAGTGTGTGTCTGTATGCATGCCTGTGTGTGTCTGTATGTATGTATGTATGCCTGTCGGTATGTATGTATATATCAATATGCAGTATGTATATGTATGTTTGTCAGTATGTATGTCTGCTTGTATATGTGTGTGTGTCTCAGCATCTCCCTATGCATGTGTGTATGTCTGTTTCAGTATTTGTATCTGTTAGTGTGTGTGTATTCCTGTGGGCGGGATTTGGAGGCAGGCTTGAAGGGGGGCCCAGACCTTGAGCTGTGTTAGGGGCCCCAAAATTTCTGATGGCGGCCCTGCACACATACACTAAAAGTCGCTCAGACATGGACAGTTACACAGACACTAACAGACGCAGATACAGTCACTCAGACACAGTCACAGAGACACTGACAGTCACACAAACACCACCAGTCACTCAGACAGCCAGGGAGGCTTTCTTCTGCTTCCATTATCCCTGCAGAGCATACCGAAGCAGCAGACACATTATGTTAGATAGTACCTGCCTCCAATAAAAGCTGGCACCCAAATAGTTCTTGCTACTATTGAGCCACTGAAGACTTTGCTAACTCTGGTTTGAGTGAACACCTACATGGGCTGTTTCCTTCAATAGAAATAATAGTTGACTTGGATGGTTTTTTTTTTAATTCACCTGTTTCGGTCTAAAATTTGAAATTTCCTTTGAATTCGATTTTTACTCCCAACAATTCACAATCCCCACCACGCTTTAAATCTCAATAACCAAACTAATCCATTTTATACACAAAGAGGGCAAGTGAAGGGTTAATGCGGATCCTCTGAAGCGCAGACTGCGCTGTGACCTGTTAATCATTTCCTGTCGGTGTAAATGTCGGTTTGTTAGTGAATCAAAGCTGTAATCTGTCCCCTTAATATTCCATGTTTGCTCGCGAGGTCGCTGACATCCCTGTAGATAACGATGATGAGAAATTAAACGGTTGCGGGATCCTTTGCTGCCACTCATGGAAGATTCATGAGAATAACCCGTATCACACCATCCCATGGCAACCGAAGGGTATTTTTGATCTTTTATTAGATTTTAGTAAATGACCATCCTAACTTTACTAAGGTCTCAATGAACTTTCAAATTGCAAAAATGTAATAATATCAGTACTGGACCCCAAATCACAATTTCACAATTGTGACGACATTCACAATTGAGACCACATTCAGATGCATTGTTTTGACTTGTGATTGACTTGTTTACATTTGAATAATGTTCTTTCTCTGTCTAAATTGTTTCTGTATGTAAAAATCTTTATTAACAAAAACAACAGAAAAAAATGAACTCACATAAACAAAAACGTAAATTCACTGTTTATGATCTAATTCGCTGTTTATCATGTTATCATTATGAAATATTCATTTTGTGAGGGGTTACTTAGTTTTCCCCCCCATTCTATTAAATGACAATCTGTGTGTTTTGAGAGTCGATAAGTGTTTTTGGTGACCGGAGGTGCGTTTATCCCCTAGAACAGTGATGGCGAACCTGTGGCACGCTGAGCCCTCTCTGTTGGGGTGGGGGAGAAGCTAGCGCAGGTCAGCAGCAATTCAGAGTGTGCACCTGTAGGCCCAAAATGGCAGGTGCCTACTCTGCTCTCGCACCGTGCTTACTCGGAGGCAGGTGAAGGGATCTGGGTAGCAGATCACTCCTCCTGCGAGCAGGCTGTGTGGAGCGTTGTCGTCTGTTACAATGGCAACGCTCCACACAGCGTTCTGCGCGCGGGAGGACAGAAGAGCTGCAGCCAGAACCTACAGAGAACTTTCCACCACCAGAGCACCAGGGCTGGCTGTGTCACCCCCTCCTTCACCAAAGGTAAGAAGAAGGTGGGGGGATAAATTTTAGATCGCTTTTAATCATGTATAGGTCAGGATTATAAAAAACAAAAATAAACACATTTGCTAAACAAAACAAAATAAACACCCCCATCCACACAGCACCCTCCACACACACAGCACCTCCCCCCACACACACAGTACCCCTTAGACACACACACAGCACCCCTCACACACACACACAGCACTCCTCACACACAGCACCCCTTAGACACACACACAGCACCCCTCACACACACACACACACTCCACACCTGTACACACAAACACATACACTGCACCCCTCAATGTCTGTGTGTGTGTGTGTGTGTATTCAGCAGTCTGTGTGTGTTTGTGGGTATGTATTCAGCAGACTGTGTGTATGTACTCAGCAGTCTGTCTGTGTGTACTCAGCATTCTGTGTGTGTATTCAGCAGTCTGTCTGTATGTGTATTCAGCAGTGTGTGTATTCAGCAGTTTGTGTGTATTCAGCGGACTGTGTGTACGTATACAGCAGTCTGTGTGTGTGTATTCAGCGGACTGTGTGCATGTATTCAGCAGTCTGTGTGTGTGTATTCAGCGGACTGTGTGCATGTATTCAGCGGACTGTGTGTATGTATGCAGCGGACTGTGTGTATGTATTCAGCAGTCTGTGTGTGTATTCAGCAGACTGTGTATATGTATTCAGCGGTCTGTGTGTATGTATTCAGCGGACTGTGTGCATGTATTCAGCGGACTGTGTGTACGTATTCAGCAGTCTGTGTGTATGTATTCAGCAGTCTGTGTGTATGTATTCAGCGGAAAGTGTGCATGTATTCAGCGGACTGTGTGTATGTATTCAGCGGTCTGTATGTATTCAGCAGTCTGTGTGTATGTATTCAGCGGTCTGTGTGTATGTATTCAGCAGTCTGTGTGTGTGTATTCAGCGGTCTGTATGTATTCAGCAGTCTATGAGTATGTATTCAGCGGACTGTGTGTATGTATTCAGCGGTCTGTGTGTATGTATTCAGCAGTCTGTGTGTATTCAGCGGTCTGTATGTATTCAGCAGTCTATGTGTATGTATTCAGCGGACTGTGTGTATGTATTCAGCGGACTGTGTGTATGTATTCAGCGGACTGTGTGCATGTATTCAGCGGTCTGTGTGTACTCAGCAGTCTGTCTGTGTGTATTCAGGTTTAATTGCTGTGTTGGCACTTTGAGGAAAACAAAATTGGCATGTATTGCGGTTTGGGCACTTGGGCTCAAAAAGGTTCGCCATCACTGCCCTAGAAGATGGAATGGATTGGGTAATATTTTGGCTCTTTGTGGAAATTTCCTCTATTTCGTTTCTTGTTTCAGGCTGCTGACATTTAAGGCACGTGCTTTGTTTTACATTTTTACTGGTCACAGATGATTCTTTGTCAGTCCACATGGAAAATGTCAGGAAATAGCTGGACTCCCGCAGCGCAGAATTTAAAGCATTTTACAGTGTTCTATACAAGGCAACATATTTATTGTCTCCTGCAGAATGTTCTGAATGACAAACAAAGGCTGTAGAATTATACACAGATATTTTGTAGAACAATCTAGATGGTTCTGTGTATTTTGTGACGAGCTTTTTGCAGATTGCTTCAGATAGCTCTAAATGTTTTTATAACCAGCACGAGGCAAGGGGATGCAGGTTGCCCAGCATACAGGTAAAATGTCCAGTTTTGAAGCAACAGAGGTAACAAGATGACAGCTGGACTAGACGTGGCCGTACTAGACTTTGGACACTTTAGTGAGCCACTTCTCTGTGAATTGATTGAGTTGGAAGCCACATGACAGGGGAACAAGCATTAAATTATTGGAAAAAAAGGTGAATGAAAACAGAACACTTTCTGTAGAGTTCTGGGGTCGAGATATCTTGAAATTGATGGAGGAGGCTATTTGGAGATATACTTTGTTGAGTATTAGAGGTGCACTTAGAAAATAACAGCTACCCTTGGTATCCCATATGTTTCTAAACTACATTTCCCATGATACTTTGCCTGCTCCCGATGTCCTCTCAGGTTTCTGCCACTGGAGGGTCATAGATAGAATGATAGTGGAGCCATGATTTCAAGATATTGGCGTGCTGCAGTGTAGCAGTGAACGTAACGCAATATACTTAGAACAAATAGTATGTACAGTACATTTTACTCCAAAATAGTCAGAATGAGTTAACTGAATAAGCTCCAAAATGTTTGCGCTGATCAATATTTGTGTATTTCTTAAAACATGTAAAGGTACACCGTAGGCACCATAACTTCGTCAATGATTTAAGTTGTTATGGTGCATCACTAAATAGTAGAGATGCTCTATACCAGGCAGACGGCAACCTGGCGGAGTTGAAGTGGACGGTGATGGCTCTGTCTCTGCCATTTCGTCAATGGAGGCTGGGTCGCAGACTGCTGGAGACCGCAAGTTGTTATGGTGCTTACAGTATTCTATTAATTCCAGCAGCACCCTAGTTAAGAAAATACCCATCATACTGTGATAACAGTAATAA
Organism: Pelobates cultripes; assembly: GCA_933207985.1. NCBI lineage: Eukaryota > Metazoa > Chordata > Amphibia > Anura > Pelobatidae > Pelobates > Pelobates cultripes. The sequence goes on along the minus strand of OW240923.1, from coordinate 88,234,278 downwards.
CAGGCAGTAATGATTTGGAGGTAAAAGTATTAATGTGAATATATATGTTTTAATTATCTATAAGATGGTATCAAACTGAGCCCCTCTTATGCATCTAAATTGAAGGGTATATAATGAAAGGCATATCGCTGTTGATATATTTACAACCTTTTTATATTACACAATCTGTTACGCATTTTGTAGGAATAAAAGATTTAGAAATACTAACAAAAAATATTTTCAAAGTAAATGTGTAAGATTCTCAGGAAGGAAAACTCCCACATTGTGACAAAAAAAACCAAACGAAAATGCAATAAATACTCTGCAAAAATTCAGTTTACAGCTTAGACCTAAGCTAAACAAATAAACATCGGACACTGGGACACTTTTCATGATAACAAAACAGATATCTAGATCAGTTTTCCAATAATCCAACATGTCTTCCTCGACATTCATCTCTTCTACGGGATGATAGGCTGGACATGAAAAATGCTCCCCTGCTGCAATGCTTCAGAAGGAAAAATCTACCACTGCTTTTTAGATTATTATTATTTCTATTATTATCGTAATTTATATAGCGCCAACATAGCAGCCCTTTACAATATTATAACGGGGGAAATTTAACAATGCTACAGGAACAATAGGTTGATGGGAACCCTGCTCAAAAGAGCTTAGATGTCAATACTGGTTCTACTTAAAGGAACACTATAGTCACCTAAATTACTTTAGCTAAATAAAGCAGTTTTAGTGTATAGATCATTCCCCTGCAATTCCACTGCTCAATTCTCTGTCATTTAGGAGTTATATCACTTTGTTTCTGTTTATGTAGCCCTAGCCACACCTCCCCTGGCTATGATTGACAGAGCCTGCATGAAAAAAAAACTGGTTTCACTTTCAATCAGATGTAATTTACCTTAAATAATTGTATCTTAATCTCTAAATTGAACTTTAATCACATACAGGAGGCTCTTGCTGGGTCAAGCAAGCTATTAACATAGCAGGGGATAAGAAAATCTTAATTAAACAGAACTTGTAATAAAGAAAGCCTAAATAGGGCTCTCTTTACAGGAAGTGTTTCTGGAAGGCTGTGCAAGTCACATGCAGGGAGGTGTGACTAGGGTTCATAAACAAAGGGATTTAACTCCTAAATGGCAGAGGATTGAGCAGTGAGGCTGCAGGGGCATGTTCTTTACACCAAAACTGCTTCATTAAGCTAAAGTTGTTCAGGTGACTATAGTGTCTCTTTAAGGCAGGGCAGCCATGTCCTCTCCATTATCCAGAAGAAGGGAGAGGTGTCCTTCAAAATGTGGTGGTTCTGGCAGTCTTAATCTGTGCAGGTGGATGGTCTGGGTAAAGACAGCTGGACTAGCAAAACGTGTCAGGGAATTGTCCATGCCTTATTTCATTCAACGTAAGAGGTCGAACCCAATTGATATGTTCAGTAAATTCAGTAATTTTTCCATATCAGTTCACTATAATTTGGAGTTTGGTGCATCATTTTAACAACATGTTGACACATTTATTTAATATAGTTTAATCTGTTTTTGTTTTTTAATCCTATTCATTTTGGTAATAATTTATGTGAGGTTCTTTCCCTCTAATATTTCATTGTAGCCATTCTATAATGAAAGACACATTTTAATAAACTCCTATAAACACATGGAAAACCATCAAACCAGGAGATAAAATCTACAGATTATTTTCTAAACTGTGAATTATAGCGACAGAAAACAAGTGCAAAATGTAGGTAAAATTTGTTTATTTGGAAAAAATCCCCAACCTTGCTGTAATTGCAACTCAACTTTTTTAGCCTGAATTTTGAAATTTGGTTTTCGATTCACTGCAATTTGATGTTTTCTGAAGAAACCTCAGAACAAATTAAAAATTTACTACAAATTTGAGGCCTCAGTAGTTGTATCAGAAAAACACATCTACCAGTCAGCTATGCGTTCATTTCAACTGGTTTGCCCTAACATTTGAATTATGATTTAAATTCCTGGCAATTTACATGTTTGGGGATACACCCCACAAAACTTTATTACATTCTCTGCACCAGAGGTGAGAGCTCAGCCCCAGGGAGATAAAGATGGGGAGGGATACAAAGTCCAGAATTGGGGCAGAATGAATAAGAATCCACTTCCTGGATATAAAACCAGGAATCTACAGTAACTTCACAGTAGGAAATGCTCCAGGAATGCCAAGATAAATAGCCAGACTATCTCCGCTTCTTAGAATCTGCGCATACTGCACGCAAAGCGCTCACACTGATCTGAACTCGAAATTATTAACCCAAATATAACCAGAATAGAAATATGCCCAGGGTGTAAACGTTAATCCAATACAATAATTCCTGGCATTATGAAACGGATACCACTGTAATCAGGCGCACTTGAAATAATCCAATCACAAAACCCAAAGTATTGGGGCATCTCGCAATACATGTTTTATTGGACGATGAGCTTTCAAGTTCGGTTTGAACAGGATCTTGTTATAATGAGAAACTGCAACAAGTGATGTTTTGTTAGCATTTATAAAGTAACAACTTGTGTTTTTTTTATTTTGTAAATTACTCTGCACTTTTTTTTTAAAATTCTTTATTTTATCGTGCATATAGATTACATAGATACGAGCAATGCCACAACAGCTATTGCCAGCCAAGTGATGGACAAGTAAACAATTGTAAGGCACTTAATAACATTGCACATTTTGTAATATTTTATGAGACTGACTATGCATAACATGAGTAAACTCTATATAGTAACTAAATTGGACAGTAGATTCGAAAAGTGGAAAGTATTTAGCGCAGGCAGGATAGGATGTCCTAAGGCAGGATAATGTCCTAGGACATTATTGTGAGTTTGACATGTGATGGTGTCTGAGTGGTAGTACCTCGCTCAGTGTGGCGGGTCAGGCATATATGCTGGTTTGTTAATCGCCATTTGCCTGAATTTGTTGTGTAAGTATATGTTGTGGTGGTAGTTGCCTATGCAGTTGTGCTAAACATTTAAAACGAGTTTGCATCTATAAAGAAACTTAAAAACGACAGATAAGAAATGAAAAATAAAAATAAGAAAAATGCATGAGAGGCTGTGCGAACAGACAGTTTCGATTTCTTGCGTTGGGAGTGGATGTTCTCGGCTACAGGGCCGCGGGCCAGACTGTTGCCCGGTAAGAGAAAAAGGTAGGAGAGTGTCCTGGTTTTGTTAGTCCTGTTTCAGGTTGTGGCAACCGCATATGGCCCTGCGGGGGGTTGTCGTGGCACAACCACTGGTGCTTCAGCCGCGTTTCTCCTTAGGCTACCTTCATTTTCAGCGGGCGGATTCATGGTGGCCAGTTTTAGGTCAGTCAATGCCTTAGTGGCCTCTTGTAAGTCCCGCACAACCAGAGGGCCGTTTGCGCCATCTATGTGTAGAGCACGGCCTGGGCCCCAGCGGTACCTGGTTTGTCTCAAGAAGGTTGTAAGCTGTCTGAGGGATCTTCTCCATTTCAGCGTCCCACTTGATAAATCTGCATAAAATGACAGGGTCATGTCTTCGAAGATGTAAGTTGTTAGGCCCTTGGTGGCTTCTAGGACGGCCTTCTTATCCCTTGCGTTTTGAAAACGGAGGATTATGTCCCCTGTGGCAGCCAGAGGTGCTGTAGCTGGCCGTTGGATTTGGCCACTTTCAGAGTTAGGAGCGCGGGCAGCAGCCACCTGGTGTAGTGTGGGAGCTCGGCCTCAGGTACAGAGTCTGCTACCCCTGTTAGTTTAAAGTTGTTTTTACGTCACTTGTCCAATTGTCCTGTGCAGCTAGTTGCTGGTCATGGAGTGATGCTAGTTGTTTTAGGTTGCGAACTGCCGCTTGCAGCTTCTCTATCTGGCATGTGTGGCCGTTGGAGGTGCATTCCACGGTCCCAAGCCGTGCTGATAGGCCTTTCAGGTCCTCCCTTAGCGTGGCCACCTCAGCTGAGATTTTCCTGTGATGGGTGGCAATGAGCCCCCTGATGGCTTCCATGGTCACCGGTGTGGAAGTTGGGGCAGGTGGCTGTGGTCTCTCTGATTGGCATCAAGCTCCCTTCTCCTTCATCGGACGTTCCGTCTGAAAAATCGAAGCGGCCTCTGTGCAAAGACGCCATTGTTGCGCCGGCTGTCTTGTGGGCCTGCTTCCACATGTCCCCAATGTTCATGCCCAGACGGGGCTTGTCGGGCTTTTGTTTTTTTTATTTTTCTGCCCATGTGGATCAGGTGAGTTGTGGGGCACTCTGGGGGGTGGTTGGGTCATGTTAGGGTTCTGTTTGCCGCGATTTAACATGTTTGGAGTCAGGAGCTCCGCGGCCATGCGACTTTCCTCGTTCGTTGCTAGACTCCGCCGACTTTGCACTTTTAATTATGCTTTCATTAAAATAACACTCCAAGTACCATTACTACTTCAGTGCACTGTAATGCTTATTGTGCTACTAGCGCCCTTTCAGTCTAAGTAGTCAAACTGTTTGCAAATTGTTTATCAACCTACCTGGGTTCCGACACGCACCTTTCACCTCCTCCTGTGCAGCCTGAATGCTGTATCACTGAGCTAAATGTGACAGTGCAGGACTTAGTTAATTGGCTGAGAACATGCACCTCACGCTCTCAACCAGTGAGCCGGCTCTGTACTAAAGGGCGTAGCATAGGAGTGCTAATGGAAGGCTCCAGCAAAAGAGGTCATTGGTGCCTGTTAGGACCAATGTAAGTTCTCAAACTGTTCACATATGTTTTGACTACTTACACCAGGGAGGAGCCAGGGCATCGCTGGCACCATAACTACTAAAGCGATATGTTGTAGTTATGGTACTTGGAGTTTTCCTTTAATAAAACTACACTCTGACATTACACATTTCACCTGCAAAGCCACAGAGAAGGCATTTTATGTTAATTAACCTTTCCCATGATCCTCCAGTGCCCGTATTGAACCATCCCTATTTCTGTGAATATCCATGACTTACGGTGAGGCGATGAATTCCTTTAAACGTCAAAGTGCTGGCAAATTGCTGGGAATTGAAATATAATTCCAAGTTCCTTTCAAATTTGAAATCCTGACAATTCTCACTTTAGTAACTAACACCGTGTTTGTATTCAGATCGCAACATAGTCTACACTGCAGCAATTACTTTGTGTCACCTAGAAAGGGTGACTGGGTTATTCTCTCTGAATTATAGCAAGTTAAATCCAAACGGTAAAATGAATGCTAAAATAACTGATGTAGTGACATTCTCAGTTTGGCTGTTTTGGTCTCAGTTTTCCCATTCAGATTTGTTTTGTTAAAATTCTGAGTTTTGTAAATAACTGCTTGATATCTTCTAATCTCCTCTGCGCTGTGCATGGGCCGTGAAGGCAATCCATAGCACTAACAGCGAGGAGGCGGGTGATGGACGCAAGCAGCAGTGCCTGTGTGAGGTTGCAATAGCAGTCCATGCCATGACCTGTCTCCACCCTGAGTATACTGTATGTGACGTTATAGCCAAATAAAGCCAGAGGTTTAGAGATTTGTGGTTAAGAATCGATTCCTAGATGAAGGTTTGGATTCCGTGCAAAAATCAGTGAAGGTGGTCTTTAACTTTATCAGGTCATGCTGCTTCATGTTCTGTTAATTCTCAGAGTCCCGTTTTTAATTCCGTGTAAATTATTCAGTGTCTTGAAGAAATCTGGAAGACAAAGAATGCTGTATAAGAACTAAAATTTTCTCTATCCCAATATGTCTACTATGGGTGACAAAAATAAAGAAATATATATATTACCCCATTTATTCTGTCATTGTTTACTGTGTCAGCCAGGCCATTATGACAAGTGGAATAAAACTAGCCCATGGCTCCGTAATGCTACAAAATTGCTCAGACCTGTATAATTCCTATTGTACAGCGCTACAGAATTTGTTGGTGCTAAATAAATAATAACATCAAACATCTGGTATTAGCATTTGCTGTTCATTGACAATGAAGCATTGGTAATAGTAGAATGGACGGCAGTCTACTTGTAAAGGGCAGAGGACAAACAGTCTCATAACTGGGGCTTGAGCCCCATAAGATCCCCTCCATCAACACCCATGATCTGTTTGAAATTTGCTCTCTCTCAATATCAGTCTAAGCAATTAAAACAAGGAAAAATAAGACGTTTTATTTACTTTAAGTAAACATTACTTTTAAAATTCTTGGAATTAATGTGTTTATGCATTTGGGATTATCCGATTCTGTTTTCCAAGAGGACATTAGATTACTACTCTCAACAAAAAGTTGATGAAGGACTGGTTAATTTTTGGGGTGTTGTTTATTTTTAATACTTAACATATTACCCTAGAACCACGTTTGATCCATTTATTAGATATAAATTGTAACCTTTGATCCATGCTTCCTAGTCAGGAGTAGGCGGAATGGTTATAAACAAAGCTTGCTTATTGAGAACTAATGATAATTCCAAATGGATAAGGTATTAATCTGGAAAACATAGAAAATAAGAAATTGCTAATAACAACACAATGGTATGGTTTATAGATTAGCATATTTAATATTTATATAAAATCAGTATGGACATATATAAAGAGCAAAATATTTTATTGCCAATACACTGGTGAAATTGGAAATACATGCAGCCAATATATCACAGTTTGTTTCAAAGGGTTTATACATCTTATATTAATATCTGTAAAGACACTGCTGTAATTGGTGGGATTACAAAAACCTGGGCCCACCCATAATGCAAAATTCACTTTCTCAGAATGCACATACAACCCACTCACTGACACAGAGAAGGCTTTACGATCCAAAAACACATGATCTATCTACACAATGTATTAGTGTTTATACCTAAACAAGGAGTGGTAGACGAGAGTGGAAACTTTAGAACCAACTTGAAAACGTGGTTTTTGGAGAAAGTTAAAGGACCACTATAAACACACAGACCACTTCAGCTCATTGAAGTGGTCTGGGTGCCAGGTCCCCCTAGTTACACTTCAGGGTTAATCAAGCCTCTAGTGGCTGTCTCCCTGACAGCTCCTAGAGGCGCTTCAGCGATTTACACTCAGTAAATCGCACTTATTACTTGCTGGACGTCGTCACAGACCTCCAGCGTCAAAAAAGATCCCCCAGGAAAGCATTCAGTAATGGACGGGTTTGAATGTGCACGCTCCACTCGGGAGCTGACGGCGGGGGAAGAGAGGTCACCAGTGCTGAGGGAGCCCGGCGCTGGATTAAGGTAAGTGGCTGAAGGGGTTTTTACCCCTTTGGCGCCGAGGGAGGGGGACCCCGAGGGAGGAGGGCACTCCAAGAGCCCATAGTGCCAGGAAAACAGGTTTGTTTTCCTGGCACTATTGGATCCCTTTAAGGATCAGTGGGAGTTTAGAGACTGTCGTGGGCCTATAGCAGGGTGGGAGTTTGGAGAAGGTTGTTGATCAGTGGGAGGGTGGGAGTTTTATTACACTAAGATCAGTGGCAGGGTGGGAGTTTAGAGAAGGTACAGGGTGAGTAGTGGGGTGAAAGTTTGGAGAAGTTTGAAAGTGATTGGGAGGGTGGGAGCTTGGAGATCGTTGAAGGTCAGTGGGAGTTGTGGAGTTTAGAAATGTATCAAGGTGAGTGGGAGGGTGAGAGTTTAGAGAAGGTTGAGGGTGAGCATGGTAGTTTAAAGAAGGTTGAGGGTGAGTGGGAGGGTGGGAGTTTGGAGAAGGTTGAGCATAAGTGGGAGGGTGGGAATGTCACAGACTCTGGAACCAGACACACTGACAGAACACAGACACAGGAAGTGCAGTACAGGTCCTTAGAGTGGCCGGGCTGTGCACACACAGAGAGAAGTTGGAATACAAGCCAAAGTCAGAGGGAACCAGAGAGACAGAATAATCGATAAGACAAGCCAAAGTCAAGGGTCAGAGAAAGCAGGATAAACGGTGAGACAAGCCAAGATTCGTTAACCAGACAATCAAACAGAATACACGCGCTATTGGGCTATCAGAAGACCACAACAGGGCAACAAGAAACGGAAGAGGGAGATTTAAATATGATTAGGAGGCTTCTGATTGGCTAACTTTCCATTGGAATTAATTATGACACGTGGAAGGTATTTGGGCCTTCCACTTTTGATGCATCATATTTGCCCGCTGAGTCATTTGACTGACTCGGGCGCCTATTGAAGCACGCTGCACATGAGCGCGCAGCATCAGAAATGTAGCCGGAGGAATTTGCAAATCACCACAAGCAGTGAGCAGGTATGAGAAACCGCCGCGAGTGGTGGACGGCAAAGAGCCTGAAGCCACCGCTCGCGGAGGGGAGTCAGGTGGGGGTGCCGCTAGCAGCACATGGCCAGCGGAAGCCGCCCCTTGCGGAAAGCCAGCACTGGTCCTGACAGGGATATTTGAGACCGTTAAGGTAAGTGGCAAGTTGGAAGTTTGGAGAAGGTTGTGTATCAATGGGAGGATGGGAGTTTAGAGAATGTTGAGTTTGTGTGGGAGGGAAGAGTTTGGAAAAGGGTGAGTGGGAGTGCGGGTGTTTGCAGAAGGTTGAGGGTAAATGTGGGAGTTTGGAGAAGGTTGAGCATGAGTGGGTGGGTGGGATATTTGAGACCATTAAGGTCAGTGGCAAGGTGAACATTTGGAGGAGGTTGTGTATCAATGGGAGGGTGGGAGTTTAGAGAAGGTGGAAGTTGAGTGGCAGTGTGGGCATTTGAAGACCTTTGAAGATTGGTGGGAGTTGTGGAGTTTGGAAATGTTTAGAGTGAGTAGGAGGGTGGGAGTTTTGAGAAGGTTGTGGATCAGTGGGAGTTTGGAGAAGGTTGAGTTTCAGTGGGAGGGTGTGAGTTTGGAGAAGGTTGAAGGTTAGTGGGAGGGTGGGAGTTTACAGAAGGTCGAGGGTGAGTGGGAGGGAGGGTGGTTGCAGAAGGTTGAGGGTGAGTGGGAGCGTGGGAGTTTGGAGAAGGTTGAGTGTGAGTGTGAGGTTGGGAGATTGGAAATGCTAAAGGTGCACAAGGTTCCCTTATAAGTTTTAGATCTGGTGGAGGCTTACACTGCCATTAAAGCTGGAGGACTGGATTCATATCTGAGCCTGGGAAAGACTAGGAGAGGTCTGTGGAAGGTTGGATTTCAGAGCCAGATTGCAGTTGCCCAGAACCCTAGGCAGGTATATTCAATTGAATGCAGTGAGTATACTGAAGACTGGCAGAATATATAGGGCTGTTAGTATATGGAGGGCTGGCAGAATATATGGGGCTGTTAGTATACGGAGGGCTGGCAGTATAAAGATGGCTGTTAGTTTATAGAGGGCTGGCAGTATATAGACGGCTGTTAGTATACGTAGGGTTGGCAGTATATAGATGGCTGTTAGTATACAGAGGGCTGGCAGTATATAGACGGCTGTTAGTATACAGAGGACTGGGCTGGCAGTATATAGGCGGCTGTTAGTATACAGAGGGCTGGCAGTATATAGATGGCTGTTAATATACAGAGGATTGGGCTGGCAGTCTATAGATGGCTGTTAGTATACAGAGGGCTGGCAGTATATAGACGGCTGTTAGTATACAGAGGGCTGGCAGTATATAGACTGCTGTTAGTATACAGAGGGCTGGCAGTATATAGATGGCTGTTAATATACAGAGGACTCGGCTGGCAGTATATAGATGGCTGTTAGTATACATAGGGCTGGCAGTATATAGACGGCTGTTAGTATACAGAGGGCTGGCAGTATATAGACGGCTGTTAGTATATAGAAGGCTGACAGTATATAGACGGTTGTTTGTATACGGAGGGCCGGCAGTATAAAGACAGCTGTTAGTTTATAGAGGGTTGGCAGTATATAGATGGCTGTTAGTATACAGGGGGCTGGCAGTATATAGACGGCTGTTTGTATATGGAGGGCCGGCAGTATAAAGACGGCTGTTAGTATACAGAGGGCTGGCAGTATATAGACGGCTGTTTGTATATGGAGGGCCGGCAGTATAAAGACGGCTGTTAGTATACAGAGGGCTGGCAGTATATAGATGGCTGTTAGTTTATAGAGGGCTGGCAGTATATCGACGGCTGTTAGTTTATAGAGGGTTGGCAGTATAAAGACGGCTGTTAGTATACAGAGGGGTGGCAGTGTATAGATGGCTGTTAGTTTATAGAAGGCTGGCAGTATATAGACGGCTGTTAGTATACAGAGGCTGGCAGTATATAGACGGCTGTTAGTATACAGAGGGTTGGCAGTATATAGACGGCTGTTAGTATACAGAGGGTTGGCAGTATATATACGGCTGTTAGTATACAGAGGGCTGGCAGTATATAGACGGCTGTTAGTATACAGAGGGCTGGCAGTATATAGACGGCTGTTAGTATACAGAGGGCTGGCAGTATATAGATGGCTGTTAGTATACAGAGGGCTGGCAGTATATAGACGCTGTTAGTTTATAGAGGGTTGGCAGTATAAAGACGGCTGTTAGTATACAGAGGGCTGGCAGTATATAGACGGCTGTTAGTATACAGAGGGCTGGCAGTATAAAGACGGCTGTTAGTATACAGAGGGCTGGCAGTATATAGACGGCTGTTTGTATATGGAGGGCCGGCAGTATAAAGACGGCTGTTAGTATACAGAGGGCTGGCAGTATATAGATGGCTGTTAGTTTATAGAGGGCTGGCAGTATATCGACGGCTGTTAGTTTATAGAGGGTTGGCAGTATAAAGACGGCTGTTAGTATACAGAGGGGTGGCAGTGTATAGATGGCTGTTAGTTTATAGAAGGCTGGCAGTATATAGACGGCTGTTAGTATACAGAGGCTGGCAGTATATAGACGGCTGTTAGTATACAGAGGGTTGGCAGTATATAGACGGCTGTTAGTATACAGAGGGTTGGCAGTATATATACGGCTGTTAGTATACAGAGGGCTGGCAGTATATAGACGGCTGTTAGTATACAGAGGGCTGGCAGTATATAGACGGCTGTTAGTATACAGAGGGCTGGCAGTATATAGACGGCTGTTAGTATACTCAAGGCTGTATCTAACACATGCTTTCTATGTTGCAGCGTGCAGCCAGTGGATGAAAACTTGTTTTTTCTCCATAATATACATGTGACTCTGGCTTTTTAAAGACTTCTCCTGGAAATGTTTTGGCAGGAAAGAGGCTCTTTCCCCTTTATCGCTGTATCATTTCAGTCATGCTAGTTTTTATAGATCACATTCCAAAATATTCCATTATACTTGGGATTAAAAGCAGCTGTTGCAGCACATTGTGCACCTGAAAAATACAAGATAAATTGGGATTTTAGGGATACAATACAATGGACGTTCTTTATTAATGAGCTTGTCCTAAGTTTAACCCCCTCATTACCAACTGTCTGTATATTCTGCTGACAGTAGTACACCATCATATGCTAAAGTCAGCTTTATGCAGGATGTATGTGATGCACAAAATGATGTTCTATTAAGAATTATAAATGGTTTCTGCTCTCCGGATGTCACGCTGTCCCGGTGTCTCCGTACATGGTGTGTGTAATACTCGCAGTGACTGCGAAATCTTATTACAAACAAACTAGAAGGAAAAATGGGGCAAAACCAACCCAAGGCGGTGAGTTTCTGTTAATACAGCATGACGGACCTGGAACTTGTGTGAGTTGTGTCATAACCAGTGGTTACCTGTGGCAGCTGGCAATAACCATTATTGAACAGATTCTTGGTTATAACCAGGCAGCGGTACTTACTGTATGTGGGCATTATGGCTAAATGATATACTTCTCGCAAGAACTTACTGTTCTCGCAAGAACAAACAGGCCGATTAATGACAGTTTCTATGGCTGTCTACCAGCAGTTAACTGTCATATTTTGAAGCGTTAAAACTTCTTGTAATTAGTGGCTCTCATATGTTTTAGTGTCTCTGTTGGCAATTAATAGGAGACGCTAAATGCTAAGTCAAAATTAGATGGGAAAATGATTACACCCTTGTAATTTGCTCAACTTTACATCTCCTTTACACTTACCACAGCTTCACCTACTATAACTTTACACCTTCTACAGCTTTACCTACTACAACGTTACACCTTCTACAACTTTACATCTCCTTTACACTTACTACAACTTTACACCTACTACACGTTCAGCTACTACAGCTTCACCTAATACAACTTTACACCTTATACAGCTATACACCTAGTACAGGTTCACCTACTATAGATTTACACATTACTGATTACTGTTTCTATAGTGTCAGTTCTTCCATAGTGCCAGTGCCTTAACGCTTCCAGTCCTTCTATAGTGTCAGCCCTTCCATAGTGCCAGTGCCTTAATGTTTCCAGTACCTCTATAGTGTCAATTCTTCCATAGTGCCAGTGCCTTAACACTTCCAGTGCTTCTATAATGCCAGTGCTTTAACGCTTCCAGTCCCTATAGTGTCAGTTCTTCCATAGTGCCAGTACCTAAACGCTTCCAGGTCTTCCATAGTGCCAGTGCCTTAACGCTTCCAGTTCTTTCATAGTGCCAGTGCCTTAACGCTTCCATTCCTTCTATAGTGTCAGTTTTTCCATAGTGCCAGTGCCTTAACGCTTCCAGTGTTTCTGTAGTGTCATTTCTTCCATAGTGCCAGTGCCTTAACGCTTCCTGTCCTTCTATAGTGCCAGTTCTTCCATAGTGCCAGTGCCTTAACGCTTCCAGTCCTTCTATAGTGTCAGTCCTTCCATAGTGCAAGTGCCTTAATGCTTCCAGTCCTTCCATAGTGCCAGTTCTTCCATAGTGCCAGTGCCTTAACGCTTCCAGTGTTTCTATGGTGTCAGTTCTTCCATAGTGCCAGTGTCTTAACGCTTCCAGTTCTTCTATAGTGTCAGTTCTTCCATAGTGCCAGTACCTTAATGCTTCCAGTGTTTCCATAGTGTCAGTTCTTCCATAGCGCCAGTGCTTTAACGCTTCCAGTTCATCTATAGTGCCAGTCCTTCCATAGTTCCAGTGCCTTAACGCTTCCAGTGCTCCTATAGTGTCAGTTCTTCCATAGTTCCAGTCATTCTATAGTGCCAGTTCTTCCATAGTGCCAGTGCCTTAATGCTTCCAGTGTTTCTATAGTGCCAGTTCTTTCATAGTTCCAGTGCCTTAACGCTTCCAGTCCTTCCATAGTGCCAGTGCCTTAATGCTTCCAGTCCTTCTATAGTGTCAGTTCTTCCATAGTGCCAGTGCCTTAATGCTTCCAGTCATTCTATAGTGTCAGTTCTTCCATAGTGCCAGTGCCTTAACACTTCCAGTGCTTCTATAATGCCAGTGCTTTAACGCTTCCAGTCCCTATAGTGTCAGTTCTTCCATAGTGCCAGTACCTAAACGCTTCCAGGTCTTCCATAGTGCCAGTGCCTTAACGCTTCCAGTTCTTTCATAGTGCCAGTGCCTTAACGCTTCCATTCCTTCTATAGTGTCAGTTTTTCCATAGTGCCAGTGCCTTAACGCTTCCAGTGTTTCTGTAGTGTCAGTTCTTCCATAGTGTCAGTGCCTTAACGCTTCCAGTGTTTCTATGGTGTCATTTCTTCCATAGTGCCAGTGCCTTAACACTTCTGGTCCTTCTATAGTGTCAGTTCTTCCATAGTGCCCGTGCCTTAACGCTTCCTGTCCTTCTATAGTGCCAGTTCTTCCATAGTGCCAGTGCCTTAACGCTTCCAGTCCTTCTATAGTGTCAGTCCTTCCATAGTGCAAGTGCCTTAATGCTTCCAGTCCTTCCATAGTGCCAGTTCTTCCATAGTGCCAGTGCCTTAACGCTTCCAGTGTTTCTATGGTGTCAGTTCTTCCATAGTGCCAGTGTCTTAACGCTTCCAGTTCTTCTATAGTGTCAGTTCTTCCATAGTGCCAGTACCTTAATGCTTCCAGTGTTTCCATAGTGTCAGTTCTTCCATAGCGCCAGTGCTTTAACGCTTCCAGTTCATCTATAGTGCCAGTCCTTCCATAGTTCCAGTGCCTTAACGCTTCCAGTGCTCCTATAGTGTCAGTTCTTCCATAGTTCCAGTCATTCTATAGTGCCAGTTCTTCCATAGTGCCAGTGCCTTAATGCTTCCAGTGTTTCTATAGTGCCAGTTCTTTCATAGTTCCAGTGCCTTAACGCTTCCAGTCCTTCCATAGTGCCAGTGCCTTAATGCTTCCAGTCATTCTATAGTGTCAGTTCTTCCATAGTGCCAGTGCCTTAAAGCTTCCAGTGCTTCAATAGTGTCAATCCTTCCATAGTGCCAGTGCCTTAGCACTTCCAGTCCTTCTATAGTGTCAGTCCTTCCATAGTGCCAGTGCCTTAACGCTTCCAGTCATTCTATAGTGTCAGTCCTTCCATAGTACCAGTGCCTTAACGCTTCCAGTCCTTCTATAGTGTCAGTCCTTCCATAGTGCCAGTGCCTTAACACTTCCAGTCATTCTATAGTGCCAGTTCTTCCATAGTGCCAGTGCCTTAACGCTTCCAGTCATTCTATAGTGTCAGTTCTTCCATAGTGCCAGTGCCTCCATGCTACTTGTGTATTGGTATGACAGATGTTTATACAGATGTTTTGGTGCAGATATACATTTTCCATTATATTCTCAGTTGGGGAGAGGGGGCTACATTTGTTTCTTGCATATAATGGCATTCCACAGGAAAGGATTTGATGGCACTTTGGTTGGAAAGATGCAGCTGGGTGCAGGAAGGTTGCCGTGAGCTCTTGACTTGGCATAGATGGAGAGAAGGCAGAGTGGCACACGTCCAGTCCCCTCTCCCTCCTTTTAGCTGCTATCCTGGCGGTTTGGGTTTAGAGTTTCACATTCATCTCCCAGGGACGGCTCTGTCTCCACTTCCTGTCTTTGCAATTTTTTTCTCAGCTTCCAAAAATTTGTTTCAGGCACGGAGATCACAGCCGAGCTGCAAGGGGAGAAGTCTGAGGAGAAACTCACCGTCCACTCCAAACTCCTCGTTCTCCGACACTCTGGATGAGCACTCTCCGTGGTACGTACCCAACTCATTGATTCAAATATTGCTGGAGATGTAAAATTACTGCAAGATCTAACAGAAGCAGCGAATGGGGATAATTCTTAATACGGAGAGAGGAGACAGAAGAACAAAAAAACCCCTTTTATCTACAGACACAAGGGGATAATTTCATATTCAGTGAAAGATGGACAGGAATGTTACTTTATCTAATAAGCAGTAGAGACCTGGATTAGCCTTCCTGTGGAAGCAGTAATAGCTAACAGTGATACAGAAAGGGTAGTAGATACCTGGAATATCCTTCCAGTGGAAGCGAGAATGGTTAACAGTGATATAGAGAAATGGTAGTAGATACTGGGAGTAGACTTCCAGTGGAAGTGGTAAAGGCTAACAGTGATATAGAAAGGGTAGTAAATACCTGGACTATCCTTCCAGTGGAAGCAGTAATGGCTAACAGTGATATAGAAAGGGTAGTAAATACCTGGACTATCCTTCCAGTGGAAGCAGTAATGGCTAACAGTGATATAGAAAGGGTAGTAGATACTTGCAACAGCCTGCCAGTGGAAGCGGTAAAGACTAACAGTGATATAGAAAGGGTAGTAGATACCTGGAATAGCCTTCCAGTGCAGTTTGGAAAGACTAACAGTGATATAGAATAGGCAGTAGATACCTAGAATAACCTTCCAGTGGAAGCAGTAAAGGCTAACAGTTATATAGAAAGGGTTGTAGGTACATGGAATAGCCTTCCAGTGGAAGCAGTAATGAGTAATGATGATATAGAAAGGGTAGTAGATACCTGGAATAGCCTTCCAGTGGATGCTGTAAAAGCTGACACTGGAAAGTTAAAATGGGTAAGATAATGTAGCAGATGAAAAATTACCTATAATTAATTATTCATGACAGAGGGTCCTAGAGATGAATTTGTTGATTTCATCTGACAGTCTGTGGAACTTTTAGTCCGCCCACGAAAGCACAGCATGTGAAAATGTAACTATGCACCAAGCACGTACAAAACATGCACCAAACCTGCACAAATCGTGAACTAACCGTGCACAAGCCATGCACAAACAGTGCAACAACCATGCATGATTGTGAAAACCTGGTGAATGATTGGTGCATTACATGGGCATGCTTGGTGCATAACTGCTGCATTGTTAATGCATGACTGGGGCATGCTAGGTGTGGGATTTCTGCATGGTGGGTAAACTGTTTTTGCACTAGCCATGCACTAACTTCTGCAATACAAGGTATCAGTGTGGGTAATACAAAGTATCACATTATATAATATAAGGTATCGGACTGGTATACAAAGTATCAGACGGCAATACAACAAATCAGACTGCAATCCATTGTATCAGACAGTGTAATACAATGTATCAGACTGTAATACACTGTACCAGCCTGTGTAATACAATGTATCAGACTGCAATACAATGTATCAGACCGTATAACTGTGATACAATGTATGAGACTGTAATACAAAGTAGGTATCGACTGTGTTATAGAAAGTATCCAACTGTGTTATAGAAAGTATCCAACTGCGTTATATAAAGTAGCAGACTGTGTAATATAAGGTCAACAAATTGATTTTTTAAATCTATACTTAATGTATTATTCTTAATGTGGGGAAAAACTTTGTGATGTGTTCAGATAATTATTATTGATGGAGTGAACTCTGGGCTCCAGAGCTTACAATTTAATTTAACATATGAGAATATCATGTGGCTCTGTTAATTGATTAATGCTTGATTGGGAAATGACAGAGATGGCCAGAGTGAGCACCATTTGCTTTTATTCCAGACTGTGAGCTATGCACTGCCAAGACACCTATACCTAATTAATAGATCTCTACCTGATCAATACACCTATACAGGATGAATACATCTATATCTGATCAATACACCAGTACCTGGCCAATATGTCTATATCCAAGTCATACACCTGTATCTGATCAATACATCTATATCTGATCAACACAACTGTACCTGATCAACACACCTATACCTGATCAATACATTTGTATCTAAATAATACACTTGTATGATATTTATACACCCTTATCTGATCAATACACCTGCACCTGATCAATACATCTATATCTGATCAATACACCAGCATTGTATTAATACACCTGTATCTGATCAATACACCAGCATTGTATAAATACACCCGTATCTGATCAATACACCTGTATCTGATCACTATACCTGTGCCTTATTAACACACCTGTATTTGATCAATATGTCTACATCTGATGAGTGCTCCTGCGTCTGATTCACATGGATGGAATGTTTTGCTGACATCTGCTTTTTCAATTTTTGTAATCGGGAATGTCTGTGAAATGGGTAAAAACCACTAAATACTCACCAGTTCTGTGCTATTTTATTAGTGTTATTACGTTCTGGAGAGATTCTCACAGGGTTATTCACTTAAGTGAGAATTTCCAGGAATTCAAAGATTAATATTTAAGGTTAAAATAGCCAAAATGAAAACAGAATTTACTTGGAGAATTGTTCTGATTTGCTTAATTTCAGCTAAATTTTTAGTTTAATTTCACTTTGGAAATTGAGAAGTTCTCTCTTTAATGAATAAACCCTGTCAGAATAAATGTACAAATTCCCAGGGTGAACTGATAGATTGTCAAGGTGAATGGGCAGATTCTTAGATTCTCAGTGTAAATGGGCGGATTCTTCGATTTTCAGTGTAAATGGGCAGATTCTTAGTGTCTTAGTGTAAATGGGCAGATTCTTAGATTCTCAGTGTAAATGGGCAGATTCTTAGTGTCTTAGTGTAAATGGACAGATTCTTAGATTCTCAGTGTAAATGGGCAGATTCTTAGTGTCTTAGTGTAAATGGGCAGATTCTTAGATTCTCAGTATAAATGGCCAGATTCCTAGTGTCTCACTGTGAATGGGCAAATTCTTAGTGTCTCAGTGTAAACAAGCAGATACTTGATTCTCAGTATAAATGGCCAGATTCCTAGTGTCTAAGTGTATATGGGCAGATTATTAGTGTCTCAGTATAAATAGGAAGATTCTTAGAAATTCAGTGTAAATGAGCAGGTTCTTAGATTCTCAGTGTAAATGGGAAGATTCTTAGTGTCTCAGTGTAAATGAGCAGATTCGCTCTATTCTGTGACCTTTTGAAATAGGTTAAAGGAACATTATAGGATCAGGAACACAAACATGTAAATGGCTGCCCCCCCCCCCTTAAAAGTTAATAAAACTTACCTTATTTCCAGTGTCTGCCGGCGCTGGCCTTGCCACCGATGCTTCTCTTTGCTGACATCATCAGAATTTATGATTTCAGCCAATCCAATGCTTGCACATAGGAAAAGCATTGGATTGGCTAAAATCAGCAAGAAGGTGGGACGGGAGCAGCACTGTGCAGAACTGCCCTAGAAAGCACCCCTAGTGGAGGTGTCCCTAGGGGGCAATGTAAACGCTGCCTTTTCTCAGAAAATGCAGTGTTTACATGCAAATGCCTACCGGGAATGATTATATTAAGCAGAACAACTACATTGAGCTGTAGTTGTTCTGGTGACTATTGTGTCCCCTTAATTCCACAATTCAAAAAGAGGATTGTTCAGGAAAATATGATTTGTCGTGAATTTGATGTGAATGTCTCAGTTTAGGTCCCAATAGATGACTGGAAGATTTTTTTAATTTAATTTTGGCCTCAGATTTGGAATTCACTTTAAATGTTTTTTCAATTATCAACAATTGCATTTTAAACCTGACTGCTTAGAGAACAAATCTTTTAAATTTCCCCAAAAAATTGAAAAATAAAGTAAAGGGACACTCGAGGCACCCAGACCACTTCTGCCCATTGGAGTGGTCTGGGTGCCAACTACCACTACCCTTAACCCTGCAACTGTAAATATTGCAGTTTTTATAAACTGCAATATTTACATTGCAGGGTTGACTCCTCCTCTAGTGGCTGTCTACTAGACAGCCACTAGAGGGCACTTCCTGGTCTATAGCACAGGTTTTCTGTGCTATAGCGTCTCTGGACGTCCTCACGCTATGTCCCCATAGGAAAGCATTGAAAGCATTTTTAATGCTTTCCTATGGGGAGGTCTATTGCGTGGCGCGCATGCACATTAGGTCTCATCCTGACGGCGGCCGCGAATGCACAATTGGTCTCCACCGCCTGATGGCGGCGGGGGAGGAGGATGGGCAGACCCTATACCACCGCTGAGGGACATCGGCGGTGGTCTCAGGTAAGTCACTGAAGGGGTTTTCACCCCTTCAGCAACATGGGATAGGGGTTGGGAGGGAGAGGGGACCTGCAGTGCCAGGAAAACGGTTTATTTTCCTGGCACTGGAGTGTCCCTTTAATTATAGCAGTTTATAGCAGAGTCAGAAACCTTGGGAATTCAAGTCACAGCTTTGTCAACCCTCCCCTAAATTTAGCAGTTTTGTTTAGCGAAAAACCTTGTAGTATTGTTAAAGGAACAATGAGGGAACTTTCCGAATAAATATATATATTTTTGTTAAATGTGTTCCTTACAAGAATTAGGACTACCTTCGTTAATAAACAAATAAATATAAAAAGCCATTAATTTTCCATTGGCAGAGTATCTCCGCAGCCCGATCCATTTAATGTTAGATCATTATGCGCTCAAACTCTGGTTCAATCGGATATTTCTAATAGAGAAAAAAATTGCAGACCTATGTCACATACACAGTGTAAAGTCACATTGAAGCCATGCGTGATAACACTGATTATGGAGGCCCTTGTAAATCACCAATTCTCAGAAACAGCAAGATTTTATAATGTCCAAGATAAGGTGGAATAGGGGCAGCATCTATAAGAAAAATAAAATAAATTAAGATGCAGTGGTTTTGGTGCTTGGACTACCCCTTTAATAGCAGCAAGCATAAATTTATTCATGCAGACCTTACACTACAAAATAACAGGATTTAGATCATGTCTGTATGGAAGGTCTAATATGTTTCAGTCTTGTGGACTGCAACTCCCATCATTCTGATCCAAAAGGTAAGGATGATTGTATCTGCTCTCTTTTTGCATAACAGCGAGGACTGTGAATACATTTTATATAAATGCAGCTCCCCAGATATTGTACTAAAACCGACAAAACTAAATGGTAGTGTAGTGTGCGTTATAATGAGAGGAGACAGAGTGGGGGAGAAATTCCTCATCTCTTCCGGCTGCTTTAATGTATACAGCAATATTTAGATTTTCTAGTAACATAACAGACATAAACATGGAAACTATGGTATCAGATAAATTCCCCTCCCCAGCTCCATCCAGCCGCAGGGTTACAGCGCACTCAATACAAATGTTTGTTTTCTGTTAGACGTTAAAAATCAAGGTCTTTTCCAGAATATTATTTTGTTTCCTTGATATTACCCTTTCATCCTGGGAATATATTCCTTTTTTTTTTTTTTTTTTAAACAGAGAGTAGTCAAATATCTCAATTTGGCTATTTTACCTTAAATCTTAAAAGTGTTTTGAAATTCAGTAAGGTGTGAATTATAAGGAAATTCATAGTGAATTTCTAATTGGAAAAAGGTAAGTTGTAGATTCAATTAGCTTATTTTGGCCTCAAATTTAAACTTCACTTTGACCTTCCAACAATTGACACTTTTGTGAATAACGAGTCATTGTTTGAATTAAGTCTCCAATCCATATGTATTAATTCTAACCATAAAGATCTAATTTATTGTTGCGTAATCCTGCTCCCTGACTCGAACTGTGACTCAACCTTAATACTGCTCCTTATTAATAGGATAACCGGCTGTAGGTGGCTCCTGGATGGAACGTGGCCTCATGGAACAAATGTTATGTCACCGCTGCGTTCTGACAAACATCCCCTTTTGAGATTTAGTGCAAAAAAATAAACCAAATGGGAATTAGGCACTTACCAGCTCTTACCTATCGGCATCTGGTAAACTGGTGATTAGTCTGACCTATCAGGCTATATCCCCTCATTTATCAAGGGAACAGTCCGAAGAATGGGGCAAACAGCTGGAATACTTCATTGGTTTCCATGGTGACGGCTCCCATTTTTAGCATTTTACCCCACAGTAACTCTTCACACAGAACCCTATTTAGCATTTATTAGCGACTCTCTGGAGCAGTAGCCACGGAAACCAGTGGAATATTCCTGGTAGTTGGTTTACACAGAATGCTATGATTTCGAGGCAGTTTACTGTGGCCGGATGAGAGGACTCTCACTATTTATGTTGTCTGGCTATACGGCTATCCATGCCGGTACTGACTAAGGGATAAAAGATGCTGAGTCAATACATATCTTCAGCCACAAACTCACCTGTTAGACCACATCCTGGCCGTCAGGACTCGCTCGTTCCAACAGTCTGCTGACGTTGTAACTTCGCATGATCTCTCTTTATCTCCTGAACCTCAATGGGTCATGTGACTGGGCTTTTGGCTGTTTCTGTAAAATTATAGATCAGACTGAGAATAATTGTATAAAAAAAGGTAATTATTATTGTATAATCATGTATATGTGATAATGTATATATCATGAAGGGACAGCATAACATAGTAATGGCTGGTCTTGGAACCTTAGCTATTATTGAACTACATCTCCCATGATACTAAACTGGGCTTAGTGCCTAAACATCATGGGAAGCATAGTTCAGATATTACTGGGGTGCTAAGAGTAGCCATCACTGCTCCATGTCATGCCCCCTCCCCCATCCTATCATATATCTATAAAGGGAGTCAGGGCTCTCTGCTTATTGGTAAAACTGGTAACTAGAAGATCTATTTATATTAAAGAGTCATTCTGGGGTAAAATGAAGCAGTTTCCATGGAAACCCCCTGCTGATTGCTCTACCTTTCCCCCAGAATTTCTCTGTATACGGAACTCTGACATACGTTCTAGATATTTGAAAGCAAGCCTTAGCTCCTCCCAGTGTTTTGCGCAGTTTCAATAAACGTGGTGTGTTTTCGTTGTCACGTTCTGGAATGTTTGGATTGTGTTAAAACTGATGTGCGTATTCTCTTATTTTTGGAACCAAACCCAGCCACATTTTTTTTTGTCTCGCGAATGATCCATCCGGCGAGGGGGAACATTTGTGGTTTTTTGCTTTTGTCACTAAAACAAATAAATGTCATATATGGTTGTTTTCTGGCCAATCAGAATAAATCCAGATTTGGGGTATATTCACTAAACAGCAAGTTGGGGTAAGTTGATCAATGACTTCCAAACTTTATTCCAAAACACGTAAGTTGTGAAATATCTAATTAGAGCACTTTGCGGCTCGTGTTTGGCTGTTAGGTCAGGACTCATCATTCCTCTGAATTTTTGGGAAAATGACAATAAATGGGAGTAATTCTCAGCAATCTGGATGCAATAATTTTTTGGATATTTGCGAAATGTACTGTTCTCTAAAGTGTGAATTTTGTCTTTCAATATCCCCATTAAAGGGACTCTCCAGTGCCAGGAAAACATATTAGTTTTCCTGGCACTGCAGATTCCTGCAGTGCCCCTCTCCCCCCCACCCCATCCCATTTTGCTGTAGGGATTAAAACCCCTTCAGTGACTTACCTGAGTCCAACGCCCTCAGCGCTGGGTCAGGCTCCGCCTACTCTCTTCCCCTGCCGACGTCAGCCCGCGGGGGAGACCCAATGTCACGCAGGCGCATTATTCACTGATTTCCTATGGGGATTTCGGTGACGCTGAAGGTCCTCACATAATGTGAGGACGTCCAGCGTCGTTTAAAACACTTTTCGTCTAGGGTTAAGGGTGGTGGGGGTTGGCACCCAGACCACTCCAATCCCTTTAAGCAGTATTAAAATAACTTATCCTGGCCAGGGCCGGACTGGCCTACCGGGAAATTTCCTGGTGGGCCGGGCAGACATCTGGGTGTGCTGGCAGCCGCTGGAGGAGCTGTTCTGGCGGCCGCAGGGGAAGCTGTGCTGTCTCTTCTCCCCCGCGCGCTCCTTAATGAGACCGGGGTCGGAACATGATGTCATATTCTGGCCCCAATCTCATTAAGTAGCGCGCGAGGGCGGGGGAGCAGAGACATCACAGCTTCCCCTGCAGCCTCCAGAACAGCTCCTCCAGCGGCTGCCATCCCATCTCCTCCAGCAGCCGCCATCCCTGCGCCTTCCTCGGCCGCCAACCCTGCTCCTCCAGCTGCCACCATCCCTGCTCCTCCAGCGGCTACCATCCCTGCTCCTTCTGCAGCCGCCATCTCAGCTCCTCCAGCGGCCGCCAGCACGCCCAGCTCTCTGCCATGCACGACCACAGGTAATATCTGTCGGTCGCCCACAGGTAATATGTGCAGGGCCGGACTGGGAAAAAAATTCGGCCCGGGCATTTTTTTATTACAGCGGCCCACTAAGAAGGGGGCGGGGCAGAGAGGGTGTGTTTTGTCATCACTCATGACAAACACGCCCCTCTCAAAGTGAGCATGTTGGTTCAATGCTCTTCCAGGGCAGACCATGCACAGAGCTCTGCTGAAGAGCTCTAGCATGAGAAAAAAGCCCTGTATTTGTTCTGCACAGTGCAAGCAAATTTAATAACATGCTTGCACTGTGTTTCCTTGCAACTTGTCTCTGGTGTCTCTATAAATGGATACCAGGAGACAAAAGGGCCAGGAAAGAGTATTGTGCATGTGTTTGGAGCCTGCTTGGGTATTGCGTGTGTGCAGAGTGAGCTGGTCGTGGTGTGGTATTGTGTAATAAGGTCGGTTTTAGTCGTGTTGTGTTTGTGGTGTAATGTAATGCATATGGGGCTAGGGGCTTTAGAGAATGTGTGTTTAGGGGATGTAGCAAGTTTGTGTATACAGGCTATAGTGTGTGTGTGTGTGTATAGGTGATGTAGTGTTTGTAGAGAGTGTGTGTTCAGGGAATGTAGTATGTGTTTGCTAGGAATCTAGTGCGTGTATAGGGGATCCAGAGTGTGTGTGTGTTTGAAGGACCCAGAATATGTATAGGAGATCTAGTGAGCGTGCGTATATAATGGATTCAGAGTGTATATAGGGATCTAGTGTGTGTATGTGTGTAGATGATCCAGAGTTGGGTAGAGGATCTAGTGTGTGTCTGGAATGAAATGTGTTTAGGGGTGCTGTGTGTGTGAGAGGGGTACTGTGTGTATATTTATATGTGTATATATATATTATATAAATATGTTTGGAAGTATTGTGTATGTGTGTGATGCAGTGTATCGGGGGTTGTGTGTGTATGTGAGGGGTGCAGTATGTGTGTGTGATGGATCCTGTGTGTGAGGTGTGGGTGCTGTGTGTGTGAGGGTGCTGTATGTGTGGGTGCTGTATGTGATTGATTTGTGTGAGGGTGCTGTGTGTGTGGGTGCTGTGTATGATGTGTGTGAGAGTGTTGTGAGTGCTGAGTGTGATAGTGCTGTGTATAATGTGTGTGAGTGCTGAGTGTGATGTGTGAGTGATGTGTGAGAGTGCTGAGTGCTGTGTGTGATGAGTGTGTGAGTGCTGAGTGTGATAGTGTGTGTGAGTGCTGAGTGTGATAGTGCTGTGTATGATGTGTGTGAGTGCTGAGTGTTATGTGTTTGAGAGTGATGTGTGAGAGTGCTGAGTGCTGTGTATGATAGTGTTGTGTGTGATAGTGCTGTGTATGTGTGTGAGAGTGCTGTGTGTGTGTTGTGTGTGAGAGTGCTGTGTTTGTTGTGTGTAAGAGTGCTGAGTGTGAGAGTGCTGTGTGTGTTATGTGTGAGAGTGCTGAGTGTGATGTGTGTGTGAGAGTGCAGAGTGTGATGTGTGTGAGAGTGCTGTGTATGATATGTGTGAGAGTGCTGTGTATGATGTGTGTGAGAGTGCAGAGTGTGATGTGTGTGAGAGTGCTGAGTGATGATGTGAGAGTGCTGTGTATGATGTGTGTGAGAGTGCTGTGTATGATGTGTGTGAGAGTGCAGAGTGTGAGAGTGCTGTGTATGATGTGTGTGAGAGTGCTGTGTATGATGTGTGTGAGAGTGCTGAGTGTGATGAGTGTGAGAGTGCTGTGTATGATGTGTGTGAGAGTGCTGTGTATGATGTGTGTGAGAGTGCTGTGTATGATGTGTGTGAGAGTGCTGAGTGTGCTGAGTGTGATGTGTGTGAGAGTGCTGAGTGTGATGTGTGTGAGAGTGCAGAGTGTGAGAATGTGATGTGTGTGAGAGTGCAGAGTGTAATGTGTGTGAGAGTGCAGAGTGTGAGAGTGCGATGTGTGTGAGAGTGCAGAGTGTGATGTGTGTTGGGGGGGTAAATAAACAAATTAAAAAAATAAGGGGGGGTAAATAAAGAAATAAAAAAAAAAAAACTAAGTAGGCATTAAATCCCCCCCTCCCTCTTACCTTTAGCCTGGGAGGGGGGGACAGGCACGTGGTAGCTGGGAGGGGGGGCGGCACCCATCATCCCGGGTGGTCCAGTGGTGAGTGAACTCTAGCCTGAGGGCTAGAGTTCACTCTCGCGAGATCGGGGCGTTGCCATGGCAACGCGCCGGATCTTGCGAGAGGAACTCGGCGGAGCAGCAAGATAGAGCTCCGCCGGGTCCTCTACCTCCCTCCCCAGCCGCAGGTCTATTTAAATGGGCCGGTGAGGGAGATCTCACCGGCCCTCCATGGAACACAGCGGGGCCGGCGCTCTCATAGTGCCGGCCCTGCATAGACCGGCAGGGGAGATCCTGGGACCTCCCCTGCCGGCCTCGGCCCATGGCCACCGCGGCCCACCGGGCATTTGCCCGGTGTGCCCGATGGCCAGTCCGGGCCTGAATATGTGTAATTCTGTCAGTGTATGTGTGTGTGTGTCTCTGTCATGGTGTGTGTGTCTGTGTCATGGTGTGTGTGTGTGTGTGTGTGTCTGTCTGTCTGTCATGCAACCCATACAGCAGGAAACACACTTGATCTTGCCTTCACCAACCTCTCCAATGCCTCTAATCTCTCCAATATTCCTTTTCCTCTATCTGACCACCATCTGCTGACTTTTGACTTTGGCATACCTAAGACCCAATTGACACCACTGTCTGAACATCACTCTCACAGAAACCTCCAATGTCTTGATCTAGAAAATTTCTCCACTAATCTCCAAACTCTCCTTTTACCTATGTCAAACCTCACCTGTCCTAGTTCTGCAACCTCCTTCTACAATTCCACCCTCTCCTCTCAACTAGACATCATGGCACCTTGTACATTTAAACGCTGGAGGCCCCCCAACAACAAGCAAAAAAGGTATCTACAAAAAGGGGAGAATAAAACAACTCATAGAGTAGTATTATGGAAACCAATTAGATATCAGGTTCAACGTTACACTCACATAAATCAATTGATTGTCGACATGTCCAAAATATATAAAGATGATGTGGAGATGATGTGAATTTCTTCAAACTCCAAAAAGGGGCATGTGGGAAACAAAGAAATCATGCAACAATAAGTGCAGATTGTAAAGATCATCCAATGCGCTAAATTGATTAACACTTACGCACTAAAAGTGGCATTCAGGCATATAATAATCTCGAAGAGTGGTTGCTCCAAGGAAGGAAGACTGCTCCTTAATAGTAGCATACGTTAAAAACGGTTTATTGTAACAAAATAAAATAAAATAAATTAAATCCAATCAAAACTAGATCCCACAGGGGCCCAACCCTACGCGTTTCGCCTGGTGATCCGGACTTCCTCAGGGGTATCGTCTGTTAAGTCCTCGGTATGGAATCAGTCTGATCGCTTCTGAATGCCCGCTTCTTTTTAAACCCGCTGGCCACTCCTCTTCTTCACAACAGACCAATCCGATACTATCGGCCACAGCTGTAACTCCTCACTCAAAAATGTGGTGATGTCATACGTTCTGCCGCACGGGTGGACGTAAGTGCGTGCGTTCCATCCGTATGTAAGCTCGAGTGACGTTTGTGGGTCATTACTCACATTCAAACAGTTCGTAATTCTTACAGACACTCATAGTTTGAAACAGTGTCACAAATGAATTAATAAGAAAATAGAACATCACAGAATTAAATCAAAAAGTATATACATTTTATATACTTTATACTTATTTTCGGACATGCACTACCATTTCAACAATCATACATAATACAGTGTCATATTATTACTTCATCAATAGAAGACTGTTTAAAACTTTTACTATAAAATAGAGCTTAATTCCTATAAAACAAAAAAGCATAATAAGATTAAATAACATAAATTAAAAAATGTGTAATATTGATTCTAAAAATAAAAAATCATTAATCCATGACAAACCCGTGTGAAAAATAGATCAGTATAAAATAGACTAAAAGCAATAAAAACCAATAAAATTTATAACAGAAAACACACTAAATCAAACTCTACATTTAAACCTCCTGGTTGCAAAGTTTTTAATCTATGGATCCAGAACCCTTCTCTCTTTCTTAATTTTAAGCATAATATCTCCCCCTCTTTCTGTGAGGACTGGGAGGAGTCCTTTATTGTCTACTTTGTGGGAGCCACATATAGGTAAAATCACCCTATACGTTTTATTCACCTATTGGTGCATAGTTCTTTCATTCTAAAGGGTACACCCTACTTCTTTTTTGCTATTGTATTTGTTCCCCCCAACAACAACCCTGGCACACCAAGCTCACTCGATACCTCCAAAAATGCTCCAGAACTGCTGAACGCTGTTGGAGAAAGTCTCACTGTGCATCTGACTTTCTCCACTATAAATTTATGCTGAGCTCATACAGCTTGGCTCTTTCCTCTGTAAAAGTTAATTACTTTAATACCCTCATAACCACACTCTCCCGCGAACCCAAACAACTACTTCACACATTTAACTCTCTTCTTCGCCCTGCTGTTCCTCCTCCACCTACTAACTTGACCGCCTCAGACTTTGCAACTCACTTCACTGACAAGATCTCTACAATCAGAGAAGAGATCTCTCATCTTTCTTCTTCGCCTTACAATACTTCCCCTAACTTCACTCCCTCTGCTGTTCTATGTTCATTCGCACCCGCTACATTGGAAGAGGTTTCTGCTCTGCTCCAGTCCTCCCGCCCCACCACCTGCTCCCTAGATCCAATTCCCTCTCATCTCATCCGTACTCTGTCTTCTTCTCTTTCTCCACCTCTCACTAAAATTCTCAATCTCTCTCTCTCCTCTGGTATATTTCCATTGCCCTTCAAACATGCAACTGTAACCCCAATTCTAAAGAAGCCCAATCTTGACCCTAACTCCCCATCCAACTATCGTCCTATCTCGCTACTGCCTTTTGCATCCAAGATCCTTGAAAAAATTGTGTATGCGAGATTGACAGACTTCCTTGAGTCCAACTCTCTGCTAGACCCGCTTCAGTCTGGTTTCCGCGCTAAGCACTCTGTGGAAACGGCACTGACCAAAGTATCCAATGATCTACTCGCTGCAAAATCTTGTGGTCACTACTCTATCCTAATTCTCCTTGACCTGTCTGCGGCTTTTGACACTGTTGATCATCAACAGCTTCTTCTCATCCTCCGCAATATCGGTCTACAAGATATTGCTCTCTCCTGGTGCTCCTCCTACCTCTCCCAGTGCTCTTTCAGTGTTTCTTTCTCTGGCTCTGCTTCTTCTCCCCAACTCCTCTCTGTTGGTGTCCCCAAGGTTCAGTCCTTGGTCCCCTACTGTTCTCCATCTATACTGCCTCCCTTGGTAAACTCATTAGCTCCTTTGGCTTCCAATATCATTTCTATGCAGATGACACGCAAATCTACTTGTCCTCTCCTGATCTCTCCCCGTCCCTCTTGACTAGTGTCTCTGACTGCCTCTCTGCTGTTTTCTAACTGGATGGCTGCCCACTTCCTTAAACTGAAATTCTGGTCTTTCCTCCCTCAAGTGTTGTTACTCCTGTGTCTGTCTCCCTCCAAGTCAACGGTGCTACCATCAGCTCCACCACGCAGGCTCACTGCCTAGGTGTTCTCTTTGACTCTGACTTCTCCTTCAAGCCTCATGTTCAATCTATCGCCAAATCCTGTCATTTCCATCTCAAAAACATTGCGCGCATCCGCCCCTACTTAACGCCCGATCCGACTAAGGTGTTGGCCCATTCCACTGTCCTTTCTCGCCTTGAATACTGTAATCCGCTTCTCAGTGGTCTTACGTGCTCCCAACTGGCGCCGTTACAGTCCATAATGAATGCGGCGGCGAGGCTCATCTTCCTGTCCGCCCGCACCTCCCATGCCTCACCCTTCTGTCAGTCCCTACATTGGCTTCCTATAAAATATAGAGCTCAATTTAAAATTCTGGTTCTTGCTTTCAAATTGCTACATAATGCTGCTCTCACCTATCTATCCTCCCTTATACACAAGTATGTCCCGTCTAGGCCCTTACGATCTGCTGAAGACTTACGTCTATCTTCTGTCCGTACTCCCACCTCTGATGCTCGCCTTCAAGATTTCTCGAGGGCTGCACCGTTCCTGTGGAACTCGCTTCCCTCCTCCGTTAGATGCTCACCCAGTCTCCACTCCTTCAAAAAATCGTTAAAAACCCACTTCTTCATAAAAGCGTATCAATTAAACTGTTAATAGCTCCTGACTGATTCCTCTTCTGCAACTGTCACTAGTCTAATACTATCCTTACCTTTTTGTGTCATTTTACCCCACTCCCTCTAGCATGTAAGCTCATTGAGCATGGCCCTCAACCCATCTGTTCCTGTGTGTCCAACTTGTCTGCTTACAACTACACGTCTGTTCGTCCACCCATTGTAAAGCGCTGCGGAATCTGACGGCTGTCTGTATCATGGTGTGTTTCTCTGTCATGGTCTGTCTGTGTCATGGTGTGTGTCTGTGTCTGTCTATCTGTGTCACGTTGTGTTTATGTCTGTGTCATGGTGTGTGTATCTGTCTGTGTCATGGTCTGTCTGTGTCTGTCATGGTGTGTGTGTGTGTCTGTCATGGTGTATGTGTGTGTCTGTGTGTGTTTAAAATTAGTGTTTTTACTCACCTTTTTTTTTTTTTCCCCCATACCATGCTGGTCTCCCCTCGACTGGCCCTGCCTCATCAAGCTTGCCATAGGATTGGCTGCAAAACGCTACACCAATCAGCATCTCCTCATAGAGATGCATTGAATCAATGTATCTCTATGGGGAACCTTCAGCGGCTCCAGAGCGTGGAGGCCCTGAATGTAGGTGCTGCACACTGTGCAGCACTGACACAGGAAGCACCTCTAGTGACCGTCTGAGTGACTGTCACTAGAGGTGTCACTAGGAAGCAATGTAAACACTGCCTTTTCTCTGAAAAGTCAGTGTTTACATTGAAAAGCCTGCAGGGACAGGCTATAGACACCAGAACCACTATATTAAGCTGTGTGTGTGCGCCTGCTAGTGAGTGAGCTTGCTTGTGTGTGTGTGTGTGTGTGTGTGTGTCTGCTAGTGAGTGAGCTTGTGTTTTTATGTCAATGAGCTTAGCTTATGTGTATCAGTGAGATTGTTTGTCTATGAGGCTGTGTATCAATGAGTTTGTGTTTGTCAGTGAGATTGTCTGTGTCTGCATGTGAGTATTAAACATTTTACTCTGAAAGGACCAATATTTTATATTAGAAAAAGATATATATATATATATATATATATATATATATTACTCAATCATCTGGGGTGGCAAGACATAGCCTTACATATTACATGCAACAATATATGGCGCATTGACTTATGGGGCTTGCATATATATTTTTTCCAGGGCTGCTTTGTATCCCCAGTCCGGCCCTGATCCTGGCTGTGGAGATGAGTATTATAGTGAAATTTCTCTTAGAAATATGCTTCACATAGAAATAATGTAAAGTGAAAAAGATCATGCCATGTCACTTTAAACCTATAACTACATCATAAAATCTTTTCAAGACCCTCTTTCCTCACAATCCCCCATCACACTACCTCAGTTAGTAAAATGTCATTGGTGGGCATTAACACTCCTGAAAGTGGACACTGTGTCCCACAAACATAGTATAATTTGTCACAAAAAGACTGTAGAGTCCGATTTAATGTTATTTTAAATATACAAACAGAATTTTTTAAAACTGCCTTTTTTAGTTCTTTATCTTTTCTGTGTTTGGACAATAAATCACTATGTGTTGTGATGCAATCCGTGATGGTGTTGAAGATAAATGTGGCGTCACCGCATGGCCAAGTGGCTGGATTCTTCATGAATTTATACAGTTAGCGTTATACTATAAAGCCCTTACAATGCGTTCCCTTTTACTTGTATTATTCCCATGAAACATGTAACAGTTCCAGATCTCCAAATCCAGCGAAAAACTGGAAGGCGACACAGCCACCTTCTCTGACGTCTGCAGACGGCCTTCAACTTTATAAGAAATAACAATTCGATATTGTATCGACTCTTGGGAAGTATGAGCAGATCTGATAATAGTAGTGTCACTGGCGAATTCTCCCTACAGCCTGGGACCCTTCCTCTCCTTGTTTCATTCTTCTTTGTATCTCCCTTTTGTTCACTTATTCCCCCTTTTAATTCTCCTCTGTTCTTGCTAGAACTCATTACCATTCTAATAAGAGTTTGCATAAGTGTTCCTTATCCTTTGCATTACTGTTATACAATACCCTAAAACATAACTAATCACTAACTCGGCAGTTTGTATAAAAGAGACCTTCAATGGCTAGATCTCAGCTCATGGCAGGGTCCTCTTTACCTTTTGTATTTGTCTGTGTGTATTGTACGTTCTCCCGCGTTGTACAGCGCTGTGGAATATGTTTCCAAAGATTTGAAACCTGTTAGAAATTTGTGAACTGTGCTGTTTTTCTCCCTTTTTGCATACAGTTTTTTTTCATACCTTTGAAAAAATTAAAAAACAAAGCAATAAAACTGTAGAATCGACAAAGGAATGACACATGTTAAGCCAACATTTGAGAACTGGGGCCTTTTCCAATTTCGCTACTTTTGACAAATTGAGCTATTGCCAGTCAATTTCTCCACAATAGCCAATTTAGTGAATAATTCAAGGGAACAACGTCCGCTGGGATGTGATCCTCATCCATCTCCTCCGTTTATAACTTTCAGCAACAGAGGGAAAAATTCCTGCTGTGAAGTTTACAAAATAAACATGTAAGTTTATCCACAAAATGCAACATGTTTGGATCCAGATTGGGCAGACTGTCAGCAAATTCAGTGTTGCTGAATCTGTTCAGGATAAAGTAAACTGTCGTTGATGGATCCCTCTGCAATTCTAGACAAAAGGTCTATAAAAAAAATAACTTGTCATGATAATAGGGCAGATAAACAGGATTGTCTCTGCGGATTGAGGACATACAGTATCTCACAAAAATGAGTACACCCCTCACATTTTTGTAAATATTTTATTATATCTTTTCATGTGACAACACTGAAGAACTGACACTCTGCTACAATGTAATGTAGTAAGTGTACAGCCTGTATAACAGTGTAAATTTTTAATTTGAAAGCATTAGATACTTTTTAACTTCTTTTGGCTGATAGAATTCATTCGATCCATTATAAATAACACAATTACAAAACACAACCATCAGACATCCCATGTAATATCACTTTAGATACGCGCTGTTGTTGGCTTTACTGTTTTTGACATTTTGTTTTACAAGCCGCGTTTCACAGAAAGGTCCCGGGGGATTTAACAAGAATCTGTGAGTCATAGCGCGAAAACGACCATTTGAGAGAAGCAGATAATGAAAGATGCATGTTTATTTATCTGCGATCACAAGGAAATATTTATATCTGCACAAACAATGCTGACTAAAACTCACCATTTAAATGGCAACAAAACAAAATCTCTAAATTACGTACATCTCTGGAATCTGCCTGTGTCTAAATGTTTATCTGATGGTCAAATCCGTCTTTCTCTATCTAACTCACTATGGCTGTCTGTCTGACTCAGTCTATTTAACTCTCTGTCTCTAACTATAAGTCTGTCCATCTGTCTATATATCTATATGAGTTGTGTCAATGACCCATAATAAATGGAGGTTTTTCATACTTGCGAATTTGTCTGATTGTTGAAAATATTTACAGTGTCTTAAATCCAGTCTTCGAGTAGAATCAAAAAAATATGCCATTGTAACTGTACCTTAAACTGACTACTGCACTGTAAATCACACCCTCTGAGCTTATGTTAAATGAATAAACAATGAAACCTAGCGTGTACGACCTTGAATATTTTTATGGATGTCCGACCAGGACATAGCACTAAATAGTGTGTTAACATAACTTTATAGCTTACGTGCAAAACGTAGGCCAAAGTATTTAACCTTTTTAAGAAAAAAATGTCAGACTCGCCCACATGTTTGTTTAAACTTTGCACGTTGCTGGACAAGTGACTGTTTAGTTATTTTCCCCTTCTTTATAATGATATCACCTCCTCTGGTGAGACGCTCGACAGGAATGTCTGCCAAACACTCCATGTCCCCCGAAACGCAAAAATGTATAAACACAAAGCGCACACACATGTAACTATTTATGTAGGTTTGTCCACAGGATGCTGTAATGAAATCCATGCAGGAAACATTAGTTAAGAGTATGGAAGAATGCTTGTTTTTCTAAGAGACGAGGCGCACTGTGCCATATAAAGATTAATTTCAGCGAATATATCCTCATGCAGAGGACAACATTAACCCCAATACTGGGAATTATAAAAACAGGGCTGGTGGTGGAGTGTGATTGGGGGCCGCATTGCAAAAAAAAGGTGTTTCAACCTGTGTCACGATGCTAGCCAGCCAATGGAGGTTGCGCAGACCATGGGTATAACGGTAATGGTCAAAAGTGACTTAAAAGTCTCCCTCTAACTTAGAATTTTGAGGGGGAAATATTCTGGTGTCACTGAGTGAAGGTCACCAGAATGAGATAGGAAAGTCCTTGACTTTTGGACTTTTCCTGCTAGATTGGGACTGTTGGAATGTAAAGGAGGCTGTATGTATAACAGGACAGCCTGAAGTGGCACTGACCATTATTTGCTGTTTTTTTTTTCTTCACTGAGGTTCTTGGATAAACAGCAGAACAAAATAAGGGATCTCAGGCATTACTGCAGAACTTGCAGAATCTGGGGATATGCATTAAACAGGTTATTTACAAATTAATCTTAAAGATTTATCATATATTCCATTCCAGTTCTTGAAAGGTTATTTGCCGCCTGTCTGGTGCTCCAGCGCAGTTTTCACTGCGGTTTCATGGATGTCACAATCATGTAATCCGCCCCGCTCCTGGTCATGTCTTTCTCCCGCCAAACCTCCATTTTTATTGAACCCTGCAGGGACACAGTCCTCCCTAATGGCACAGACACGCTGGTTTCATTGCCAGCATATTGGCGTCAGAAGGAATTGAGATCAGTCAGTCCATTCCTATATCTGTCACTCAATTCTCGGCATAGACCTTGATGCCAATCTCTAGCACAAAGTATAGATAATGCTTCTCATTCTGTCTTTTTATGTACAATTGTGTTTACCATTACAGGTGCACTTTAATCATATTACATCCATATTGAATTAGAATTTTTTTTTAAAAATCGAGAGATTAATCTCCTGTCACATTCCGACCCAAGACCCAATTACAACGGCAACCGGTTAATTTGTATAAAAAGCTATAGCCTGACTAAAACTCAAGTCTCTGCCATATACTACATAAACACATTACATTTTTGTGTTTATTTTGAACAAAACCTATGTATAGTTTTAAATTACCTACAAAATGCTGAAAAGAAAGAATGTACCTCAGCAGGTCCCAAGATATTTCTGAAACATTCTCCTTACAGACATTTAAAACGCAGCTGTAGAGACTCATTACAAACATGTTTATTTCTCACCTGATATGAGGCTTTTAATGTAAATAATCCAATTTACACCACAGAGCGGACGGAGGGTGTAGATTTTTAGGGAAGCTGCGCCAGCTCAGGGTTTATTTCGCTTGACTTGGAAAAGCTTAAAAGAGAAATGTCGAGAGACATTTGCGATAATTGTGCGGTGAGGAAATTGTAAATTAGTTTTGTGCTGATTTTGGGTGTTCGGTGTCTTTTTTTGGCTCAACTTCTGTTTTTTACATCTGCTAATTCCAATGTTTCTTTCACTAAATGATTTTATTATTTTAGGAAAGAATATTCAGTTCTCACAGACCGTTGACATAGCTCAGCTCTTCCTTATAAGCCCTACATGATACAAGCAGGCCTGAACCAGTGATGGGGGACTCAGACGGTGCACTTGTGTTTAAATTAATTTCCCATGGTGCTCAGTCAGCCCTTTGAAAGTAGTTTAACATTAAATTAACTAAATGACAGTTAAACATGTAAAATTACAAAATGTGAGCGTAACAGAGATCCTATACTCAGATTGAGTATCTGCGCCAAGTATGAACTCTCCTCTGGAACAGATCCGCTCAAGTGATTATAGCTCAGTTCCCAAACATCATTTGAGACTTGAATAGAAAAACGTACAAATTTTATTTAGTAACTCACACTTACTTAAACAGACATTCCTAACATGGGGTTATCAACTAAACAATATCCCATCACAGTGCCTTGGTGTCTGGGACATAACTCAATCCATGGCAGAATAAATTAATTAACTACCAGACACCAGGGCGCCTTACAATAATATCCCCAAAACAGAGTACTGTATTTCCAACAAGTTGTCCCCAAGAGCTATATGTCCCTGGAGAGCTCTGGTTTAGAGGTGCAAGCAGTCCAAAGAGAGCTCAGATCGGAGTTGTCTAGCTCGAACAATTACAGGTTGAAGTTTGACCAGGCTGCGACCATCCTCCAATACGGCGCAGAGCACCAGACTGTTTTACACCAAGACCCAATTTAAAAAAATGCCTTCCCGGAGCCCAATAGAAAAGATCTCCTACAAGTCATTCATGGTGCTGTATGCCTCATCATTTCCCAGACATTCCCTACAAATAGCGCTCAGTTTGTTAGTCCTGGGACGAGCGAAACTCACTAAAAGTTTCAGCAGATCAGAGCATCCTTCGGATCCGGTGTACAGTTCCATGAGCTTTCTGGATACCTCATAGAGCACCCTGACAATTGGTGGGGGCTAGCTGGGTGACAGGCTAGGCTCTATTATGTCCTCTATGGCTATAGTACAGCATAAATGGGCAAATATAGTGATAAAAGCTCTCTTGTGGAGAAGTTGGTCCGGAGTCTAGTGCAAGTTATTAAAGTGACCAGGTCAATCCGTCACTGTTGTTCGATTGATTAGCACGTAGGACGTGTTAGCTTTAAGCTGTAAAAGAGGTCTCACAATTGGCACTTTGATGAGGTGCATCATTTACAAAATCTGAAAGGTACAGGTAATGTACCACAAACAGCAGCCTAAAAAATAATACATCAATATGTCACAAACGGACAAACTGTATCAGCAGAGAGTAACAGTATTAGGCCGCATATGAACAGACAGGGACGGACACTTTGCAGAAATGTCAGCAAAGAGTAACTGTACAGTAGAACCTCGGAACTCGAACTTAATTCGTTCCCGGAGGCTGTTCGAGTCCCGAAGTGTTTGAGAACCAAATCAACATTTCCCATAATAATTAATGTAAAATTGATTAATCCGTTCCAAACCCCCCAAATTACAGCATTTTACATTTATATGTATGCATTAAACATGCAGAGATCACTCTAATAATAAGTACCTTACATTTATTTAAGTGGTTCCTGCCTTTTAACTTACTAAAAATTTACTGTGTTAGGCATTAATATTTGTCTGACTTGAAAATGAGACATGGCTCTTTGTTGTATGTTCGGGTACCGAAGATCGTTTGCGTATCAAAATTTGTGTTCGACTTCCGAATTGTTTGAGGACCATTCGAGTTCCGAGGTTCCACTGTATTTGGAAGCAAATTAAAGTGTATGAACAGACATGGACAGACACTTTGCCGAAATGTCACTAAATGCCACAAAAAAAAAAAACCAGACTCAAAAAATGTACACAGATTTAAATCAGCAGCTTCGTGACCCAGTCTCAACCAAACATGAACTTTACAAATCTGGGATTCTGGGAGTCTCCAATCAGAACCGAGGGAGATCAGACCCTGACATGCAGGGCTCCAGCTGATTACTGATAGAGGTGAGTGAACATCACGGTAAAAAGGTTCCTGTGAACAGTCACAATAATGGGCCAAGGTCAACGAACACAGAAATACCAGCCAGGTCAGAGAACAAAAAAGCAGGACAGACAACAAACCATCTCGTTTAATAACCGATACTCAAATAATACCGACAAGGTACTCTTGGGTATAGGACCCATGACAGGGCACTGTTTGAAAAGTTTGGGGATAAAACCTAACACCTCCCTAGCAATTACTGGTCTATGCCATTCCTCCGCACCCTACAAGATATGTGAGTGGGGGTGCACAGATGACGAAGGTTAACTGGCATTTGTTAAATGGCACATAGAGTGAAGACCGTGATAGGCCATGAGGACCATGAGCACAACATCCAGTCTCAGGAATGATGTGCAGTGGCTGTGCGTGAAGTTTGGGAACAGAAGGCCAGAGGTAACATGATGATAGTCACCTCTAAAATGGACGCACAGAGTTGCATAACAAGTTGTTTAGCGCTCTAAACCTGGACCCTGAATAATGTGAGAAAGTAATACGACCTGATTCCTCTTTCTCCCTGTTTTGTTCACGCAGAAGGGATTTAAAAGCTCAGCACCC
Source organism: Pelobates cultripes (assembly GCA_933207985.1). Classification (NCBI taxonomy): domain Eukaryota; kingdom Metazoa; phylum Chordata; class Amphibia; order Anura; family Pelobatidae; genus Pelobates; species Pelobates cultripes. Next base: position 88,196,848 of record OW240923.1, on the reverse strand, counting down.
ATATTCTCCAGGGCGATAACACCCCATACACACCGCTAAATACATCCAGGTGTAGTACTGCTTCCATGGAAACCACAGTGAAATCAAACACCTCCTGTGACCTCCTCCACCATCACCACATCTAAATATTACTGCACGTTCTGAAGAGCAGAGAGAGGGAAGAAGAGTTTAATCTCAAAAATTGAATTAGTTGTGAAGAAGACAAAATTGTATGAGAAGCTCGATGCAGGAGCAGACAGCGGGCTTGGGGTAATGGTGTAACACAACTTGGTATCCAAACAGGACTGGCAGTACAGAAAGAGACAGTCAGGATTATTCACTAAAGTGAGAATTCAGAGTGAATTTAAAATTAAAGGGACACCATAGTCACCAAAACAACTTTAGCTTAATGAAGCAGTTTGGATGTATAGATCATGCCCCTGCAGTTTCACTGCTCCATTCTCTGCCATTTAGGAGTTAAATCACTGTGTTTATGCGCCCTAGCCACACCTCCCTGCATGTGACTTACACAGCCTTCCTAAACTCTTCCAGTAAAGAGTCATCTAATGTTTACATTACATTATTGCAAATTCTGTTTAATTTAGAATGTATAATATACACCAAAACTGCTTCATTAAGCTATAGTTGTTTTAGTGACTATGGTGTCCCTTTAAGGTAAAAATAGCCAAACTGGAAAAATTCTCTAAATCAGTGATGCTTTCAATTTGGCTACTCTGGCCTTAAATTTGAAATTCACTTTGGATTCACCTTGAATTCTCACTTTAGTAAATAACCCAGTGTGTGTAAAATCATACAAATAAAAATTACTTGTGCACTATTTCGCCCAAGAGCAATGGACGTTTTAGCATCGAGCTTATTTCTGTGAGTGTGTGACATCATTCCTCTTGACCTTTTAAAATTGATGAAGTAGTGAAAGCAAGGATTAGAGTGGTGGTAGTGTCAATACTCTGGCAATATTGATCATCATGTATTAGACATAGCAAGAAAGACAGTCAGGCAGAGAATCAGAAGAGAACCAGAGGGAAGAATCTGGCAGGAATCGTGCATTGCTATCTCCAGACACTACGTTGCTGCTATCACTGGCTGGGAAAGAGTTAACTAGCGTCTGCAGGGACTTTGCAGAACAATCCTAATAATTCAAACATAAACCTGTCTCCTCCAATCCTGGCCTCCATCTTCCTGTCCCAAACGGTGAACTCTGTGGAACTTGGCCAAGAAATGACTCACAGAGCGAACGCTCCCTTCAATGTACAGATATGCTCTATAAATCAGGCAGCAATGAGGACACACACACACAAATACAGAGCCGCCATCAGAAATTGTGGGGCTCCTAACACAGCTCAGTCCAAATTGGTACCTTGATAGTAGGTAAACAGGACTGTTTAACCTACTATCAAGGTACCAATTTGGACTAATTGACAATATTGGATTTATTTTTATCCTGGACTTATGTTTTATGTCCCCATATATATATTTTTTTTTACCATTTTTGCACATAGTTGTATGTGCTTACTGACAAAATAAAGTGTGTATATACTTAAGAAGGTCCTTCTATTCTATTACCACCGAAATCCACTGGAAGAAGGATTAGGGACATCCTTTAAAAGTCCCTCGGCGCTACTCATGAGAGCCATATGAATCTATTTGGCTCCATGTTTAATCATTAGATGTGTTCCACCTATTGTATCTATTTGTTTTATATTGTTTAGAGTGGTATAAGGGGTTCCCACTCAGGTGATTTATAGCATTTATTGCTAACACTTTTCCCCATATATTGTTTATTGTATTTTCTATGTTATATTTTTTTAAAAGGGGCTTGTCACGGCCACAGCGCTGATCCCAGTCCCCTTTAAAAAAAAAAGGACACATAGGGCCCATCGGGTATCCCTAAATGCTTGTGCCACCCGATGGGCCCCATCAGCGTTCGGGCCCCAGTGCAGCTGCACCAGTGGCAGTTCTGCTGCTACATGTGGGACCTGGGCGGCCGGGCCCATGACAACCGTCATGGTTGTCACCCCCTGATGGTGGCCCTGCACAAATATACATTATATATAAATAACTAGAACATGCAGCTGCTTCAGCCGAGCTCGGTGAGCACGTTCTCTCCACTTTATTTCTATAAAGACGCAGACACTCCATTACGTAGACTTATAATAGATTAATATTCCTCACCGACCCCTAAGGGACTAATGTCACCAACTACAGGGGGGAGAAAATAGCCCCCACTGCGTACCGAACCTCCTAGTATCCTCAGCCAGCAATACACAGGCCAGGTGTTGACTATGTCTCCTGTAGAGTTTACAGTTATAGTTAGAAAGGAAACAGAACATACTTTGAGGGGTTTGAAGCACAATACTTGTTGAATAAGAATGGTGGAACCTGCAGTAGTGCATGCAGGGCCGGATTAACATAGGGGCTAAAGGAGCTGCAGCTCCAGGCACAGGCCCATGGAATAGGCCCATTTAAAAAAAAAAAAGACGGTATTTGAGGCTGCCTGGCCGTGCCGGTATTGCAGTAATACCAGCAATACAAATGCAGATATTTTTCTCAGTATAAACGGAGATTACTATGAAATACCAGCACCAGCCAGTAGGGGTCACTGTGCGTGGAGAGAGGCAGGGATAGGAAGTTACAGCGTATCCCTCCCTGCCTCTCTCTAATCACTGATCTGCAGGGGATCAGCTACACAGTACAGGGAGTTCAGACCGCAGCTCCCAGCCTGCAGAGACAGACTACAGCTCAGGGAAGTGAAGGATGGGGGGAAGGCAGCAGGGAAACATGGGGACACTGAAACACTAGGGGACACATGGGGACACAGACACTAGTGGACACTGAGACATGGGGATGAGACACACGGGGACGCTGTGAGACATAGGGACATTGGGAGACACATTGGGACACGGAGACACCATGTCTCCCAGTGTCCCCATTTCTCCCAGCCAGTGTCCCTAGTGCTTCAGTGTCCCCTAGTCTCCCAGTGTCTGTGTCCCCATGTCTCTCAGTGTCCCTAGTGTCTCAGTGTCCCCAAATATCTGTCTCCCAGTATCCACATGTCTCCCAGCCAGTGTCCCTAGTGTTTCAGTGTCCCTATGTCTCCCAACCAGTGTCCCTAGTGTCTCAGTGTCCCCATGTCTCCCAGTGTCCCCATGTCTCCCAGCCAATGTCCCTAGTGTCTGTGTCCCCACGGCTCCCAGTGTCTGTGTCCCCATGTCTCTCAGTGTCCCCATAGAATGTGATGGCAGATAAGAACCATTCGGCCTATCTAGTCTGCCCAATTTTCGAAATACTTTCATTAGTCCCTGGTCTTATCTTATAGTTAGGATAGCCTTATGCCTATCCCACGCATGCTTAAACTTCTTTACTGTGTTAACCTCTACCACTTCAGCTGGAAGATTATTCCATGCATCCACTACCCTCTCAGTAAAGTAATACTTTCTGATATGTTTAAACCTTTGCCCCTCTAATTTAAGACTATGTCCTCTTGTTGTGGTAGTTTTTCTTCTTTTAAATATGGTCTCCTCCTTTACTGTGTTGATTCCCTTTATGTATTTAAATGTTTCTATCATATCCCCCGTCTCATCTTTCTTCCAAGCTATACATGTTAAGATCCTTTAACCTTTCCTGGTAAGTTTTATCTTGCAATCCATGAACCAGTTTAGTAGCCCTTCTCTGAACTCTCTCTAAAGTATCAATATCCTTCTGAAGATACGGTCTCCAGTACTGTGTACAATACTCCAAGTGAGTTCTCACCAGTGTTCTGTACAATGGCATGAGCACTTCCCTCTTTCTACTGCTAATACCTCTCCCTATACAACCAAGCATTCTGCTAGCATTTCCTGCTGCTCTATTACATTGTGTGCCTACCTTTAAGTCATCAGAAATAATCACCCCTAAATCCCTCTCCTCAGATGTTGAGGTTAGGACTCTATCAAATATTCTGTACTCTGCCCTTGGGTTTTTACGTCCAAGATGCATTATCTTGCACTTATCCACATTAAATGTCAGTTGCCACAATTCTGACCATTTTTCTAGTTTACCTAAATCATTTGTCATTTGGCTTATCCCTCCTGGAACATCAACCCTGTTACATATCTTAGTATCATCAGCAAAAAGACATACCTTACCATCAAGACCTTCTGCAATATCACTAATAAAAATATTAAAGAGAATGGGTCCAAGTACAGATCCCTGAGGTACCCCACTGGTGACAAGTCCAAGCTTCGAATATATTCCATTAACTACAACCCTCTGTTGCCTGTCACTCAGCCACTGCCTTACCCATTCAACAATATTGGAATCCAAACTTAAAGATTACAATTTATTGATAAGCCTTCTATGTGCAACAGTGTCAAAAGCCTTACTGAAATCTAGGTAAGCAATGTCTACTGCACCACCATGATCTATAATTTTAGTTACCCAATCAAAAAAATCAGTAAGATTAGTTTGGCATGATCTCCCTGAAGTAAACCCATGTTGTCTCTGATCTTGAAATCCATGTGTTTTTAGATGTTCATCAATCCTATCCTTTAACATGGTTTCCATCACTTTCCCCACTACTGAAGTAAGGCTTACTGGCCTATAGTTGCCCGACTCCTCCCTATTACCTTTCTTGTAAATGGGCACAACATTCGCTAACTTCCAATCTTCTGGGACTACTCCTGTTAACAATGATTGGTTAAATAAATCTGTTAATGGTTTTGCTAGAACACCACTAAGCTCTTTTAATAACTTTGGGTGTATTCCATCAGGTCCCATTGACTTATTTGTCTTTACTTTTGACAGTTGAAATAGAACCTCTTCTTCTGTAAACTCACATGTAATAAATGACAAATTTTTCCTTTTTCCTAACTGAGGTCCCTTTCCTTCCTTTTCATCTGTAAATACCAAACAAAAATATTCATTGAGGCAGTCAGCTAAAGCTTTATCCTCTTCTACATACTTTCCCTCTTTTGTTTTTAATCTAACTAATCCTTGTTTTACTTTCCTTTTCTCATTTATGTATCTAAAAAATCTTTTGTCCCCTTTTTTTACTGACTGTGCTATTTTCTCTTCTGTGTGTGATTTGGAAGCTCTTATAAATTGCTTAGCCTCTTTCTGTCTAATCTTATAGATCATTCTGTCTTCCTCACTCTGGGTTTTTTTTATAATTACTAAATGCTAACTTTTAGTTTTTTACTATTTTGGCCACATCTGCGGAGTACCACAATGGTTTCTTGAATTTTTTGCTTTTACTGACAAGCCTAATGTCTCCCAGTGTCCCCAAATATCTGTCTCCAGTGTCCACGTGTCTCCCAGCCAGTGTCCCTAGTGTCTCAGTGTCCTCATGTCTCCCAGTGTCCCCAAATTTTTTAATGTCCCCATGTCTCCCAGTGTCCCCATGTCTATGTCTACAAGTGCCCCATGTCTTACAGTGTCCCCATATCTCCCAGTGTCCCCAAGTGACTTAGTGTCCCCATGCCTCCCAGCCAGTGTCCCTAGTGTCTCAGTGTCCCCACATTTTTCAGTGTCCCCATGTCTCCCAGTGTCCCTATGTCTTTGTCCACAAGTGCCCCATGTCTCCCAGTGTCTGTGTCCCCATGTCTTCCAGTGTCTTTGTCCCCATGTCTCTGTGTCCCTAGTGTCCGTGTCCCCATGTTTGTATCCACAAGTGCCCCCTTGTCTCCCAGTGTCCCCAAGTGTCTCAGTGTCCCCTGGTGTATCAGTGCCCCTGGTGTTTCAGTGTCCCCATGTCTCACTGTGTCCACATGTCTCTCAGTGTCTCCTAGTATCCTAGTGACACGGGAAACACTGAGACATGGGGACATGGGGAGAAACGAGGACACTGAGAGACTAGGAGACTGGGCAACATGGGGACACTGACACTGATACATAGGGACACTGATGCCAGGCTGGCCTTCTAATTCTTTGGACAGACATGTCCCCTTTTTGGGCATGTTCGCCACCTTTTGGCAGTTCTGGTCACGTGATTCACGTCAGTGGCCCACCCTTTTACCCCGCCCATTGACTTCCTGATTCACTGGACTATGCTGTTAGGGGGTATGGATTTAATTGAAAGATGAAAGCATAAATTATAGAGATATTAGCAAAGAGTATGTGTTTGCTTATAGCTGCATCCTTTGAGTTTCCCTCCAACACCATCTCCATCAGATACATGACGCTTGGGAGGTATGACTGTTTTAGTGTTTTTGGTCAATAAGATTCTGTAATTAGGCCCCATCATAATTGTCAGCACCAGGCTCTTAATCTGGCCCTGAGTGCATGGTGTGTACTGGGTAAATAGGAAAACACCTCCATGGGGAGAGGCAATTACCCAGCATTCCCTGTGGGTATATGCAAATACTTTGTGAGTACTCTGTGTAAAGTATTCTGTATAGAGCATTCTGTGCTTGTGGGAATACTTGGCACTCTGTGGTTATAGCATTGCATACCTTGTGGGTATACTCAGCACTCTGTGTGTACGCTCAGCACGCCGTGGGTATACTCTTTTAACACTCTGTGGGTATGCTCGGCATGCTGTGGGTATACTCAGTTAGCACGCTGTGGGTATTCTCAGCACGCTGTGGGTATGCTCAGCACGCTGTGGGTTTACTCAGCACTCTGTGGGTATACTTGGAAACCCTGTTGGTATGCTCAGCACACTATGGGTGTACTCAGGTACTTCCGTGGGTTTACTCCAAACTCTGTGGTTATAGCATGGCATACCCTGTGGGTATATTCACGTACCTCTGTGGGTACACTCAGCACTCTGTGGGTATACTCGGCACGCTGTGGATATACTCAGTTAGCACGCTGTGGGTATTCTCAGCACGCTGTGGGTATGCTCAGCACGCTGCGGGTTTACTCAGCACACTATGGGTATACTCAGGTACTTCCGTGGGTATACTCCGAACTCTGTGGTTATAGCATGGCATACCCTGTGGGTATATTCACGTACCTCTGTGGGTACACTCAGCACTCTGTGGGTATACTCGGCACGCTGTGGATATACTCAGTTAGCACGCTGTGGGTATTCTCAGCACGCTGTGGGTATGCTCAGCACGCTGCGGGTTTACTCAGCACACTATGGGTATACTCAGGTACTTCCGTGGGTATACTCCGAACTCTGTGGTTATAGCATGGCATACCCTGTGGGTATATTCACGTACCTCTGTGGGTACACTCAGCACTCTGTGGGTATACTCGGCACGCTGTGGATATACTTGGAACTCTGTTGGTATGCTTAGCACGCTGTGAGTATAATCAGGTAGCTCCGTGGGTACACTCAGCCCTATGTGGTTATAGCATCTCATGCCCTGTGGGTATAGGCTCTCCCAGTGTATGAGTAAAAGCAGGGGTTCAGATACGGATATCAGACAGTAAAAGATATAAATATATTTGCAGCTGTTGGAAGGAAATGATAAACATGTGGGATCTTCCCCTGCATTGAAAAGCCTAAATCCAGATTTTAGTATATTAACCCTCTCAGTCCCAGTCTGGGATGGAATGTCAGTGCAGATATAAACCTGGGAGAAATACAGAGAGCATTGAAAGGTTCTCCTGCCAAACTTCACAGACTGTGAGTCACTCGCTGTCTGAGACATCTCTCACCTTGAACTCGATGACTTTCTCCCCAATCCTTCGTCTCGATTCTCTTTAACATGGCCACAGAGAGACTCTGAGGACGTTTATCCATAAAGAGTCAATGTCACAGTAAATGCCTAAAAGGGAGAAAGAAATCAGTTAGATAATAAATGATCAGTTATAAAACATGTTAAACTCAGTGCAATACTCTGACACAACCCATTATGGTATATATAATATATACTGCACTTGTATCAAATAAAACACTGGATCACACTATGCACAATGTCACACAGCTATCATTACAGCAGACATTATCAAGAATTTAAAGGGACACAGAATATCTATATTCCAAATGCTACAGTCTAAATGTCCCTAGTAAGTTTTAAGGCTCCTCCCAGGTAACAAGTAAGAAACAAAAAAAAACAAAATAAAGGATTTTACTGACACTTTCTACAGCACATAGTCTCTCTTGTGATCCCGCAGCTTATCCTCTTCAGATGTCACACTGGAGGCATGCCCCATAGAACATTGGGGACTGCAGGTACATGCGCAGCACTCATCACATTGCACCTATGATTCTCTAAGGCAGATCGTGATGGCACTGTGCATGCACTTCACAGTATTTTAGAGTATGAGAGCCAGAAAGTAACAGCCCCATGGGTCTTGGTGGATCAGACCCAGGGTCTTGGTGGATCAGACCCAGGGTCTTGGTGGATCAGACCCAGGGCCTTGGTGGATCAAACCCAGGGCCTTGGTGGATCAGACCCAGGGTCTTGGTGGATCAGACCCAGGGTTCTTTGTGGATCAGACCCAGGGTTCTTTGTGGATCAGTTCCAGGGGGGTCTTGATGGATCAGCCTGGGGGTCTTGGTGAATCAGTTCCAGGGGGGTCTTGGTGGATCAGCCTGGAGGTCTTGGTAGATCAGTTCCAAGTGGTCTTGGTGGGTCAGTATCAGGGGTCTTGGCTTACGGATAGAATACATCCACCCTGAGACAGACTCAGCACCCCAAGTGCATATTCACTTATTAAAACATGGGTGAGTGTTTATATAGGAAGATACAACCTGTTCCCATTACTGTACTTGGTTTATAACAGCATCATTGCTAACTGCAGACAAGCCTTTCCTGTTAACATAGTAATCAGCAATGTCCACATCTGTCCACTGGGTGGCAGTGCAGTCTGAATGCAGCAGTCACAGCATGTCCATTCCTTTAAAAATATTAATTAAAGGACAACTATCACCTCAAAACTATTTTTAATATAATAATCATTTCATCAGGTTTTGAAAGAAAACATATTGTGTTAAATTAATTATATGTAAAAAATATGAGAACGCTCACCCCTACCTTTAATATGTGACAGGATCCTCCAGCCATCCTCCATGCACCTTGGGTCAGACAGTGTTTGAAAGCAGTTAGTCTCTATGATCTTCCCTGCTTCATTCCCTGCACCGAAACAGGGAAGACCATAGAGACTAACTGTCTGTTTTCTTACCCAAGGTGTATGTATATGGCTGATGGAACCTGTCATATACTAAAGGAAGGGATGGGTTTTTTTTTTTACCTTTTTTTGGCTTACACAGACTTCAAAACTTGATGAAAAGATTATTATATTAAATAATAGTTTTAAGCAAACAGTTTTTTAAATGGACACTAAATTCACCCACACCACTTTATCTCAATGTGGTCTGGGTGCAGTGGCACTCTCTTTGTAATGTATCTTATTTACACAGAATGATTTCTGAACACATTTATTGTAGTTCAAAGACACATTACTGGAAGTATTATTGCTATGGAACTCCATTACACTCAGACACACCAACAATATGGAGCTCGTAGAAAAGAGAGAAATTGGGATAGAAAATGTGGACAGAGGGATTTGTGTCCAAAATAGGGACTGTCCCTACAAAATAGTGACACTTGGGAGGTATGGATAAGGATCAGCCAGTCTTTACCTGTTCACAGTCTAACAATGTGGCTTCCTGCATCCTATTAGTCTGTGTATAGTGGGAATCCAGTAACAGGCAGGTGCTACCTGGGACCGGCTCAGAGGGGTCATAAAAATGGAGATACTGACAGGCGGAAGCAGAGTACATGTTACACAAAATGACAGCGTGTAAATCTCATGTAATTGTTTTTTTCCAGAAGCTATCCGTGTGTCATGTCAGGACACATTAATAATAAAATTCTCAGAATTCCCACAAATGGCCTTTATTTTATCACTGCTGGATGATGGAGGTGAAACACAGCAACACTAAGCACATTGTCTGCAGAAATTGAAATCCAAAAATTGAAATCCAATGGTTTTTCATACTACTGTACAGCGCTACAGAAGATGTTAGTGCTCTATAAATAATATCAATTATAATATACTACAGGACATGAATGCTGTGACTTGTTACCAACTGTTGTACGGTCGAGCTGTGGACATGACAATAGATATATATCTTTCCCCATATATCGGATTAGTGAGTTAATTTGGAATTGTGGCAAATTGACAAATTTTTTACGAGTCGCTAAGCTGGAACTAAATTGGAGACTCAGAATTTTTCAGATTTTCTTAGTTTAGTGAACTAACAGTATCTGCTTTTTGGGAGCAGATGCGCACACAAATCCTCGTTACAGATTTTGTTTTGGGTGGATTCATATAAATATAATTTCCCAGGACAATGAGCAGTAATCCAATTTCTGATACAATGTCCCACGGAGTGAGTGTCATATTACTGTGCGCTATTCGGAATATTTGTTTCTCTGCAATTTTAACTCATGAATCTGCTCAAACAATGTATAAAATAGTTGGCAATTTATTGTGTCTGAAGGTAGCGCACTCTGTAGCAGGGCAGGAAAATAAAATCAGATCTTGGCTTTAAGGGTAAAAAAACAAAAAAAATACTGACATCTAAATGATGTCTTCTTTACAAAACTACTTTCTGCTCAAAAAAATACCTCCACTTTAATTAAATGTTTTGCTGTCCTGTTTAGTTTTTCTTCTATAGATTTTATTTGCAATCAACTATAATATATATATAGATATATATTTATATATCTATATATATATTGTTTAAATTAATTTAATTATTTATAAAGAATCGTATAACACTGAGTTAGTTATTTGTTATTAATTGAATTTCAACACCTGCCATGTCCTTCTATATTACTCTAAATAATAAAATGTTTGGGAAGAAAAAGGGAAAATGACTGCTAAAAGAATTTTCCATATATAACATTAAAATGTATTTAACCATTCCATGCTCTTAGGCTCTCTAATGTCGCCAGTCGTTTAAAAAAATGGACCTATAACAATGCTTGCTCTTTAGAAGTTGACATTTTAGAGTAAATCCCTGGACATAATTCTTTGACCACCAATTTGGAAAATGTAGACCAAGGACATCTGACTGTACTTGATTAATAATGTCATGTTCTGCCAATAAATAGTAAAAGGAAGTGGAATTGTTACATTTTGGGTCTCTGATAACATGCACACATTCCTGATCCTCTGACTCTCTGTTACAGGAGGATGATAGAACCCAGGGAGCCCATCTCAATCGTTTAATACCTGGACCAGCATCAAGGTACGTACCAGCATTACAGTGTGAAGGGCTAGATACCTTTTGGAGACCATGTCGCCTCTTTAAGGGCGTCTGAAAGATGCGTCCTGCAGGGTAACACTGACAGTTGCAGGAGGTATTTTACATAATCCTCTCATGTATAGAGAGGTATGGTTCCAGACCAGAATTACAGAATTATCACCTTGGGTTTTCCATGTGGTAAATCACTGTGAGACTCAAGAACAGTACCCTATTGAGAACCCATCTGCATCTGGAGCACTGCTGAGTTCGAAGACACAGCCAGCCAAAGGGGTGAGGTAAGCTCCATATTTGGTAGTTGCACTCAGCAGAGCAATAAGCATCTTGGTAGAATTCAGGAAATGTTTGAGCAACTCAGCACTTTTACGAACTGTAGGCCTCAAATGAAAAAGGAACATTTGCTAGCCACAACAGAGCTGTGAGCATCTGGGATGAACTCAGCAGAGCTGTAAGCATCAGGGCTGAACTCAGCTGAGCTGTGAATATCTGGGCAAAGCTCAGCAGGGATGTGAACAGCTGGGTTGAACTCACTAGGGCTGTGAACATCTGGACTGAATTCAGCAGCACTGTAGCTGGAATATCTGGGCTAAACTCAGCAGGGATGTGAGCATCTGATCTGAACTCAGCAGGGCTGTGAATATCTGATCTGAACTCAGCAGGGCTGTGAATATCCGGGCTAACCTCAGCAGGGATGTGAATATCTGAGCTGAAATCAGCAGAGCTGTGAGCATCTGATCTGAACTCAGCAGGGCTGTGAATATCTGGGCTGAACTCAGCTGGGCTGTGAATATCCGGGCTAAACTCAGCAGGGATGTGAATATCTGAGCTGAAATCAGCAGAGCTGTGAGCATCTGATCTGAACTCCACAGGGCTGTGAATATCTGAGCTGAACTTAGCGAGGCTGTGAACATCTGAGCTGAACTCAGCGGGCCTGTGAATATCTGAGCTGAACTTAGCGAGGCTGTGAACATCTGAGCTGAACTCAGCGGGCCTGTGAACATCTGAGCTGAACTCAGCGGGGCTGTGAGCATCTGTACTGAACTCAGCAGGGTTGTGAGCATCTGAAGTGAACTCAGCGGGCCTGTGAGCATCTGAACTGAACTCAGCGGGCCTGTGAGCATCTGAGCTGAACTCAGCGGGGTTGTGAGCATCTGAGCTGAACTCAGCGGGCCTGTGAGCATCTGAGCTGAACTCAGCGGGGTTGTGAGCATCTGAGCTGAACTCAGCGGGCCTGTGAACATCTAATCTGAACTCAGCGGGGCTGTGAGCTTCTGGACTGGACTATATAATAAAATGTAAAACTTGCAGTGAAACAGGAACCAGAAATTGCTTTAGGAGAGAAATGTGGAAGGTGTAAATAAATATGTAATTTGCTCATATTTGCTGAGTAATTTGGGATTTAAGGCGGAGGAGGCCTGGCCCTGACTGCTCCCAGAGCCCTGGATGCGTTCTTACTTGCTCTGGGGCCCCCAGGGCTGGATTAATAATTGGCTTCCCTACGGCATATGGCAGGCACATCTCAAGTAGCTTCACCCGCCTGTGTTAGCAAGCTCCTGAACTTTCTCACCCTCTGGCACAGACAAAATGAACTAATCTGGGGAATGATTCACTACCACTGACTCTTCCACAACTTCCCTATCGTTAAAGAGGAAATCTTGTAAAAATAGTCCTGTTTCCACAGGGTGTTCAATATTGCGCCATGTGTAGCATGCCATTTTACTGGGAAAGGAGAAGCTATGGGAGAGATTTATCAGTGTCGTGATCAGAAAAGTGCTGGACGTGGAATATTCACCAATGGAATGTGTCTCCTGATTCCACTGGTTTCCATGGTGATTGCCCCAGTCTGTTTGTTTTCCATGGTGACTGCCTCACTCTTAAAACTTTGCACCACTTTTAGGTCAGAGTACTTTGATATTTTCCAGTTTTCTGTTACATCACATTTCTTGTATCTGCGAAATCTGGAGATTCCGATTATTAGTGATCACGTAAATTAGCGAAAGGATTGGGGAAGCGCTTGCTTAGTCCATTCACATCGTCATAATTGAGTAATGGAAATCCCAAATATGACAACCGGAAAACCTAAAGGCCGTCTTTAAGCACCATAACCCGCTGTAGTTGTTACTTCGCCAGTATGCCCCGGTGCCATCACCCGGCTCTATGCAGATACCGTGGGTGTCCCTGGGTCTGTGGGCCAGAACCTAGCTTAGTATGTTACTAGTGGGAACGTTACACTCTGATACTGGCAATATCGGCTTTGCACAAGATTTAGGCAACATTCATTGGTTAAAGGACCACTATAGGCACTCAGACCACTTCAGCTTAATGAAGTGGTCTGGGTGCCTGGTCCATCTATGGTTAACCCTTTTTTCTATAAACATAGCAGTTTCAGAGAAACTGCTATGTTTATGTTAGGGTTAATCCAGCCTCTAGTGACTGTCTCATTGACAGCCGCTAGAGGCACTTCCGTGTTTCTCACTGTGAAAATCACAGTGAGAAGACGCCAGCGTCCATAGGAAAGCATTGTGAATGCTTTTCTATGGACTGGCTGAATGTGCTCGGCTCCTGCCGCGCATGCGCATTCGGCCGAAGAGGAGGAGAAGAGGGAGGAGAGGAGGAGGAGAGCTCCACGCCCGGCGCTGGAGAAAGAGGTAAGTTTAACCCCTTCCTCACCCTAGAGCCCGGTGGGGTGGGGGCACCCTCAGGGCACTATAGTGCCAGGAAAACGAGTATGTTTTCCTGGCACTATAGTGGTCCTTTAAGTGTGTCAGACGACAAGGGCTGTAGTGGGTATGGTGCGTACAGTGTCCCTTTAATATAGGAATCAAATGGTTTATCCACTAAACACAAAATTGTCGTCATTTGGAAATCAAGTTGCAAAACTTTGGCATAAAGGGAAATTTGGAAAAAAAAGAAAACTATCCAGCTATGGTGACGGTTTGGCCATTACAACCTAAATATCTGATTTAGTTTTCAGCTTGGTACAATCCGGTGTTTAGTGAATAAACTTAAGTATGAATGGGCCAGGCATCACAGTCCCCAGATGTTGCTAAACTACAACTCCCATGATTCTCTGGCCATCTATTGCATTCATAGAATTCTGGGAACCGTAGGCCATTAACATCTGTGGGCAGTGTAACCCTGGAATAGGCGGTTAAAGATGCATCTAATGTTTACACCAGTAAGCAGTAACATGAAGCCATGGTAGGTTTATCTAGCAGACTGACAAGCACCCCACCACACTGATCTATGTAAAGAATAAAGCAATTAAATAATTCCAAACCTAACACATAGTTTAGTATACAGTACCCTCTTTTTCTGAGGCTCTGTAATGTGGGGTGAATTGGCGAAGTGATGTAATATTGGCATGAAAAGCAGATGGAATACGTTTTCAAAAGTATTTAATTTACAATAAAAAAAAAAAGTGAATTTAAAAAAATAATTTGATGCAACATGCATGTTTATTGCATTGTGCGCAGGTTTTAACAAGTTTTCAGACTAAACATGCCTGTTTATGTAGAAGCATAATGTGTTTTTTATTCAAATGGAATATTTCTATGATTCCCATAGTGCAGGAATGTCTCATTGTGAAAATACTAATTTATACAATGCCAGTTTATCTTTTATAATAAACAGAGAATTCCCCCTTTAATCAGTGACTGGAGAATAAAATATTATCATAAAGTAATACCTTATTTGCCCACATCTTGCCCCAAAACATAAATTCTGCATCATGATTACATTTTGCCCAATTTCTATTTTATCTGATCCAGCTCAATTCTGTCACATGGCCAAGGCAGAGGCCACTGATTGGTGGCTGTGGTTTACATTTTAGTGTTATTTTTTTTTTAAATGAGTTTAAAAGTATCAGAGAAGAATTAATAAGTCAGATATGGCTGAGGAGACAGCCAGCAAGGAGTGAAGTGACCTCTGTGGACAGTTACACATTGAATGTGCTCTGTAACACTGTGTCAGAGATGTTTGCTCTGAGAGTCCTTTTGTAAATAGAGAGAGGGTAACTCCACAGACTAAGGAGCAGGAGGGGCTGTGAGTAGACTGCCAGTCCTCCCATATGAGTGGGGCTGTCTCTGTGTGCTGTCTGCTCTCCCTTGCTCTGGCAGAGGGAGGACAGGGCTTCATGATCTCTACCTGCTCTGTCTGGGGACCCCAAGACCCCATAACCCTAGGAGAGTCTGTGTGGGATGTAGGAAGCAGAACTGGAGACAAACTGTAAGACTCACATCTGTCTTGGGAAACACAAAGTTAAGGATGGCTTGGAGACAGGAGTTCTGCAGGGAAGAGGTAAATCGCTTTAACTTTATAGAAAATAATGTTAGCCCCCTTCCCCCCATGCTGCTGGGCCCAGGCAGGGAAGGGGTTAAACTGGCTGCATGTTGTTGGAATGATGTAATGCTTAAACAGTTGTATTGTGTTATGGAGATAAGCTGGGATGGAGTTTTATCACTGTGTGTCCTGTCTTTCATTGAGAGATGCTGTTTAACCCTTTCGGTGCAGAGCTGTGGCTTTCACACACTCCATCAAGTTCAGCTCTGAAGGGAAGGGGTTAATGGGTAATCCAGTGGATCTCTGTGGGTTTGGATCAGGCTGGGATGAAGTCATTGTGTAGCAGCAGATGTTGTTACATCGAATGTTGAATGAAAAGATGAGTTTAGTTCTGGTGGGATTTCTGGGTTTTAGAATGGGCTTTGTTTTCCAGTAATGGCAGCTGTGTGACTCTCTCTCAGCCTGGCTAGAATGTTAACTGAGAGCTTCCAGCCTGTGACTAGCAAAATAGCTGTGACTAGCATGATAACTGAAAACTGGAAGCAGACCGTGACTAGTAAAATGGCTCACCCCCTAGCCTGTGACTAGCAGAATAGTTGAGACTGTAAAATAACTGAGCCCCTCAAGCCTGTGACTAGTGACTTGCAAGATAACTGAGCCCCTCCAGCCTGTGACTAGTGACTTGCAAGATAACTGAGCCCCTCCAGCCTGTGACTAGTGACGTGCAAGATAACTGAGCCCCTCTAGGCTGTGACTAGTGACTTGCAAGATAACTGAGCCCCTCCAGCCTGTGACTAGTGACGTGCAAGATAACTGAGCCCCTCCAGCCTGTGACTAGTTACACTATAACTGAGCCCCTCCAGCCTGTGACTAGTGACTTGCAAGATAACTGAGCCCCTCTAGCCTGTGACTAGTGACTTGCAAGATAACTGAGCCCCTCCAGCATGTGACTAGTGACTTGCAAGATAATTGAGCCCCTCTAGGCTGTGACTAGTGACTTGCACTATAACTGTGCCCCTCTAGCCTCTGACTAGTGACTTACACTATAACTGAGCCCCTCTAGCCTGTGAATAGTGACTTGCAAGGGAACTGAGCTCCTCCACTATGTGACTAGTGACTTGTAAGATAACTGACCCATCCAGCCTGTGACTAGTGACTGACACTATAACTGAGCCCCTCCAGCCTGTGACTGGTGACTTGAAAGATAACTGAGCCCCTCCAGCCTGTGATTAGTGACTTACACTATAACTGAGCCCATATAGCCTGTGACTAGAGACTAGCAAGGTAACTGAGCTCCTCCACTATGTGACTAGTGACTTGCAAGATAACTGACCCATCCAGGCCGTGACTTGTGATTTGCGAGATAACCAAACCCCTCCAGTCTGTGACTAGTGACCAGCAAGATAACTGAGTCCACAAGCCTGTAACTAGCAAAATAACTGTGACTAGTGGCTATCAAAATAGCTGAGTGCATCCAATCTGTGACAAGCAGAATAACCCATTCACCAGCCTGTGAATAACAAATTAGGTGTGACTAGCAATATAACAGACTCCCTCTAGGCTGTGACTAGCGACTAGAAGTATAACAGAGTCCCTCTAGCCTGTGACTAGTGACTAGCCAAATAACAGACTCCTTCTAGCCTGTGACTAGTGACTAGCCAAATAACAGACCCTCTCTACCCTGCGACTAGCCAAATAAAACAAATCCCTCTAGCCTGTGACTAGTGACTTTCAAAATAGTGGAGTCCATCTAGGCTGTGACTATTGACTAGCAATACAACAGAATCCCTCTAGCCTGTGACTAGTGATTAGCAATATAACAGATTCATTCTAGCCTGTGACTAGTGACTTGCAATATAGCATAGTCCTTCTAGGCTGTGACTAGTAACTCGCAATATAACAGATTGCCTCTGGCCTGTGACTATTGACTAGCAATATGACAGAGTCCATCTTGCCTGTGACTTGTGAATAACAATATGACAAAGTCCATCTAGCCTGTGACATATGACTAGCAATATGACAGAGTCCCTATAGCCTGTGGCTAGCAATAAAACAGAGTCCTTCTAGCCTGTGACCAACAATATAACAGAGTCCCTATAGCCTGTGGCTAGCAATAAAACAGAGTCCTTCTAGCCTGTGACCAACAATATTACAGAGTACTTCTAGCCTGTGGCTAGCAATATTACATAGTCCTTCTAGCCTGTGAATAGTGACTAGCAATATAGCAGAGTCCTAGCCCATGACTAGTGACTAGCCTGTGACTAGTGATTCGCAATGTAGCGCAGTTTGCACAGTATGTGGATAGTATGTATGTTTATGTATAAAGGGATGTACATGCAGGTGACGTGGTGTTGTACATGTCTATATATATATATATTAGATTTTCTATCCCCTTGTCTGGGAAGCTCAGGATGCGGTTCCTTGGCTGTCATGACATGTTTGGGTTAGGCCCGGTCCAGGGGTCAGTACAAAGCAATCAGGATGGAGACACAGCTTTGTCATTTTTTTTGTTAAAGTGTAGCGCACATGTAGGGGCCCAGATTTGGGGCTCACAAAGGATTTCCTTTACTTCGTACATGATGGTTTTGACAGTTGAGTTCCTGCTTTTTTTCTTCTTCATGTTTCCTCAAGATGAATATTTTTAGGACTTTGCGCTAGACGTTTGGTTTTAACCTCTCTGCTGCTGGGAAAGTCTGAGATTTGCTTTTTTTGTTGTTGAATGAGCATCTTTCTTTCGGTTCTCTGACGTTTATTTACTGACCTGGAAATTGTGAAGAATGGACAAAATAATTGCCAATATGTCTCCAAAATCCAGATTTCTTTTTCATTTTAACTCCATAAAAACAATGTGTAAGGAACATTACCCAGAGAGTTATTTACTAAAGTAAGAATTCAAAGGGAATTTCATATTTAAGGTCAAAATATTTGAACTGGATAAATTATTAAGTTACTTTATTAAATTACTTAATAATTAAGTCAGTTATTCTTCCGGTTTGGCTACTGAGATATTTTGAATTCTTAATTTAGTAAATCACCATGTTTATATCACAACAATCCTGCAAGTCATGCTTCATGAAAGGGTTAAATAACAACCACCAGTGATAAGATTTAAGGAAAAGTTTCTAATTCCTTTAATTGCTGCATCTGCTAATGATCCTGCAAGTGGAAGGAAACATAAACAGGCAAATAGCGGGCTTGGAATAGCTGAGGCTGTGGATCTAAGATTATTCCATTATTCCTCTCTGTCTGTCGTCCATTCTCTAAGCTGGAACGAGGCACAGATTCCAAGCCCCATTATTGCCTTTCCTGAGCTCTACAAACAGAGCGCCTTTTGTTTTGGTCGGACAATGAGCTTGGCCTGTGATTGGTTGGCTGTGGTCACCCTGTTTGTTTCCGCTGTCTCGGAGAGGCTCGCAGGAAGGACACAAACTGAT
Organism: Pelobates cultripes; assembly: GCA_933207985.1. Taxonomy (NCBI): domain Eukaryota; kingdom Metazoa; phylum Chordata; class Amphibia; order Anura; family Pelobatidae; genus Pelobates; species Pelobates cultripes. The sequence continues at coordinate 88,177,984 of OW240923.1, read as the reverse complement.
TGCTCTTAGATGGAGTTTCAGAAAGTGATACTCTGTCTCAGGGACTCGCTAGGGAGACGGGATAAATCAAAAAATGTGTTCTGTCCTTGGTGACATCACACAGATAAATGAACTTTATACTTGTGACATCATTTTCACGGTTAGAAACAAAACTAAACTAATAATTTTTGGAAATTCAACAATGATTTACAAATTTCAGCCAAATAGCATTAATCATTTTACTCCTCTGTGTTTCTAGCTTGGGTATTTGGTCTTAGCTGGTAAATTCCTGATAATTCCCATTAAGTTGTAAATAACATTCATCTTTTAGAAGAAAGCCGAGTAGTTCACATCAAGCTGCTATTTTCCTAAAACGCAGGTTATGACCATATGGCACTCGTGCATTGCAAAGCGTCTGTACTCCTTTTTCACTGGGTTATGGTGACGTGCATCATTTTGGTGTAAAAATGCCCTTTTTGTCTCTAATGACGCTGCCCAGTTGGGAGATAAGTCAGATAATCTCAGCCAGCAGTGAAAAACCTAATTATATAATAGTTTTTATTCATTTTATTTTTTGGTGGTGGATGGAAATTTATTGCTTTGGCTCAGATACATTTTAACCATTGAATCATTTTGGGAAAACCACTTCAGACGAACCAAAATGGTGCGAAAGTGGGCCAATTAGTGTACTACAAAATATATACATAATAAAATATTAATATAAATAAATATGAATATATAGTGTGTATTCTGCAGTACACTGATAGGAGAATTGTCCGGCCATTTGGTTCAAGGATCAAGGGAGAAGAAGTGGCCAACAGGGGGAAAAAGATGGAGCGGTAAAAAAAACCCTACATTATATATTTATTAACTACATAATATATAAATATAGATTTTTTTTTTTACTGCTTCCCCTTTTTTTTTACCTCTGTTGGTCACAGTGCTGGATACATTGAGTAAAGAATCCAAGAAAACCCAGTCTGACAGACAATAATAAGCCAATAGAGTAGGTTTTGAGAGCTTGGTCTAGAAGCTTGCAATCTTACGGTCAGTGGGACAGGAGAAGCTCATAGTATGTATTAGACTAAAATCAGGAAGGAAGGAATTAAAGTTAGAATAATTTTTATATCATCATCATATTCCGCAGCACTGTACAGCACTTACAGACAAACAATTCTGTAGTAGATGAAGGGGGCCCTGGCCAAACGAGCTTTCATCCTAATAACTATCGGAAAGATTGTGGATATAATGGGGCTGGCAGTGTGAGATTCACGGAGAATTACAAAGAGATGCTTTTTCAGAGAGTGTTTGAAGATGAGGAGGAAGGAAAAGCGTCAGAAATCAGATGAGTGTCAGATGACTGTCTTCAATTCCACTTCTTTGGGCTAAATTTTGAGCATTCCACTCGCTAAGGTTTGCTATTAAACTGTGCATGGAGGAGAATTTAGAACTGAATTGCAGTATTTTATACAAAAAAACTGCTGTTTTTGACTATTTTTCTAGGGTGTCAACTTTGAGATTTATTAACTAAACCGTAATCTGTGGCACATTGAAACCACATTTTAATTTAGTTTTGGAATTCAACTTGCTGCTTAGCGAATAGGCCCTATTGTCATAAAATGTGCAGTAATCTAGTCAGTACACAAACAAATCCTAGTCTAATAAATCACCCTAACAGGGTAAATCATTACCATAGCGAACAGGGCATTTCAGAGGATGAATGACAAGGTTATTTACTAATGTGAGAATTGTCTTGAGAGTCAAATTAGATTTAAAGGAACACTATAGTGTCAGGAATACAAACATGTATTCCTGACACTATAGTGCTGGAGTGGCTTTTTAGGTCCCCAGGACCCCTCAGATTGCAGTGAAAAGGTGAGTTTACTTACTTTTTCTCCCTCGCCGCGCTGATCTCACCACGACTGGCTCCACCCCTCCCCTGCCTCCAAATCTGAGATCATCAATCTCGATGACCCAAAGGAAAGCATCGGGAGGCTATTGTGCATGCACGGATAAAACGCTGCGCTGGCCAAATGGCATCTTCTCATAGAGATGCATTGAATCAGTGTTCTATGGGAACGTTCAGCTAAGTATAGGTGCTGCACACTGTGCAGCACTGACCCAGGAAGCATCTCTAGTGGCTATCTGAGTGACAGTACCTAGAAGTGTTACTTTTCTTTGAAAAGGCAGTGTTTACAGTACTAATGCTGCAGGGACAGGCTAAAGACACCAGAACCACTACATTAAGCTATAGTGTCCCTTTAAGTCCAAAGAAGCCAAGCTGTGAGCTTATCTGACTTAGAGAATGTTTCTAGTTCAGCAAGTTTGCTTTTCACTTTGAATTTCTAATAATTCTCAAGTTAGTAAATAACCCTGCACATATTTACTATTACAAGCAGTCATCATTTACCAAATCTAAATTGATCGGAGGGATTTCTGAGTAAGAACCCTGCAGAATGAAGTTGAAAGAGTGCACAAAATGTTCAAGCGTTTTTTCCTGAATTAATAAATGTCAGCAGGAAATCAACGTGCTTGGCTGAATTAATCCAGCCAGTCATAATGTTCTTTTACACCAGATTTCCGCAGGGGTATAAAGTCCTATTCGGCAGCTCTGTATGCTCGTGTCAAAGATATTTGGGGGCCTGCAGAGTCTATGTTTTGTGTGCTCAAAAAAAGAGTAAATAAATATTTTGGACTTCTGGTCATTCAGCTCAGCTGCTGCTTCACCAGTTTGGAACCTTTGAATAAATATGGAGATTGTTTCTCAATTATTATTATTTTATTATTTATATAGCGCCAGCAAAATTCCGTAGCGCTGTACTAACAGACACGTAATTGTAACCAGACAAATGGACGCACAGGAACAGAGACGTTGAGGGCCCTGCTCAATGAGCTTACATGCTAGAGGGAGCATTCAGACTATTTATCTGTTCTTCTTTATTAGACATCAATTCGATTTGAAAAGAATGATCACATTTGTTTGTTCCCCAAATTAACCCGTTAGTGGCATTTAGTATATATCTGAACTGCAATTCTAGGGTACATTTGGGAGTTTTCAATAAATCTTACAAATCCAGGGTATATATGGTTAATGAATAACCTTGTCGCTGTTTAGTAAATAAGCTCCCTGAAAGTTATGGCAGTGGTGAAACGCATCAAAGATCCTTCACGGTTACTTAATATTTGAGGATCTTCCCCCGACCCACATAGGATTCCACCTTTAATGTTCTCATGTTTTGAGGTTTTGTGTGACTCTGACCTTTGACCTCTTTCCTGTTGTGCATTTAACGCCCATCATCAGGAATTTGGTGGGAACGCAGGCCGACTTGCTGTTGTCTGTATGCTATATATATATAATTATATTGTTTTTTTTTTATTATTATTAACATTTAAATAGCTCCAAGATTTTCCACAATAATTATAGAATGTGGTTAAATAACAGGAAATAAATTACAGACAAATCTAATAGTGACAGACACAAGAGTTCTTGTTCAAAGTTTTACAATATACAATAGAAATGTTCAGTAAATCACAAGATCACTGTTTAGTGAATACATCTCACTGTATCTTTCTTTTCTGGACACAACCTGTAAACTGCCTGAGATGTACCTTTCAGCAGATACTGTTGGGCAGTCTGCCGTTTTGAATTGACTTTTTTGTCACTTTAAGGCAGACGTGGTCCCTGAGAAGAACATTATAGTACCTCAACATACACACCAACCTCTCTCTGTCTGTTCACTCATTTTATTGGTCAGCTGGAAGGGTTAACAAATTTGCTTGAAATCTAGGAGCCTGCTAAAAAAAGTTAGGAACCAGAGTTTGCAACGTCAAAAAATATTTTTTCTGGTTACAATTACATGTCTGTTAGTTCATCCATTGTACAGCGCTACGGAATTTTGCTGGCGCTATATAAATAACAGTCACCAGAACCACAGAAGTGCTTCCCGGGTCAGTGCTGCAGAGTGTGCAGCACCTACATTAATGCCCCCCATAGGGATGCATTGATTCAATGCATCTCTATGAAGAGAAGTTGATCGCACCTCATGGCGTTTTGCTGTGCATGCGCAATAGTCTCCCAATGTTTTTCAATGGGAAAGCATTGGATTGCCTGATATCATTAAGATTGATGATATCAGCCGTGGAGGTCGGGCTAGCCGCGGTGTCACCAGCATGGGGAAATGTGTGAGTAAACACCTTTCCGTGTGATTGGAGGGGGACAGGTCACCTAAACATAGACACTCACTGACGGACAGACACACCCACATACACACACTCACTGACAGACAGACACACTCACTCACTGACAGACACACATGCACACACTCACCGACACACTCACACACACACACACACACTTACAGGACACACACACTCACTGAATTGATACACACACTGCAGCACTCACTAACAAATCATTAGTTGTTTTTATTTTAAATCCACCCAGCCTCCCTACTTTTGGGAGAACTGGAGTGGATTAGCTTTCCCTGGGGTCCAGTGGCACTGCTGTCATCTCCCTGCTCTGCTCACTGGAGGGCACGTAAGGGGGCAGAGCAGAGAGAATCCGTGATCATTTAGCCGCCCACCTCCCTCATTTAGCTGTCCGTCTCCCTCATTCAGCCGCCCTCTTTCCTAAGCTGTAAATGAGCCGACCGTCCGCCTGCCTGCCTGCCTCAGCCCTGTGTGAGCCGTCTGCCCCTCTCTAATCTCAGGTAGCCAGTCACCTCAGGGGCTGAACAGTCTCACAAATCCCAGGCACCAGGACAAATTTCATGGTTGCAATGGCGACCTGGCACTTGGGATTTCTTGAGCCTGCAGCTCTCCTTAGAACTGACAGTAAAACAATCTACATTATATATTTATTAAATACCTAATATATTAATAAAGATTATTTTTACTGCTCCCCCATTTTTTTACCTCTATATGTTCTCTTTTTAAGCAGCGCATCCTGGCAATATGTCCCCTATTATTGTGCACCAGCAGTGGCAGTGTGAGGGTTAAAATCACAGCGTGCAGAGCAGGTTATTTTATTTCACAGATTGCCGAGTGCACTCACATTTACGCCACTCGCTGTGACTTCCAGAGGTATTGTCCGTGTCAGACTGCACAGCGAGTGCTAATCAGCTGAAATCCCTAATCTGGTAAAATGCGGCCCCGTTATGGAAAGCGTTCAAAAATGTTAATCAATTTGAAAACTGTAAAGCAGCACCTGACCAGCCTTATCTCGCCTCCGCGCCATGGCCACGACAATTACCATGTAACAGTCTGCATGGCAGAGAACTGCGTTTAGAAAACTCTGCAGCTACTGAAAGCTGCGGCGCTGAGCACCGTCATGGCGCAGCCTCTGTAGATGCTCACACAGTTAGTGCAAATTAAAGTATTTAGCCTTCTTCACGTCAAGTGGATAAAATAAGGTGTTTGTTGGGATTTCTCAGAATTGTGAAATGCCAAATCAAATTATTAAAAAATGGTAAAAAGATTTAATTTATATCATTTGGCAGCACACCGAAGGGCTATTAAGAAACACTGAACAGTGCTTTGCAGTATTACTTATTAAGCGCTGACATATCCAGTAGCGCTATTTCAATTTCTGTGCTAAATAATCTGTATTTCAGTGGTATGCAGAAAGTAGCTACTTCAGTCAAGCTGGGAACTCTGTAAGTGAGATGCATTCTCTGAAAATACATCTTCCCTCTGAATCTGCCAACTCATCATGAGAATCTGCTTATTCATGTCGAGAATCTGCTTCTTCTGTGCACAAGAGCTAATAAAAAATAACCAATTGGTGCAAACAGCAGGTACAGGCTGTGCCACAAGCAAAGTATGAAATGGAATAGTACAGAGCTTGACAAATTTGATTTTAGGAGCCAGTAAAAAAAGTTAGGAGCCAGATTTTTTTTAAAACTTACTTAGCTTTATATTCAACAACAAAAATACAATTCTTAAAGGGACGAGATAGTCACCAGGACCACTACAGCTTAATGTAGTAGTTCTATTGTCTAAAGCCACCACCCACGGGTTAGCCCCCCATATTGAGAATTTTAACAAAAGATTGTATATGCAATATCTCAGTAATTAAACTAGATCTAACACAAATGTTGCCTGATCAAACCTGATCTAACATAGAGCTATCATAATCAACAACATTTTGTACACAGTTATGTTGAGTGGGGACGGCTACGGTTTACGACCCCCCAGCATGCCGCCGACCTCCATAATTCCCCAGTCGGCTTCCCGACCACCGGGCTCACATATCCCAGGTGCTAAGGCAAAATTCCATGGCGCCTGGGATTTGTCGAGCCCTCGAATAGTACTTAGTATATTCTTATAAAGTTCAGTATACATATATAAATATCATAAATTGCAGGGAGCATTATTTAATAGCAATACCCAGAGACCAATACCCAGAGACCCCCTACTCTCAGTCACCCTTCTCATTCCATCTTTTACCCCATTCTCTGTCACCTTGTTTGCTGATCAGACACAGCGCAGGATCTTGTTTAATTATTACTTGGTATAACGATGTAGCCATTTTTCATAGCTGCATAATATCTGCTGTAAATGATTGTTTATATAATACTCTGGGATATCTGAGTTGCCATTTTGGTTGTCAGCAGCAGGTAGTCTTGTGTGTGCTTTTGGCTTTGATGGCCAGTTGAACGTAAAGCAGTTTTTTTAAAGTCGCGAGCGTACCTGTGCGGCCATGTTGTGTTGTTTTAGCACATACCTGGTATCTGACAGCGAGGGGAGGTACCGCCCAATATGAACTCAGAAATAACAAATTGAAAGCTATTCACACTTCATTTATCGCCACGAATGTGAGCCCTAAAGAATGCACATATACACATTCCTTCTGATCAGCGGACACGTGCAAGGCTTCCAATGCACTGCACACAAATATTAGCATTTTTTAATAAACATTATTTTTCACAACCTGTTTTTGTTTTTCTGTGTACTCTTTTTATTATTTTTCAGACCGAGTAATGGAGCAGGTTCATAAGTTTTATTAAAGGACCACTGTAGGCACCCAGACCACTTCAGCTTAATGAAGTGGTCTGGGTGCCAGGTACCTCTAGGATTTTCCCCGCCCGGCGCTGGAAAAAAGGTAAGTTTAACCCCTTTCCTCTCCCCAGAGCCCGGCGGGAGGTGGTCCCTGAGGGTGGGGGCACCCTCAGGGCACTATAGTGCCAGGAAAATGAGTATGTTTTCCTGGCACTATAGTGGTCCTTTAAAGAACTTATATACAACTTTCACACTGTAACTTTTTTAAAGGAATTTATCCCATTAATGTATATGGAAATATCTGTTAACCATCTTGACACTAAATAGTACAAGCTGCTGTTGCCAACAGAACTAAGTAATGGGCGCTGCCATTTTGAACAATTTAAGTTCATGCAAATTGACTCATTTTACCATGATTCACCCTGTTTCTGAAGGTTATTTTCATTATGTTAACTAAGGCAGTTTGCTTGAAATCATGTAGGAATTATGTGAAATTGAAGTAACACTGTCGTATTAGGAACACATTCTTAACGCTACAGCCTTCATTAATGCTCCTTGTCATTTAGGTCACCCCCGAAATATAAAATAAAATAAAAAACTAAATACTTTCTCTCCAGCGCTGAGTCTCTCGTGGCTGCTGTGACCTCCTCCTTGGTTTGCGTCATCCTAGAGTCAGTTGTGATATCAATGTGATATACTAGAAATGTATGTGTATTATAAATGGTGCCATATGTAAAAAAAAAAAAATATACACCAGTTGTATTTTTTTTATTCTCACAAACCAGATGAACTACACATGTGCAACTTTCAACCAAATGGCACAAAGGCTTGCGAAGTGGTGAGACATCTGTAGGTGCAAAAGCAAACACAAGATTCTTATTATGAAATCTTTGAAATGATTTTGAAATACCGCTGGATGTCTGACATCCATTTGGTCTTGTGATGTGCATATGGTGGATCTGATTCCCTAATCACCATCAAAAGCTAAAGAAAAAAATAAATGCACATATATATATATATATATATATATATATATGTGGTCGGGGACAATAAACTGAGTTATGTTAGTGGTGCACAAGTTGGTTGTGGTGTGCCGAAACCGACATTCGGGTAGACCTGTAAAAAGAGGGCCTACCAATTTAAATGGATTGATAAAGAGTATGGTGGGTGGGCTGAACTAGACAGTATCGTTCCAGAGGAAGGGGCGACCTGTGTATTTATAGGAATATCCCCTCCCACAACTAAAAGCTCTGCCCACAGACTCAGCCTATCTGTCTATCTATCTATCTACCTACCTGTCTGTCTGTCTGTCTATCTATATATCTACCTGTCTGTCTGTCTATCTATCTATCTATCTATCTATCTGTCTGTCTGTCTATCTACCTATCGAAATCTTGGCACTCACTTTAAAAGCATAAAGATAAAACTCAATTGGTACCCTGGTGCAAATCCGCATAGTCTAGATAATTTGTTTGGTCTTGTGAGGGGCATATGGTGGACCTGATTCCCTTTTTTCAATTTATGAACCCCGCACCCTGACTTTTGCATAATATATATATATATATATATATATATATATCAAACCTCTCCGCTGCATTTCTGCTGTTGTAGGTCTAAATATATTATTTCCCAAAACAACCATTTAAAGCCAAAAATGTTACAGAGACTCTGCTGTACAAGTTGTTTTATTGATTAATTACACCTTCATTCACATTGTGCTGCAAGCTGTCAGGATGAAGAGCTTAAAAGAACGTTGCAGGCGTATTCACAAAAGTGAGAATTGTTGGGAATTCAAAGTATATTTAAAATTTAAGGCCAAATTATCTGAACTGGGGGCTTAGCTGACTGGGAGAATTTTTTTAGCAGTTTGGCTATTTTGGCCTTACATTTGAAATTCCCGATACTATACATGATTTGATGCCACCATGCATTGAAGTGACGCTATAATCCTGTGTTGAAGGAATACAGCACCAGTATTGAGTGTTTTATCATGCAACGAGTTATTACAGTACACATTACAGCAGGGAACTCCACTTTTTAAGGTTTAGGGGAAATTTGCAGTTCTCTGCTGAATCCCTGACTTTCGTTTGTTACTCCCAGTTTTTCCTGATTTTAGATAGCTGCGGACATGTCAATAGATGCCCATTGTCACATTAAATGCCCACAGAATTGCTTGAAAAGCCTCCCATTTCCTGACTGCCTGCTATTTCCTTTTGAAGATCCATTGAACGACTGCGTTTTGTAGCCAAATATACACACAATAAAATCCCAGGATTTATATTTATGTTAAAGGGACAATAATAATTAAAAATAGACAAAAATGGTAAGGTAATGGTAAGACGCATTTTAACAATAATAACAATATTATTGAAACAAAAAACAAAACAAGTTGCTTTAAGTAAAGGTATATAAAATAGAAACATTATCTGGTTAAACGGACACTATAGGCTCCCACACCACTTCAGCTCATTGAAGTGGCCTAGGTGCACGGTTTCATCACTCTTAACCCTGAGCATGTAATTATTGCAGTTTTTAATAAACTGCAATAATTACTTCTCAGGGTTAAGTCTTCCTCTAGTGGCTGTCTACCAGACAGCCACTAGAGGGCCTTCCGTATCTTTAGACAACTTTTGGTTGTCTAAATGGCGCTGGACTTCCTCACACTATGCATGAGGACTTCCAGCGCCACTGGAATAAGCATTGAATCGTGCTTTTCTATGGGAAAATTCTAATGTAAGCACGGCCATTGCCACGCATGCGCATTAGGTTTCTGTGGCGGAACTGCTGCCTCTCTGTGAATTTGCCCTCTTTCATATTGTGTGTATCCCCATCCATTTGTGTATTGTACTTGCTCCCCTTTCGGGAGTGCTTCCAGAAAGGGAATTCATTCACCTCCCGAACAGGGACCACCCCGATACCTCATTTAGAATGTTAGGTTAGAACGTTCACACATCGCAACATAGGTGGCAAACCGCAAACTCAAAGGGTAACAATTAATGAGTGCTCCCCTGGGTGGCCGCCATTCATACAGACTAACGCCAGCCAGGGGGAGCATTCGTGGATTGTTTCTCTACTCGTTCGTCTCCCGAACGAGGACCTTCCCGTTACCCTGGGTCCGCTACAGTTTCTGCTGCTGGCTGATGTCGTCAGGATTGGAGTTAAGGCGGACCCGTGCAGCCCCAAATGACATCGGCGCTGGACCCAGGTAAGTCACAAAAGGTGTCAAGCCCCCCCCCCCTTCTGCACACGGGGAGTTTGTTTTCTGGCTATAGTTTCCCTTTAAATGTGCATGGCCCTCTTAATTAGTGCATTGGCAGGGTTATTTACTAAAGTGAGAATTCAAGTTGAATTCAAAGTGCATTTCAAATATAAGGCCAGAGTAGCCAAACTGAAAGCATACCTGACTTAGAGAATTTTCCCATTTTGGTTATTTTGACCTTAAATTGAAATTCACTTTTTCGATTCCACCTTTGATTTACTATTTCCCCCAGCGATTCCTCCAAAACCATCAAATATAGATATTGTGAGTGAAATGGTGGGAATTGTAAGTGAAGGAGTGAGCGAGTTTGGCTCTCCTAACACATCATGGGCAGCGGAGGGGAAATCACTTTAATGGGATCCTGCAGCTGGAAACGTGAACTGCGTGAACTTATTCCTCAGACCAGTTCAAGCCACTGACCCAGTTCCACATCTCGTGATCAGATCAATCAGACTCACACGGAGTGAGCACTGGAGAATTCAGATCACTCTGACTCACACGGAGTGAGCTCGGGCGAATCCGATGCCTGCGAGAGTTAGGATTCTTTGTTAGACGTGTTCAGTTTCAAGTTATGAACAATAAACATGAATATAAAAACAAACCTACAGGAAATATTAAGAGCTTTATTCGCTGAGCTGTTAATTGACATGCAACATGCAAAATACAGACCTTCTCGGTATAAATTTTTACATTTTCTTTAGACAAATGGGTCTATCCTCTAAAGCAATGAATTGAAGTCTGATTGACAAAGTTCAGTCTAAAATAGCTAAGCTATGACTAGAGCAGAGTTGGTGATTTTTTCCCCCCAGATCAGCAGATATTGCTGAGTCTGAAATATGTATTTCAATCCCTACAATGTATGTTCAATGAACCAGCCCCTTTGATTTTTTTAAGAGTAGAAACGTATTTGGGATATTATTTAGGGACCATTTTACCTCTGTAGAACTCTGCCTTGGACCTTATGGTGTCTTTTCCCAGAAATGCAGTGTAGTTACACACACCCTGTCCTGATCTCACCCCATTATTCTGTTGCCAGGGGTAACAGTTTCCAGCAAAAAAAAGGCAGAATAGATTAGCAGGCAGGGAATATGATGGAGATGGGGGTCACAATGTCTGCCCTGATCATGGGATGACTTGGACACAGGCCAACAAAACTTGTTTCTCTTTGACAGCACTTAACATTAACCCCCAAAAATCTTCTTTCGGCTTTTTCGTTTCAGTAAGGTTTTTCTCTGGGGTAGATCCCAGCGTGTTGGGACAGGCCCATCTTCCTGTATGTCAGCTTTACTGCTGGCTGTTATACATCCATTATTACCAATAAGTTGCTGCTATATAAATAATAATAATAATCGATGACAGCATCTTTGGAAATGGAGTCTATGGCATATGGGTTGATCTTTTTATTGGCAAACTTATAAGAAAATCACTCATATCAGAACTTCAAGAAGTTGAAGAAAATACAATAATTGTATTTAGGAGATATATTTTTATTTTTTTTTACTAAGATTTTTAGTTTTCTGTATACTTGAATAATTTTTTTTTTAGGAGCAAAAGTCAATTTTTCTTTATAAAATTAATCCACTCTCCTATCGAGACTCATCGTATCTCCGTGAGCGTTTTTTGTTTTGTTAGCAGTGTAACAATATCATGGAAAATTCATGGGATCCAGAACTGGTTTGTGAAATATGTTCGTTCATAGCTCATTAAATACTTTATTTAGTTGGATGGCGCCCAAAGAAAACAGAATGTAACATTTCTCCAAAATGCTGATTGATCCCGCGTTCGCTCTATCTAAGGGAATTCACTGTCACACTGAGCTATAATTTCCACAGTTTTAAAGCTCATTTGCTTTGTGTGTTATTTTAATGAATAATAAAGACAATTAAACCTTTAATGGCCATTTTTTAGGGCAATGCGGCATGCTAATAGTAATTTTATGAACAGTTTTACATATAAAGGGATTTGTGTATTCAGTAATGTGTTACTTTCCCGTCCCTTATATTCATCCAGAGCACTTACTCACATTTTGGCACCAAATGGTTAAAGGGCTACTCAGTAATGGTCTGTTTTTTTTAGTTTAGTTTTAAAGGAACACCATAGCATTTAAATACAAACCTGTATTCCTAATACTATAGTGCACTACATCCTATTTTGAATTACGGCCCCCCTGTGATTAGTAAAAAAAAAAATAGTTTAAAAATGTTTCCTTACTTTTGTTTCCAGACACCCTCGGTGCCGCTGCCCACTCTGTCTGTGGCAACGTCATATTAGAGGCGTAGCTTCCTCTACGTCTGTTCAATGCAATGCTTCCCATAGAAGAGCATTGGTGACAAGACACACAATCAAAATGCTTCTTGTAGGAAAACATTGAATTTCCTTTGGGCTGTATGTTATGACGTTCGATGCCTACATGGACCCCGTTTCATTCAGTAGTTGCACTGAAATCGCTGTCAGGGAGACTAGCGGTGTGGTGTGTTTAACTACAGTTAAAACATTGTATTTTCTACAAAATGTCAGTGTTGTATATTGTAAGGTTAAAGGACCACTATAGTGCCAGGAAAACATACTAGTTTTCCTGGCACTATAGTGCCCTGAGGGTGCCCCCACCCTCAGGTTCCCCTCCCGTCCGGCTCTGGAAAGGGGTAAAAACTTACCTTTTTTCAGCGCTGGGCGGGGAGCTCTCCTCCTTCGATCCTCCTCCTGGGCTGAATGCGCACGCGCGGCAAGAGCCGCGCGCATTCAGCCGGTCGTGGACGCTTGCGTGCTCTCACTGTGAAAATCACAGTGAGAAGTACGCAAGCGCCTCTAGCGGCTGTCAATGAGACAGCCGCTAGAGGCTTTGGGGGAAGGCTTAACCTATTCATAAACATAGCAGTTTCTCTGAAACTGCTATGTTTATAAAAGAATGGGTTAACCCTTGCTGGACCAGGCACCTGGACCACTTCATTAAGCTGAAGTGGTCTGGGTGCCTAGAGTGGTCCTTTAAAACTACAGGGTTACTGCACCAGGACTACAGATGATGTAGTCTGGGTGCATTTAGTGATCCTTTAATGAAACACTCCATGCACTATTAGAGCTTATTATATAATTGTAGTTTGTTTTATTAAGTAGCTCAGTATATTATTACAGCTCTGTGTATTATTGTAGTTCATTATATTATTACAACTTATATCATTGCAGCTCATTGTATTATTACAACTTGTTATATCATTACAACTTATTGTATTATTACAGCGCATTACAGCTCATTATATTATTACAGCTTATTGTATTATTACAACTTATTATATCACTACAGCTCACTGCATTAGTACAGCTTATTACATCATTACAGCTCATTATATTATCACAGTGCATTGTATTATTACAGCTCATTGTATTATTACAACTTGTTATATCATTACAATTAATTGGATTATTACATCGCATTACAGCTCATTATACTATTACAGCTTATTGTATTATTACAACTTATTATATCACTACAGCTCACTTCATTAGTACAGCCTATTACATCATTACAGCTCATTATATTATTACAGCTTATTGTATTATTACAGCTCATTGTATAATTACAGCTTATGATATAATTACAGCTCACTGTATTCGTACAGCTTATTATATCATTACAGCTCACTATATTATTACAGATTACTATATCATTACAGCTCATTATATTGTTACAGCATATTATAGATTTGAAGAAAATAGTTAAATGTGGAATGTAAAAGTGGAAGCAATGAAACTGTACAGGAATAGAAAGTTTGTTTTTCAGTAACAGGAGATGATTATATTGTGGGTAAAACGTGTTCCTCGAGTGCAGTCCCTCTGGGAGTGGAGTAATCTGACGCTTTATGTGCTGCCAGGATCAGTCGCATAACGACGAGGTAGACAGACGTGTGGCGGAAACTGTTTCATAGTTATTGAGGTCTGTACGCTACACTGATGGAAACTTTTGGGGTAAATAAATCTAGTGCACATTAAAACCAGCTATAATGTCTTGTAGACGTGATACCTTCCTAACCATGATTCCTCAGCCTGTGGCTGATTGAGATTTGTGGGAAGCAAGTCGAGTAGTTGTGTTGGGGTCTGCGTAGAGCCGTGACATTACTGGCGTAAAGCATAAGCTGTTGATAAAAGTGGAAATAAATGTTTAATTGCTGGTTATCCCGCTGCTCGCCATGATGTCCAAATGCAAAGCATGTTCATGGTGAGTCCTTCCATGAACAAGGGTTCCCAGAAAATAAGTAACTGGGATCGGATTGCAAAAAATGAACCCAGCAGCACCCAATCAGCCTACGGGCTGTATGCCTATGTTTTAGATAGAGGCAGAGCAATGATTTTTATAATGTTAGTCACAAGAAACGTTCCAAATAATGGTAAATTATTCAAAATCTCTTAACCCGATATCTACTGGGGGGACCCGAGAAAACCAGGGGACATTAAATATACACGTCTGGAGGTTATAGTGGCCCATTACTGGGGTATTTTTACTAGTAAATAGCTGAGTTATAGCCGATGTAGACAGGGTTAGTGAAGAGCCGAGCTATTTCCCAGATATACAGGGTCAATAGAGAGCCATACCCCAGATATACAGGGTTAGCAAAGAGCTGAGCTATATCCCAGATATACAGGGTGAGTAAATAGCAGAGTTGTATCCCAGATATACAGGGTTAATAAAGAGCTGTATCCCAGATATAAAGGGTTAATAAAGAGCTATATCCTAGATATACAGGGTTAGTAAAGAGTTGAGCTATATCCTAAATATACAGGGTTCGTAGATAGTCGAACTATATCTCAGATGTACAGGGTTAGTAAAGAGCTGTATCCCAGATATACAGGGTTAGTAAAGAGGTTAGCTGTTTCGTGTTTAAATTATAAAATCCCCTGAAGGACGAAGTGACGGATGTGAACATGAAATGTAAGAATATTCTGATCTGGTTCAGCTGCTTGTTCTCTCACTGACCAAATATGGTGAAATCTCACATTATTCTCGGGTTTCCCTGACATTGTTGAGGAATCCCACATTATATAACATACATGACTAGAGCAGACGTGTCACGTCAAACACCATTTTCACAATACTCTGAGCATTCCTCCTGTTTAGAAATTGGTCCTAACTTCTTTCAGATGTTTCCAAAAGCAACTTAAATCCGAACATGGTGCCAAACTGGACTCAGAATGAGCCCGACCAGAAACTAAAGCAGGTACATTGTATTGTTATTAAACGCAAAAAGCAATGTCTTTACAGGGGAACGGTGGAAAGTACATGCAGACAGACACCAACCAGACCACGAAGAGTCCATTATGGACTAATTTTGTTTTCTTATCCCATAAACCTCTGTTAAGTCGGAGTTTAGAGATACGTAGTTTTGTCCTCAGTTGCAGTTCCACCCATAAAAACGAAAGAGTGGAAATGCTAAATAAGTTAATATCAGCTATACTGCGGCTGCAACCGATGTACAGATTCGCATTTAAGCCTTCGCTCAATAATCCCACAATTGCAGCCACGGTTTGCATGACGCAAGCTTGACAAAGACCTTTTGGGGTCGAAACATTGCTGTTGTGGTTCTCAATAAAGTGCCTGTCTTGAACGAAGGAGTGCCTGGACCCCTATTATTTTACTAATGTTTGGGAATCTGGTGTTTGATTCCAGCTCAGCAAGCACCCCGGCTCAGATTTATAGGAGTGAGTGCAGTTCCACATATACTATTCAAGGACTGATCTATAACCTGATATTGATAACATACAGTGATCATTAACTTTAATTCATGGACTCTCACAGTTAATATAACTCCCTCCTAGTCACATGAGCTGAGATAAGAACGCAAAATCTGATTTAAGGCTGGGAATGCGTGACACAAACAGACTTCTACTGTTAGATAATTTAGTCAGGAATAATTAATTATTGATAAACCTGTCTTCCTGTCAATGTTCACTTACCTTTAAAACATATTTCTTTATAATTGCAGAATTTAACATAACGTGATATAATCAATCTCTCCAGTCATTATGTACCTACTATGTGTTTACAGGAAAATCAGCAATATAGGGGCCACGGGGCCGCTCTCTGGAAATACAGTGTGTGTGTGTCTCTAGCTCAGTGCATGTATGTGGGAAGTCAATGAATGGAGATTTAGTGAGAAACGTGACAATGTATGGGGATATGGAGGCACAATGTGATAACATGTGTAATAGGGGAGCAATATAACAATATTGTGACAATGTGACAACATATGGGGAAATGCAGAGCAATGTGACAATATATAGAAAAGGGGGGGGTAATGTGATAATACATGGGGAAATGGGGGCGCAATGCAATAACCTTTTATGTCACCATTTAGTGAATAGCAAATGGTTTAGTTTTTTCTTTTCTAAATTAGTCATTTTTAACCTAAATTTTGCAAATCTTTATTTCAGTTTAGTAAAATTTGCTGCTTGTTGAATAAACCTCACAGAGCTTTGTGATGGTTTAATAAAGTTTATCAGTTGGATTTAATTTTTATAAAAGACTCCCTTATATTTCTGTAAATCGAAAGACTCTGTTATAATGCTCCGAGGAGCAGTAAAGGGGTATAAATTGTTAAACCTAGATTTCACAGAGAGCAGAATGACACAGACCCTTATTGTGCAACAATCTCTCTACATTGTTTCCCAATTCTGAATCTCGCTCAGTAACCAATATACAAAAAACTTTATCTGTCTAAAATCTACCAAACAAACTGGTGTTTTTCTCTCTGGAAATATGTCAACAGTTTGGAACTCAGGTCAGAACAATTATATCCATGTGGCCTCAGGCTAACGAGATGGAACAAGGGATTGTGGGTCTTTGTGTCCAGACACTCAGTGCTCCAGAGTAAAGAAAATTACAAAAATCTGGGAGTTTGATTCCCGTGGGGTGAACACTTCAGTAGATCAGATTATTTTATTACAGAATGGGGAGTTTTTCTGCCCATGGTCACTGTCACAGACAGAAGATCGCTGGAGCGCTGTAAAGCATATTGACCTAGATTTAATATTTTTGGATAAGCTTTTAAAATGTTGTTTTTGTCCCCCAAAATATTAAAATATAAACAATTATTATTCAGTTACTTTAGAAAGATGAATGATTGTACAAAATGGAGAGGCGACCCTTAGCCATGGACAGACAACTCTGCATGCTCTGTTACATTATAGTGACTGGATGATGGGGATGATAGTTGATCATGGGTGCTATTGTGAATTGCAGTAAATGGTGGATATTGTTGGGAATAGTAGTTAATAGTGGGTAAAGCTGGGAATGACAGTTAATGGTGGGTGCTGGCGATGGCAGGTAACGATGGGTGATGATAAGAGTGATAGTAATGGTATGTGGTAGGTGATCCTAGGAATAGCAGTTATTGGTGGGTATTGGGGATAGCAGTTAATGCTAGGTGATGCTGGGAATGGTAGTTAATGGTAGGTGATGCTTGGAATTTCAGTTAATGGTTGGTGATGCTGGGAATGGCAGTTTATGGTGGGGGCTAGGGATGGTAGTTAATGGTAGGTGATGCTGGGAATAGCGGTTACAGGTGGGTGCTTGAAATGGCAGTTAATGTTAGGTGATGCTGGGAATAGCAGTTAATGGTAGGTGATGCTAGGAATGGCATTTGTATCTGGGTGGTGGGGATGGCAATTAATGGTAGGTGATGCTGGGAATGACAGTTAATGGTGGACACTGTATGGGGTGAATACTCTAAACAATGTTTGTTTTCAATGAATAAAGGATATATTACAGACAATCCTCCGGTATGTTACCGCCTGTTTGGCAAGGTTTTGGCGCAGGTAGCATTAGGCTGGACTTCTGATTTAAAACTAATCTACATCAGGATATCCTACAAGCACGGCTTATGTCTTAATACATCTGCAAACGGAAATTAGAATCTGTGGCCACAGGGAAATCATTACTGCAGACTAAATAAAAAGCATAATACTTTGTAACGGAAAAAAGATTGCTGTGTTTCCTGCAATTCTCTTATTAAATAATTATTGGATTTTCTGAAATATCATTATTGGTAGACACAACGTCCCTGTTACAGAGCTGAATAAAGCACTCTTACTTGGCTCATTTTACGAGATTCTTCCATTGTCAGTTTAATTTGAATTGTTAAATAATAATTAGAAAACGTTAAAAATATTAAGAGGTGTTCCTAAAAGTTGTAATGAAAGCAGTTGGTGGTTTTGATCATTGGAGATCGTACAACACAGGTACCAGGTTACCGGGCACATTATAGCTAAAAATTGCAAATTTCATTTTTCTATTATTTTGGCCTCGAAGGACACTGTAAGCACTATATCTGCTTTATCTCATTAAGCTAGGTATAGTATCTGGAGTCCCATGCTACTGTCATTTAATTTAGGAGCAAATAGTTTTTAATGTTTTTATGTTTTAATGCCAAACAAGAGTCCCTAGCAGTCCATCTCCTCTGTGCTTCTTTAGCTAACGAGGAAGTATTAGGCTGAGCAGCAATGGGCAACTGGGATTGGCTGAGAAAGTCAGCTGACTGCTTATAGCCTACCAGAGCTTACACTGACAGTATGAATGGGTATGACAACAAGGAAGTGTGTAATCTCTGCTTTAGCCACACCTCCAGGTTGGGCCGGTCTGTGGCTGGCCAGAGACACATATTTAGTGTTAAACTGTTTGAACATGGTTTAACGCTGAATGGAGAGACAGTGCCAGGGGACTCCAGACACTATAACCAATTCAATGAGATGAAATAGTTATAGTGACTACAGTGTTCCTTGAAATTTGTAAAGTTGAGGCGGGGAGTACTGGATAGTAAATTGTGCCTCAGAGTGTGTTTATATTTTTTGCTGACTTGCTTGCCACTTGGAACTGTCCTTTAATAAATAACAATATATAGAAATGTAAAACTGTAAAGGTTTCCCTGGACTGAATAAGGAAGGGAAAGACATGACTGCTGCCCAGGGAGGGGGGACGGACATAAAGGGATACATATGTAGCAATAAGGGACCTAATACATAAGGGAATCTGGGGGTGGGCCCTTGTCACTCAGTAGGTAGGAAGATATCTAAAAGGAGCTTTCCCGCCCTTTTCTTTAATCTCCTTCCTTCTTCCTACACCTTCTGAGAATAAAAAAAAAAAAAAAATAGAGAACAACTTTTACTAATTTTTCAATTAACTGCTCACCTGGCTAGAAGAGTTACTCACCTTTGCACGGGGAGAGCTATGGCGGTGGTGTCCAAGGATGCCCTGGTGGAGATGCTGCAGGCATATCTGTCGGCGAATGGCACCGGGTCGTTGGGCGAAGTGATGGCTGGCCTGCAGGGTGGCAGCGATGGGGCAGCAGTGGTGGAGCCTGTGGAGAGACAAGATGGCGGTAGAAGGCCTAGGCGATCCAGGCCTCCTACGCGCCTTTCCCCCAGCCCAGTGCGGCGAAGCAGCGGTAGGAGGAGAGTGACCGGGTCGGACGCAGCGAGTGGAGCGGATGGAGGTGTCCCCTTACCTGTCCGGGCTGCAGGAGGGCGGCTGCGGCGAGAGATGGAGGCTGGTCGGCGGGATCAAGATGGCGGTGGACGAGGGACGCGGTCGAGGAGTCCGGCTTCTTTTCCGGCCCAGCCGGAAGTGACGCCCGGCGCGCGGGAAGAGTGACGTCGGCGGAGGCGCCGCGGGGCGCGTACGTGACGTCAGTGCGCCGGAGCGCACTGACGTCGCAGGCCCCACCATCTTGGAACCGGGCAAACCGGTCTGGAGAGCCGGGCAGCCGGGAGGCTGGCCTGGAAAGTGCTCGGGAGGCATGGAGGGACGGCGGCCGGCCGGGCGGTCGGCTCAGGAGCTCGGGGGATGGCGGCCATGGCTGTGGTCGGCCAGAAGAAGCGGAGGATGGCGGCCTGTGGAGAGGCCGGCTGGAGATGGATGAGGAAGCGGCAATGGGAGAGGAAGACAGCGTGGAGGAGCAGGAGGAGCTGCTGGAGGAACGGGTTCCTGGCAACCTTCGCATGGGGTGGTCTGGGGGCCAGTATAGGGGGTTCCAGGGAGGCGCAGGGGGAGGTTTTGCGCTTGCTTAGGGCCCTAGTTGCAGGGTTACCAGGGGCTGCGCAAGTGGGGGCATTGGCTTCTGTGCCAGGGCCCGCGCCTGCAGCTCCAATGTGCGCTTTTTGCCCCAGCATACCTGGGTGTGAGTTATCTCCGCTGGGCATGCATGTCCCTAGCGAGACGCGCGAGAAGATAGTGCGTGGCGAATTTGTGGATTTGCTTTCCCTGGTTCCGCCGGACAAAGATGCCGTGGATAGGCCGAGACGGGGGGGAGCCAGGGGGAAGGGGACAAGGGCAAGCAGCTCCCAAGAACTTTTGGGAACTGGTTGCAGGGGTTTGCGGTTTTCACCAGTGTGTTGTCCAGGCAGTTCCCGGAAAGGGCCCCTTCGTTATTCGGGTACCTAGATCTCATTTGGGGGGCTTACAAAATATACGGCGGTCAATGCTGGTTTCGTTATGACCAGCAATTTCGGCAGAAGATGACGGTATGCCCGGGGTTGGACTTCGGGGTGCAGGATGGCAGCCTTTGGCTGCTGCTCATGACTCCCAGCCGGCCGGCGCCCTTTCAGGGAGCAGCCGGCGGCCCGCCAGGGGCGCCGGCTGGCCCTAAGCAAGGGGTTTGTTGGCTCTTCAATGAGAGCCATTGCAGGTGGTATAGTTCCTGCCGCTTTCGACACGAGTGTTCTCACTGTGGAGGAGCGCATCCTGCGTCGCGCTGTTTCAAAAAGGGGAAACAGGTGCCTTCCAAAGGTGGGGCTGCGGACGCCACCCCAAAAGGCCTGGACCCCGGTGAGAGGGGAAAGGATGGCGCCGTGGCTCGCTCGGTATCCTAAGCGACGGGATGCGTTGCTGTTGGCGGACGGGTTTTCGTCGGGGTTTTGGGTTCTGTTTGTTCCCTCGGCGGAGCCGCGTTTTGCTAACAACTTGCGCTCGATTCAGGGTAGGGAAGGGATGTTGCGGGAAAAACTGGACAAAGAGGTAAGTTTGGGGAGGATGGCAGGGCCGTTTGTCCGTTCGCCATTTGTGAATCTTCGGGTGTCGCCGTTGGGTTTGGTCCCCAAAAAGGAGGAGGGAGCTTACCGCATGATTCATCATTTATCTTATCCAGCAGGTGAGTCTGTTAACGACGGCATTGATAAGGAGTTTAGCCGCGTCCGGTACGCGTCTTTCGACAGGCCGTTGGAATTGGTCAGGGATGCCGGGGTTGGAGCCTGGTTAGCGAAGTCCGACATTGAATCGGCCTTCCGCTTGTTGCCAGTCCACCCGGAGTGTCATCACCTCCTCGGTTGCCACTTTGAGGGTAGTTACTACTATGACATGTGTCTGCCGATGGGGTGTGCGATTTCCTGCTCCTATTTCGAGTCCTTTGCGTCGTTTTTGGAATGGGTGGTCATTCAGGTTTTGGGTTTTGTGTCAGTGACACATTATTTGGATGATTTTTTGTTTGTCGGGAAACGGGGGACGGGGGTATGTGGGGACCTTCTGCGTGTTTTTCGGGAGGTGGCAGCTGATTTCGGCATTCCTGTCGCGGAACAGAAGACAGAGGGTCCGGCAGAGGTGCTGTCGTTCCTCGGGGTGGAAATTGATTCCGCCAACATGGTTTTTCGGTTGCCGGAGGACAAGGTCGCAGTGCTCTGGCGTTGGGTCGACCTCGTCAAAGGGGCGAAGAAAGTGCAGTTGCGGCAGATGCAGGTGCTGCTGGGTCACCTAGCATTCGCTTGTCATGTTTTGCCGATGGGTCGGGCGTTTTGTCGCCGGCTCTCGTTGGCGACAGTGGGGATTCGGGAGCCGTATCATTTTATACGGGTTACGAAGAAGCTTAAGTCGGACTTACAGGTGTGGAGTTACTTCCTGGAACGGTACAACGTCCGGTAGTGTTGGTTGCGAGCGGCGGTTGGGAACTCAGTGTTGGAACTTTTCACAGATGCGTCTGGCTCCCTCGGCTTCGGGGCTTACTTCCGGGGCCGGTGGTGTGCGGAGGCTTGGCCGGGCAGCTGGCGGGGTAAGGATCTCATGCGCAACTTGACCTTCTTGGAGCTCTTCCCGATTGTCGTTGCGATGGAGTTATGGGGTCACGAGTTGCGGGACCGAACTGTTGATTTTCATACGGACAACATGAGTGTTGTCCACGTGATAAATCGCGCAACGTCGGCTTCACCGCCGGTGCTGGCATTGCTTAGGCGCTTGGTCCTGTTGAGTTTGCAGCATAATGTGTGGGTTAGGGCGTGTCATGTGCCCGGTGTGTTGAATATTGTGGCTGATGCGCCTTCTCGGTTCCAGTGGCAGCGTTTCCGAGAGGCGGCACCAGAGGCAGAACAGGTGGGGCAGCCTTGCCCGCAGTCTTTATGGGAGCTCGGTTCCGAAGATTGATGGGGTTGGTGTCGGAGTCGTTGTCAGCATCCTCGTGGAAGTTCTACCGGGCGGTGTGGTCTAAGTGGCTCGGGTTGGTGCCGGGGGAAGGTAGCCTGGCGTCGGACGCGGGTGCTTTGAGGTAACCTTACTGTTTTTGGAGCAATTGTTGGATGAAGGGCGGTCATGTGCTGCAGCGGAGAAGGCCCTGTCGGCCCTGTCGTTCTTAGGTTTCTGGGTTGGAAGGATATGACCAGGGAATTTAGTATTCAGAGGGCCCTGCGTGGGTGGCGGCGGAGGAGGGTCCCGGATCAGAGGAGGCCTATTTCGGTGCAGCTTCTGTGGGAGCTCCTTGCAGCGCTGCGGCGGGTGTGTAGTGCGGAGTACGAGGCGTTGTTGTTCGGGGTCGCTTTTTCTTTGTGCTTTTTTGGGGCGTTGCGGGTCGGAGAGGTGGTGGCCGCCAGTCGTCGGGTGGCGCCACCGCTGTTGGTGTCGGATGTGCGGTGGGCGGTCAAAGGGCTGGACATTCGGATCCGTAAGTCCAAGACGGATCAACGCGGTGAAGGAGCGTGGGTACGTATTGATGCAGCAGGAGGGGAGTACGGCCCAGTGCGCCTGTTTTGGAGATTCCTGCAGGTCCGCCCTATGGGCGGGGTGCGCTGCTGGTGCATCAGGACGGGTCTCCTATGACGCGCTATCAGTTTAGCAAGATTTTGCGTGAATCCCTGGTGGCGAGCGGGAGGAGCCCGCAAGGGTACTCGGCCCATTCCTTTCGGATTGGGGCGGTTACACAAGCTAGTGAGATGGGATTTTCACCGTCAGCGGTGCAGGAATTGGGGCGGTGGCGTTCAGGAAGGTTCCAGTTGTATGTGCGGCCGCACCTCTTATAGGGTGAATTTTCAGGGTGAGTAACAGTTTCTTCCCGTTTAGTTTTTCTGTTTGTTCATTTCTAGGTTCTCGCCCTCGTTATGTATGGATACTAGGGCATTCCTACATCTATTGGGCAGCGAGGCGGGCGTAGGAGCGCCCATATGGCCGCAACCTTGGGTGTTCGTACGACCAAGCACGGGTCCGATGGAGGGGCATTCGCGGGTTGTCATGGAGCCAGGTTTACCCAGAGTGCCGTTTTATGAGCAGGTTTGTTCCAAGTTCGGTGATCTTGGTCATTCATATGAATGACCTGGGGCGGGTCCGGACAGTGGATCTCATGCACGACATGAAGGAGGATCTTGCCCGGTGCATGGCATTGTTTCGGGATGTCACGTTGGTGTGGTCGTAGGTGGTCCCGAGGCCCTGCTGGCTGCAGTTACCTTATGCAAAGGGGCTGGAGCGCAGCAGGCGTAAGTTGAATATGGCGGTGTCGAGGTTTGTTCGGCAGCTTGGGGGCATCGTGGTCCGGCATGTAGAGTTGGAAGGGGATAACAGCGCGCTGATGCGGTCCGATGACTTAAGCTTGATTGGTTTGGACATTTTCAACATGGGACTGCAAGGTGGGATTGAGAAGGCGCTGGCGGCGGGGGGCGCGATGCCGGGGAAGGGCGTAGGAGGCCGGCATCGCGGTGGCGGAATACCTGGCCAGCGCATGGGAAGGCAAGTGCCAAGTCGGATTGGGGAGTCACAGCATGCTTGGGCTGAAGGCGGAAGGCAGGCTGCTTTGGACTCTGGTAAAAGGATGTGACTCTGTCTGATGGATGAATCACCCCATCAGCTGACAGTTGGTTTAATGCTGGTCAAAAATGTTCAATAAAGCTGTGGCCGTTGCCCTTATCCACTATACAGGTGTTGTGTGTTTATTGGGCAACGGGAGGTTCGTGGGTCTGCAGTCAAGTGCTGTGCAATATGTTGGTGCTATTTTCACAATAGTTATAATAAATATTAATCTTCTCCCTTTCACATTGTCTGCTACGGTACAGAAATGACCAGTACTGTAATAATCTGGGAATCTGGGAACCTTTTTAATACATAAACCACATTGTGCATTTGTGAGGTAAAGTTCTAAAAGTAGAAGATTGCACTGGTTTCCAGTGATTAAACCTCTTATAGAATTTTTCTCCAAAATATATTATTATACTAACCCCCCTCCCATTCTGTGTGTGCTATTGTTTGCATGTGTTTGCATGCATGTGTATTTATGTTTGCATGTGCATGTTTACATATGTGTGCACATGTGTTTGTTAGTGCGCGTTCTTGCGTGGATGTGTATGCGTGATAGACTGAGAACTTTTCCACTGTAACTGGGACCAGGAGATGTTTGAGAATCCGAAGCGTTTGGATTGTAAAATAAAAAAATGTTGAAATCTAATCATGTGTGGCAGGGAGCCATGTTTTGCTCAGCTATCAATATTACTGTGATGTAATGCGCTCGTGTCTGAGATGAATCGTCAGAGGAATTGCTTATTGCGGGATGATTGTCTCCAGCTGGATTGCTCAAACCTTAGAAAAATAGAAATAATTAAATAGCCTTCGCGGTAAATAACTTCAAAAATTATTCTCCTGCGTAATGCTGACATCTGAGCTAACTTCTACGAACAGACCGATATTTCCTTGTTCTCCAAAATGGGAATATTTATGTATTTTCTATGTGCAGTTCTCATATTGTTTCCTGTTAGAGTTCTTGAAGCGGTTTTAACTGAGGACCCATTGCAGCCATGTACACAGGGCACACACTTATAGGATTCTCCCTACCTGGAGTAAACACAAGGGGGCAGAACCGTGCATGTACACCGGTCGCCTAACTGTAGGTGGACAGCATGTATTGAGTGTGCTCAGAGTCAGCCATGTTGTATCACCTTCAGCTGCCTGTGTGTAAAACGGCCGTGTGACTGTGTGACCATGGCAACGCTCTCATTCATGTTGCCACATTGTATCACCTATAGCTGTCTGAGAATGACTAGGAGACAAATGGAAATGAATGGGTTACTCTAATCACCATAAAAACTTTGCATCATTATATAGAGTAATGATTTGCTATTTGTATGTCTAGATCTATATTGTAATATAAGGAAACAGAATGTAAAATGTAGATTGCTGACTATAGAAAAGGCCCACTCCACGAGAAACCGTGGTTTATCAGTTCCCCCCTAGTTCGCAGACTGCCTTGGCAAGTAAGTCGCCTGTCTATGGATGGGTCAGTGTGACAGTGCAGGCATGTCACACGCAATGTACACAAGATGTACTTTATAAACTGTCACCAACAAAGGCTCTTCTTATCATGCGTACAAGGCTTGGATGGTGTGTGACTTCATTGTGAAAGAATTTTCTCCTTTTCCGAAGCAAAATTACACAGCGTCATTGTGCTCAGAAACGCCAAGTTATCATTTATTTTATTTTCTGCTCAGCTAGTGACGTGTGCAATGGACTCATTGAATCAAAAATGATAGAATTCAGTGATTTGTTTAAATATTCTTTGTTCCATTCCCTGGCTGCAATGTTTTTTTTCTGTATTTTGCACTTGCAGGCTTTGTGGGATATAATTACGAGTAATTGCTAATAATGTAGTCAGAATAGCTGGGCCGAAGTTGGAGTTTATTCCAAGTTTGGCAGCTGTGATCTGAATTCTGAGAGACAGTTGTTTTCCCTACATAAAGTATACATTACATTTCTATAAGTATCTGAGGATGACCTTCAGACGGTTAGTGGAAAAAAGATCCATTTCACTAATTCTTAGTGAAATCTCAACACTAGCTCCCCAACTATGGGAAGCACTGTATGATCCCCCCATCTCTCCTTCCTGGCAGTTCTGTATGATCCCCCCATCTCTCCTTCCTGGCAGTTCTGTATGATCCCCCATCTCTCCTTCCTGGCAGTTCTGTATGATCCCCCCATCTCTCCTTCCTGGCAGTTCTGTATGATCCCCCATCTCTCCTTCCTGGTAGTTCTGTATGACCCCCCCAATCTCCCCTTCCTAGCAGTTCTGTATGAACCCCCATCTCTCCTTCCTGGCAGTTCTGTATGATCCCCCATCTCTCCTTCCTGGCAGTTCTGTATGATCCCCCCATCTCTCCTTCCTGGCAGTTCTGTATGATCCCCCCATCTCTCCTTCCTGGCAGTTCTGTATGATCCCCAATCTCTCCTTCCTGGCAGTTCTGTATTACCACCCCAATCTCCCCTGCCTGGCAGTTCTGTGTGAACTCCATTCTCTCCTCCTTGGCAGTTCTGTATGATCTCCCCTTCCTGGCAGTTCTGTGACCTCCCTCCAATCTCTCCTTCCTGCCAATTCTGTATTAGCTCCCCCCACCCCCCATCTCCCTGTTCTGGTAGTTGGGTATGACCCCTTCCAGACCCCCCTCCCCCATCTCCCCTTCCTGACAATTCTGTATGACCCCCCATCTCTCATGTTTTCACCACGTCCAACTGGTGACAAAATGTAATAAAATCCTCTTTCAGATATTGACACATGAAGCATTCCATCCCAGCATCCCGTGGATTCTCTTAAATGATTTACTTAGAATAAAAATATGCTGCTATACCTCTTAGGGAAACATCAATATTTGGTTCTTTGTTTAAAGTCTTTCAGTCCGAGAGCTCTGTTAGTTTTAATGGAAAAGAAAATAGAATAATCTATTAATGGTGTCCTGACTTTCCAGGGTCAGCATTGTGTTTAAAGGATCCCTGTAATAGAGACCTTTACTGTTACAAAAATAAATTTCTCTTGCTTACATTAAACATGTGATAATTAACTATTTGTATGAACTGACTTTGTTTTCTCTCCGTTAAAAAACAAAATACACATTCATTTTATTTAATGACTTTGGTTCACACAGGTCACAGGTGACATCATTATATATTGTTCTATCACCATATGATGAAAGCTCAGTAGGTTAATGTGCCAACTGTAGAGGTCAATGTATAATCTGTGAAAGACATAGATCTATAGCGCCTAAGTGTCCTGAATGCTGCAGGACAGTCCTTAGTTGAGACCCATTTGTCACCGTCCTGGGTAACTTGTCTGTTGTCTCAGATCATCGATGAAGGTACTGTGCTATATGTTTCAGTCAGACCATGCAGGGTTTGAATGGACCACTCAAAATCAATGTAAGCCAAATCTGGGTAATAGCAATGTTACGTAATGTTATGTCATGGTATTTATTGACACGTTAATGGCTCCAGAGAGGCGTTAGCAACTCATAATTGGGACCATGACAAACGCAACAATTTCAACAATTTAAAGGACTTGAAACACTTTTTGAACAAATAACCAATTCTTCAAAATTCTTCTGTTTGGCCATGAGCAGAGTGTACGCCTGGCCTAATAATGTGTACAAGCAACTTTAATTAACAATTCCTTGTTAATGACACCAAGATCAGTATTGATACTAAAACATAATGAGCACACACTGCAAAGTTTTTATAAAATTATTCTAGGCTAATGACACATCTGTCCCGTATTTGAGTCATAGCTGAGATATCTGTAGAAACCAACCTGTCATATAATCAAAAAGCCTGTAACGGTGGCATTTTTTTTTTTTTTGTCGATACCACTATGTATGCCTGGATTTTAAGACCATAACAATTTCTTACATTGGCCTTGATTTAATTAGTTTTCCAAATGATTCAATACTATCTGAAAAACGTTCCAAATGATTTATCTATAGAAGTCACCATTAAAGTCTATGGGAATTTTTGTAGATAAATCATTTGGAAAGCTGATTAAACGGAGGTCTTAGTCAGCAGAAAGAAGGTCTGTGAATTTGATAACTATTGCGTGATACCGATTGAAAGTCGGAAATTGTTATCGATTAGTTACTGCCGCAGATTGTAAAGGGAGCTTTGATAAGATTTGAATTGGTTTTCTCAGCTGACAAAAAAGAGATAAACATTTAAAATGGCGAGGAGTTACGAAATCTACCATATTAATGTAAAACCAATCCAAGAGTAATTCAAGCCGTGCTCAGAGAGAAACTGTCACTTCTGAGAATTTAGTACAACCCAGCACTTAACTAATATATAAACAAAGGTTCAGTTTTAGAAAAGCATGATTGATTGTATATCTCGGCTTCCTAAAATGTGTTTATTGACAAATTCACAGAAGGTTTTTAGTGGTTCAATAGAGGTGACGTTACAGTATCCTAGAACTATTCTTACGTTAACAGGTTCAACATCACCAGGGCGGGGGGCAAAAAATAAACCATTATATTAATATCAGTGCTCTCATCACTTGTAATGTTACTTTAGCGACTGCATGACATCTGCTTCATGTGTTCTGTTTTCTCCTTGTTATACACTGAAGGTTTCTGGGAAATACCTTGGGACTGAATGGCCGTGATCTTAGGTAGTGATTGTCTGTCATTCTCCCAGGCATGACTGAAATTTTATGCTCCTAATAACATAGTAATTATTGTGTTATTGCTAAGAGACGTTTAAACGTTCTGAATACACATTTGTAAAGGGGAAGGGTTGCGGAAGTCAAACATTAAAGGTCAGTGCAATTTGGCATCATTTTAGAAAGATGTCATCAACGTATCAGCAATCTGACATCCACATCTCTCTTGAAAAGCCGCAATCTGTTGGCGGCTCATTTTCCAGGTTGGGTTGAGTGAATGTCACGCCAGAAAGATCTTTTTTTTTCCATCCATTGTTTATGCTGTTGAAATATTATCTTTAATAGCCATTAGGATATGAATGAACATGCGATCATGGAATTAATTATTATTTTCTGCATTATTTAATATTGAATATCTGATGTTTGTTGTTATAGACACCATTAGCCTTCACTT
This sequence comes from Pelobates cultripes, assembly GCA_933207985.1. NCBI lineage: Eukaryota > Metazoa > Chordata > Amphibia > Anura > Pelobatidae > Pelobates > Pelobates cultripes. The sequence continues at coordinate 88,148,664 of OW240923.1, read as the reverse complement.
CCTTTTACTTCCCTACTACACACTGGGGTCCATTTGCTTAATAGTGAGTTATAGTGGCTAGTATAATAAACCTAAAAAAGCGCAGTCACAAAAGTATCCGTCTGTGCCGGTGCCTGATCGGCACCTCAGTGTGGCCGCACCTGATCAGTGCGGTCACGGTGCCCGATCAGCACCGCGATGTGACCGCATCTAAAGGAGGGAGAGGTTACTTTCCTTGCCTCCAGCGCCTTTCCCTCCTCACAGCTCCCAGGACTGCGGCCGGGTCCAGTGTTAAGAAGGACGTCAGCCGCTGCAAGGCGGTGCTATATGATTGTGCCGCCCACAATGACATCAGCAGTGACGTGAACGTGCATGTGGCGTAACGTTTTCACCGTACACGCACGTTGTGGGGTCATGGGACCCATATTAGTAAATAGTAGGGTTTACTGGGTTATTTAAACCCAGACCTGCTGCTGTTGAGTGCCCTGTCGTGGTTTCCATCCTGTTGGGTATCCGAGAGCGCGTTCCTGTTTACTGGTATTTGGTTATTGGTTATTGATCTTGGCTTCGCTTGACTTTCAGTATTTCTGGTATCCCTGACCCTTTCGCTTTGTTTATTCCATATTTGTTCCTTTGTGTATCCCTGACTTCGGCTCGTTACTGGTTATTCTTATACATGAAATCCGGCCATTCTAAGGCCCGGTAATACGTTGTTACTGTTTGTTATTTTGTCCGTGTTTGACTTAGTTCTGTGTGTTGTGCCACTGGTTCGTCCTGGCATCATCCCAGCTACAGACATTTGATCTGCTTTAACTGTTTTAGTTAAAATTTTGCTATTAGGATTTGTATGGGTGTGTGAGCTGCACTGAATGAATGCCACCATTTGAGGTTATGAATTCACTAAAACAACCTCGTTGGAAAAATGCACTAATGAGGCTTTCTTGAAATCTTCAATTTCTCATAGATGAGTATGTTGTTCTAATGAGCTTGCAGTCGTCCAGCCAATCACAATGCAGTATATTACAGCTTTCCCACATCCAGCCAATCACAATGCAGTATATCACAGTTTTCCCAGATTACAATGCCAGGAAGGAATACTGGAAGCTACACGCTATGTATTTTTAACCAAGAATATAATCAAATGTTAAAATCAGTAGAGCTCTGTGCAATATGTTGCCAATATTTAAACAATAAAAATAATTAGTAAAAAGTGACATTAAATGCACGGTGACTCCCCCTCTATACTGCACAGTGTATGTACACCAAGTATGAGCTCCGGGACTGGTATCTTACCGTATATACTCGTCTATAAGTCGATCTCGTCTGTAAGCCGAGTGCAGTTTTTTGACCAACAATTGTGAAATATGCTATGTCTCGTGGATAAGTCTAGGGTAAAACTTGTAGCTATGAAATTCTGTGATTTTTATAATTTTGTCAGATTTTACCTAGGTAAAGATCCTGGAACAATCAAACAGTTACGGTACCTACTTCTCTGCATCTCAGTGCACACGCCCAGCCCCAAAGCTATTAGTTGACCCGGCAGGCACATGCAGTTAGCGTTATCTCGTCAGCTAGTGGTCCTGCTTGCGGCTCACTACAGCCACCGCTGCAACAGTGACGTGAAAAGGGTACCGATGGGGGGCAGTCATCAGCTGCGATGACAGCAGCAATTGCTGCACTGTATACTAAATCATGGCCGGTGATTGATTGACTCCAGGTGTATAACACCATTTGCTTGTATCTAGATCTCCATAAGTTAACACTCTACATACACGAAACTAGCACTGACCCGTGGATAAGTCGACTCTGCATTTTAAAATGAAGTTTACAACAAAAATTTCTCGATGTATACACAAGTATATACGGTAATAACCAGGGCTGGCTGAAATGATGAGAGTTGCAATCAAGGAATGGCTGGAGTGTTTAAGTACATACAGCGCTACTTTAAACCGTCCAATGTCTTAGACAGTGCCTGGGGTGAAATAACAAGTCAGTGTGTTTCTGTGTCGGAAGATGATAGATGGATGCCGTCCGTTCCCTGGGGCGCAGGGGAAACATTTTAACGTGTCTAGAGAGTCCCTGTGAAATATTCTGCGAAAGAAAGGCGTCATTCAACAAAAAATGGGATTATTCACTAAAATGAGAGTTGTAGAGGGAACTGTAAAATAATGAAACGAAAAAAACAGTTGACTTGGAATTTATTTTTCAGTTTGGTCATTGTGGCCTAAAATTTTTACTTTTATTTTATTTTCTGTACAAATGAAATTCCTAGAGTCAGTTTTGCTTCTCTGAGCTGCTGGTTTAGAAAAGAGACCGCTAGGACCCACTCGTGCGCTGCCCTGAGGGACAGATGTGTCACAGATGAGTGCGTTGTGTAACGTTCCAGATCTGGTTCTCCTGAGATGTTCCGCTCGTTGTAACAGTTTTACTGGAATTATCAGGGGTGACTCACAGTGTCTAACGTGTGTCTTTAATTTCTCCACTGACGACCGTAATACAAATCATTTGTTTTTTGGCATTCCTCTCCGTTGAGGGATGTTCTGTTTCGCAATTCCCCCTTTCCTGGAATTGTATGTATTGGTTTTAATCCCCTGCCGGCAGCAGGTTTCTGTGAATGATGGTCGCAGGGCAGTGTGTCTAACATGATGATTATATGCCCTGTTATGCTACATATACCCATAAAATACCGCAACGCTTCAGGCTGGTATTTAATCTGAACACTAATTAACTGCTACCTACTGCAAACTAGGCACCACTTTCCACAACCACCTTCATGGGCAATACTATCCACCGACACCTTACTGGGCACAACTACCATCTTACTGGCACCACTCTCCACTACCACTTTTATGTGCACCACCCACCACTACCACCTTACTGGGCACTACTCTCCGCTATCACCTAACTGCAAATCATTCACCAACAACACCTTACTGGACACCGCTCTCCGCTTCCACCTTAGTGTGCACCATTCACCATTTCCACCTTACTGCGCACCACTCCATCACTACCACCTTACTGGGCATCATTCACCACTACCACCTTAGTGGGCACTACTCTCTGCTACCACCTTATTGCACATCATTCACCACCAACACCTTACTGAACACCACTTTCCGCTTTGCACCTTAGTGCGCACCACTCACCATTACCACCTTACTGCGCACCACTTATCACTACCACCTTACTGAGCATCACTATCCACCCACACCTTACTGGACACTACCAGCTTACTGGGCACCACTCACCACTACTACCTTACTGGGCATCTGTATCCACTGACACCTTACTTGGCACTACCACCTTACTGGACACCACTCACCATCAATATATTACTGGGCACAACTACCACCTTACTGAGCACCACTCACCACTAGCACCTAACTGGGCTCCACTCTCCACTACCACCTTACTGAGCACCACTCTTCACTACCATCTTACTAGTGACCACTCTCCACGGACACCTTACTGGGCACCACTTCCACTGCCACCTTACTGGACAATACTCTCCACTGCCATTTTACTGGGCAACACTTTCCACAGCCACCTTACTGGGCACCACTTTACTCTGCCACCTTATGGGCAACAATCTCGTTTGCCAACTTACGGGGCACCACTTTACATTACTACCTTACTGGACACCAGATTATTAAAAGAAGGTTGGCATGGGAGTGTTAAGGGTCTTTATGGAGGGAGGAATGTTCTATGATGCGGAGATGTAGTTTATCTAAGTAGCTTTAATGCCAGTGGCTGGGCTAGCATCATGCCAGGGGCCAGTGCTGAAACCAGACTCCAATTAGCAGCAATGTAAAGTCCCCTAGCCTCAATGGGAGAAAAGTCAAATAGGAAATATAGCTCACTCACACCGCCAATGCTGTACTTTTAGTGTTACAGTGCACTCACTCACTGCTCCAACACTGTATTTATAGTGTTACAGTGCGCTCACTCACTGCACCAACACTGTACTCATAGTGTTACAGTGCGCTCACTTACTGCTCCAACTCTGTACTTATAGTGTCACAGTGTGCTCACTCACTGCGCCAACACTGTACTTATAGTGTTACAGTGCGCTCATTCACTGCACCAACACTGTACTTATAGTGTTACAGTGTGCTCACTCACACTGCCAACTCTGTACTTATAGTGTTACAGTGCGCTCACTCACTGCACCAACACTGTACTTATAGTGTTACAGTGCGCTCACTCACTGTGCCAACGCTGTACTCATAGTGTTACAGTGCGCTCACTCACTGCGCGAACACTGTACTTATAGTGTTGCAGTGCTCTCACTCACTGCACCAACACTGTACTTATATTGTTACAGTGCGCTCACTCACTGCACCAACGCTGTACTTATAGTGTTACAGTGCGCTCACTCACTGCACCAACACTGTACTTATAGTGTTACAGTTCGCTCACTCTCTGCGCCAACACTGTACTTATAGTGTTACAGTGCGCTCACTCACTGCACCAACACTGTACTTATAGTGTTACAGTTCGCTCACTCTCTGCGCCAACACTGTACTTATAGTGTTACAGTCCGCTCACTCTCTGCGCCAACACTGTATTTATAGTGTTACAGTGTGCTCACTCACACTGCCAACGCTGTACTTATAGTGTTACAGTGCGCTCACTCACTGCACCAACAGTGTACTTATAGTGTTACAGTGCGCTCACTCACTGCACCAACACTGTACTTATAGTGTTACAGTAGAAAGTGGTACCCAGACTAAAGCTCAATCCTTTGTCAATTTTTGTCAGCCTTTTACACAACTTATTTAAATAAGCGTAACTTCTAAAAACAAACAATAAAAATTGGGGCAAATAAGGGGGGTTGGAATATGCCAACATAACAAAAGAAACAGGGACAGATCCACTTTAAGTTCAATTAGCGATGGCAGCCCCAGAAAACAGGATCTCACTGATATAATAACCAGCCAGTAATGCAATAATCTTCTTCAATTCTTCCATTAATACGTCATGGCTGAAATACGCAAATGGCAAATTAAATAAAAAGGACAATATTTACACGTGAGCTATGATAAAGGAATCACTGGGCCGTGGAGTATATGTATAAAATATAGTGCGTCTTGCGCCGGAAAAGTACGGCTGGTTGCCTTCATAATATATCACAAAGCAGATTACACCCATTGGAAAAACCCCATTGAAACATTTTTGTTATTATTTATTTTATATAAAAGTACTAATTATGTACAAAATAAAATTTTACACTAAGTCACTAGATGTGTACAGAGATAGTCATGATTTAGTTCAAAAACATAAGAAGGAAATAACCGAAACTCACACAAAAGTTTCAGCAGATTCCTAAATAGCGAATGTTGGGGACGATTTGACATTGCGCAAGGGTCTGTCTGGGCGCTCCTGGCACACCCCTTGCACACGCCTTTTGTAGTGGTTTATGTCAGGGTTCCATGGGCCTGCTGATTGGCTGAAAGTACATTGTGTGCGTTGGAGGTGGAGACAGGGCAGAAATGTGAAGGAGTGAACCTTTCAAAATTTCATATGAGATAATCCAAAGATCAATAATATCATTACATCAGTAGAAAGTCTATAAATTAACACTGAGTAAATAGTTGGTATGTTTGTTTAATATACTTTATAATAAAGATCAATGAGCTGGAATTATTGAATACTCTGTAATAATATTTATAGTAATATGAGCTGCAATAATTAAAAAAAATACCGGTACTTTACTGTCATATACTGTGATAAACACAATAAAGTGTAATATAATAAACTGTCATAATACTATAAGCTGTAATAATACAATGAGCTGTGACAATGCAATAAAGTATAATAATATAATAAACTGTGATAATACGATAAGATGTAATAGTACAATTAGCTGCAATTATGCAATAACTGTACAATGTAATAATACACTGAGCTGTCATAATACAGTGAGTTGTAATAATGCAATAAGCTGTAATAATACACTGAGCTGTGATAATACAATGAGTTGTAATAGTACAATAAGCTGTAATAATACACTGAGCTGTGATAATACAACGAGTTGTAATAATACCCCATTGTACAGCACTACGGAATCTGATGGCGCTATATAAATAATAAAATAATAATAATACACTGAGCTGTTATAATACAATGAGTTGTAGTAATAAAATAAGCTGTGATAAAATAAACTAAAATAAATACAAGAAGCTGTAATAATACATTGAGCTGTGATTATTCAATAAGCTGTAATAATACACAGAGCTGTAATTATACAATAAGCTGTGATAATAAAATAGACTGTAATAAATACAAGAAGCTGTAATAATACATTGAGCTGTGATTATGCAATAAGCTGTTATAATACACTGAGTTGTAATTATACAATAAGCTGTGATAAAATAAACTGTAATAAATACAAGAAGCTGTAAGAATACATTGAGCTGTGATTATACAATAAGCTGTAATAATGCAACGAATTGTAATAAAACACTGGGCTGTAATAATAATAATAATAATATATTGTAATAATACAAAACAATGACATTCTATACTGTCATTATATAAACATCATAACATAGTGGGCTCTAATAAAGGTCTGTAACGATACACCGAGCTGTAATAATTTAATAATAAATTATAATAATGATAACTAGTAATACATTCAGCTGTAATTATGTAACAAACTGTAATAAAAATAAATTGTTAAGCATTAAGAAAAATAAATGTCTGTCACGATACACCGAGCAGTAATAATGCGTTAAGTTGTAATAATACAATAAAAGGACCGCATAAACTGTTATAATAAGCTGTAATATTAACACAAGCTGTAAATCACAATCTGTAGTTATTTTGTCGCATCTGATGTGCTAATCACAGGCTCCATATAGAATAACAAAACCATTCTGCCAGGTGAAAACATACACTAAACGTTTCGCTGTTTTCATGTTAATTAATCTTCCGATTAAGATTGAAATATGGTTTATTAACAGATTTACCCATCATTTCCAGGCTGAAGACGACCCACATTTTTATTCATTTAAAAAAAAAAAAAAAAAATGTAATGTACATTATCTTTAACACAAATATAGTATACAGAAAAAGATATTGAGATTTGGAGGTAAAAGGGGATGAACTTCCAAACAAAGGTTCATAGATAATCCCCATCACTGTAATTGTGGAATAAACCCGTCCCTGAGAGACGTTAAACGTAGCAAAATGTAGACAAAATGCAGTTTAGGGGAAAGGGGCCTTAAAAGAGCCAGGAGGCAGGCTTAGGTGGACCTTAATTATAACTTGGGGGCAGGACTGGTGTATATATACAGGGCATCCATTTTTAATCCTGTCATTTTAATTACTTGACTTGGCCTTAGTCTTTAAGTCCCCGTTTTGTCACAGCTGCATGGCTGGTGAGGAGAATGTTAGAGAGTAAATGGTCTTTTTAGGTTAAAAACAACAAATGTACTTAGGTTGGTTGGTTAAGAAGGTTGGTAATGTACAATGTACCAACAAGGTTTTAAGCTCGTCGGTGGTGCAGAGCCTCAGGGATGTAGGGGTATCTGGGTATACCCCTACTATGGTGCTATTAAGAAAATGTGTTGATAAGTATGTTGTTATTGTGTACAAATATGGGTCATTGCCTTTTCTTATTGACATGTGGGTTCTGATGTTGTATGTTTGGGGGTGGGGGCAATGACTTTCAGTTTGTTAATCTAAGTTATAATTTATGAAAGCTGTGGGCATATTGACCCATACATCAATAGTGTCAGTGTCTGATTGGGCCAGGGTTTGGTTTGGGGGTTATTTCATTTCCACCGTCCCATATGGCGACAATGCGCCTGTCATGAAAATGTAGTTTGGCACTTAGCCGCAGTTCTATTCATCACATAGGGGAATGGAATTATTGCCTAAGCTGATGGCAGCACCATTGCTTACCATCAGCTTGCTGGCTGCTCCATTCTTAGTTCTGAGAACCGAGTACACTGTGATCACACCATTGCGTGCAGGACCGACTTGCTGGTGTATATGACCAGCTGGCATCTGTGACTGGCTTGTGTTTGTGCGTGGTTCCCCGTGTGACATGCTGCTGTGTTTTGTCTGTGACTATTGTAGACCACCCTTAAATTGACTTTGCAATGATATTATCTGCCTTAAAGGTTATAAATAACTGTGTCTAATTATAACCACATGTCTAATTATATTCTGAAGAAGCCTGACACCTGGCTGTAACATTGTTTATCTTCTGTTTAATGTAACTATTCCATTATGGTATGAAGGCCTGCCGTGTGTATTTTACATTAACATTGACCTGCCCCATTTATTATGGATGTTTATTATACAGAAATCATCCCTGGAGATTGCACCGTGTTAGCATTTCAAATTCACATAATGTGAATGTTTAGAGCATCTGCTCTTCAATGGGCAGAAGTCCCATACCTGCCCAGCATCCCTGTTTAGAAGGGACAGTCCCTATGTTGGTCCAAATCCCTCTGTCCCTCTTTTCTATCCTAACTTCCATATTTTCTATCCTAATGTCCCTCTTTTCTAGGAGCACCATATTCTCTGAGTGTATAACAGAGCCCCACAGCAATAATACTCTCAGTAATGTGTGACCACAAACCATAACATACCTCCTTACTCTCCTGGATCTGGTAGGAGAGTCATGATTCAGAAAATTTTTCCTACGCTTCCTAGCTTCTTCCGGGGCCCTATAAAAAAGTCTCCAATAAAGCACAGGTCACGTGCATCTTTCAACGTTTACTGTTCTTTAAACGTTTCCACCATGTTCTGCACACACAAAGCTGTGGTTAGATTGCTGGCATGGCCGCCTGTCGACCCAGAGTAAATTCAAACTGACCTGAAATTCCCCCTCTTTTACAATAATTCATTGGCCGCATAGCCTCTTATCTCCCTGTGTCTGAGGTGTTCTGTGACACATAGCATTGATAATTATTTTATGTATTTTGATACATTTATAGAATATATTTATAAATTAAATACGTCTTTGTTAAAACGTTTTTTTTTTTTTAAATGGAGTTCTTGTTTAGCAAACCTCTCATCCACCTTTAATTAGCAGACAGAGAAAATAAACAAAATGAGGTAAGCTAAGAAAAGGTGGGATTGAGGAATGCTGGGATTGACAGAGCGGGAAGTAAAACATTAAAGCGTGTGGTGAATTAGTAGATCCTCATGCTGCAATGCACATTTAGGAATTATTCTTTTGGTTAAAAAATCTCTTGTTTGTTTCAGGTTCCTCCGTCCACTGTCTGCAGAAATGACCATGACGGCAAAGAAAAATTCCTCCATCCTTCAGAAAGCAGGCGGGAATAAAATACCACGTGATATTTTGGAACGGTAAGACAAATCACAAACTGTAATATTATGGCCACTTATACAGAATTTGAAAAACTTGTCAACACTATATTTCATTATTTTATCGCTGTTAGAATAAGAACAACAATGAACATTTAATACAGGAAATCCCAGAAGAATTTCCTATTCAGTGAAATTATCTACTTTAAAGGAATACTATAGGGTCAGGAACACACCCTGTAGTGCTATTCAGCAACTCCTGGCCCCCTTGCCCTCCTACATATAGTTTTCCACCCTGTTTGGTGGCTGTCATCCTTGCTGCCCTGTTGTGTATTTGTACCCCACCTTCTCTAGACTTTAATCCTGTTTGGGCAGGATCTTCATCTACATATTGTTCCTGTGTCACTGTGTAATTGTCTCATTTATTGTAAATTTACACCCCTTTCATAATATTGTAAAGTGCTGCGGAATTAGTTGGCGCTACATAAATACCACTAATAATAATAATAGTAACAGCTTACCTTTATTCCAGTCTGCTCGTGGCCCATCAGCACCTCCTCATAGTTTAGAAAGTTTAGTGTCTCCATGCAGTAGGTGGAGACACTGAATGTCACGTGATATTGAGATACTGTGATATTGAATGTCACAGTGTGCAGCACTGCCCTAGGAAGCACCTCTAGTAGCCATCTGAGGAGCGTCCATTGGAGTCATCCCTTGGCTGTAATGTAAACACTGCCTTTTCTCTAAAAAAAGATAGTGTTTACTGCAAAAAGCCTGCAGAGACTGACTATAGTGTCCCTTCAAGGCAGAACTGATGCATGATTAAAGCTCTGTTGAGCCGAAACGTTGCACTTTGCACTTTATGAGGCGGTGTATCCAGAAATAAACTTACCTTCTTGATCCTGGAGGGTTGCCTGTGTTCTTCTGCCTCTGTGAGTCTTCTGGTGGATTCAGCGTTGTCCACCTTTGGCACAGAGCACCTCCACGATAGAGGGATGGAATTTGCAGGCAGAACCAGTGTGCAGGGATTCCTGTTTTTGTTGTTTAAGGCAGAACTGTCACTTTTGATCCTCAATTTATAATTTATTCCATGGTGTCTGGGCAGAGCCAGAACATACAGTGTAAGCACCCCCAGAGTGCCAAGTGCCAGTGTACGGCATTTCTCAGCAGATGCGTGAGATGGCGATGAGGTCACCCTTCAGTTGGAAGTGATGCAGAGGTAAGTTATTTTACTCAACTCATCCACCTAAGTCACCCCAATAAATGCTTCAGTGGTGTTTACCGGGGTGTACGCACAATGAGCTGTCACTTTCAGAGTCCAGTGCTTGTTTTGTAAATTTGATGATAACTGACATGCAATACTTGGCTGACAGCAACCTTGGCCTCAGATGATCCAGGAGTCTGTAAATCAGATGACAGTGAGGCTCTATAGGAAAGGGACAGCATGAGAGAAACAATACATGTTTAAATCACTTAACGTGGATCAGTAGTGAATACTTTTTTATAAATCTTTACATATTTATCTTTTATATATTTTTATGTAGTTATTGGTACTGCAGTCGGTGGAAACGTGTTTTGCCAAATTTTTTTTTTGTCAATCTTTGTTTTATTAAAGCAGGGTAAGTACAATACAGAAAGAATAAGAAATATATCAGTAAAAACAAGACATATGAGCTGTGTACAATACCAGTGATAATTTCTCAATGGCTGCTTCTTTTTATTAATGTGAGGTATGACGGTCTAGCTATGCTCAGGCTGAGAGGCTAGTAATCATCTTAGGTCTAATATGTCTGCCGAGTGGCAATGCAGGGATACTGGGAGATCAAGATAAGTAGGCTGACATAATGTGAGTTGCCAATATGCTTGACTATGTGAGTTAAACATGCTAAACATAACAGATAATGATAAACAGGCTTTAACAAAATATTTAGAGTCTATGATTGTGGGGAGCCAGGGTAATGCATTTCAGAGAGATAAATTGGCATGCATGCGGCTATAGTTGCCTAATCTCTCCCCCTGCTTGCTAGCTTTCACCCAATTCCTATGCTGGCTATGTGAGTCAAGTATGGAGACAGTTCCTGTGTAGTCCAAGATAGGCCACTCCGCCGGCCCCCAGCTGTCTCAAGATCCTGTGTGTGGATCCCACGGCTCCGGTTTCCCACAGCACCATGAGCAATGTCTCGGTAAGGTGCAGTCACCATTTGAGATTGTGGTTGCTCCTGCCAAGGATGTGGGTCAGTCATCAGGATTGACTCCCTTAAGGCTCTCAGCCCTGGAAGGCAGTAGTGAGCATTGGGCGACTCGGGACAGGATGCGGCTTTCAGGCAAGCCTTCTGTTTCATCGGCTACTCGAGTCTGGGAGCTGGACGGAGTCGTCGAGGCTTGTCAGTCTAATGGTACAGAGGGCCGGGAGGCACGTTCCGCCACTTGTCGGTCTACTGCCTCTTTCCCTTGCTCTTCTCTATTCTGCAGCTTCCGCCAGAAATCGCTGAAGATTGCATCCAGCTGCTGTTTAAAGTTGTCCAGCAGGCCCTGTGCCGTCGTGGTCAGTGCCACTGTCGCCATCTTGGTTCTGGCTGTGCTGCAGAGCGTTGTGTCTGGATCGGCTGAGTTTCCTGGCTCCACTTGTTGCCATAAAGTAGAGCCTGTATGTGCCGGGATATCCCTCACCGGCAGGGGGGGAAACGGGGCCCCCAAGTGCGTCAGCGTTTTCCTGCAGCTACACGACAATTTGCAGGGAGATCGGCTGCCTCTCCCATGCTTGCATCCACTGGTAGGCCGCAGCTCATAGTCTGTGTCAGTTTGCTTCTCTGGGCATGGAGATCCACCCAGTGGAGTCTCAGGGTAACACCGATGCTCTTGTAGCATATCGATAGGAATATTGGTATGGTATGGTATAAATTAGTCGCTTTATAGTGGGTACATGCACGGAGCTCTCACTTTGTTTGACCAGTCTGATCGGTAGCTAGGCCCTGCCTCTGTTTTGCCATTTTTTGATGATTCATTATTTTGTTTTCAGAGTGGATTATAATTAATCTGTACGTGGTTGTATTAGCTGCCAGTGGGCTTCACTTTAGACATTAAACATTGCTGTGTGATATTAAACATTTCCCAGTTGCTGTGTGATATTGATCATATCCCCGCTGCTGTGCAATTTTTAGCATTTCCCACTTTCTGTGCGATATTGAGAATTTCCCTTGTTGCTGCGCGATATCGATGATCATTTCCCCCGTTACTGTGTGATATTGATCATTACCCCGTTACTGTGCGATATTGATAATTTCCCCGTTACTGTGCGATATTGATCATTACCCCGTTACTGTGTGATAATTTCCCCGTTACTGTGCGATATTGATCATTACCCCGTTACTGTGCGATATTGATAATTTCCCCGATAATATTCCCCCGTTACTGTGTGATATTGATCATTACCCCGTTACTGTGCGATATTGATCATTACCCCGTTACTGTGCAATATTGATAATTTCCCCCGTTACTGATGCGATATTGATAATTTCCCCGTTACTGTGTGATATTGATCATTTACCCGTTACTGTCGCGATATTGATGTTCCCGTTGCTGTCGATATTGATCATTACCCGTTACTCGTAGATATTGATAATTTCCCGTTACTGTGTGATATTGATCATTACCCGTTACTGTCGCGATATTGATAATTTCCCCGTTACTGTGATATTGATCATTACCCGTTACTGTCGCGATATTGATAATTTCCCGTTATGCGTGTGATCATTACCCGTTGCACAATGCGATATTGATCGTACCCGTTACTGTCGCGATATTGGTGATAATTTCCCCGTTACTGTGTGATATTGATCATTACCCGTTACTGTCGCGATATTGATAATTTCCCCCGTTACTGTGTGATATTGATAATTTCCCCCGTTACTGTGCGATATTGATAATTTCCCCCGTTACTGTGTGATATTGATCATTACCCCATTACTGTGCGATATTGATCATTACCCCGTTACTGTGCAATATTGATAATTTCCCCGTTACTGTGCGATATTGATCATTACCCGTTGCAACCTGCGATGACGATAATTTCCCGTTACTGTCGCGATGGTAATTTCCCGTTACTGATATTGATCATTTACCCGTTACTGTGCAATATTGATAATTTCCCCCGTTACTGTGTGATATTGATCATTACCCCATTACTGTGCGATATTGATAATTTCCCCGTTACTGTGTGATATTGATCATTACCCCGTTACTGTGCGATATTGATAATTTCCCCGTTACTGTGCGATATTGATCATTACCCCGTTACTGTGCAATATTGATAATTTCCCCGTTACTGTGCGATATCATTACCCCATTACTGTGCGATATTGATAATTTCCCCCGTTACTGTGTGATATTGATCATTACCCCGTTACTGTGCAATATTGATAATTTCCCCCGTTACTGTGTGATATTGATCATTACCCCGTTACTGTGCGATATTGATAATTTCCCCGTTACTGTGTGATATTGATCATTACCCCGTTACTGTGCGATATTGATAATTTCCCCGTTACTGTGCGATATTGATCATTACCCCGTTACTGTGCGATATTGATAATTTCCCCCGTTACTGTGTGATATTGATCATTACCCCGTTACTGTGCAATATTGATAATTTCCCCCGTTACTGTGTGATATTGATCATTACCCCGTTACTGTGCGATATTGATAATTTCCCCGTTACTGTGCGATATTGATCATTACCCCGTTACTGTGCGATATTGATAATTTCCCCCGTTACTGTGTGATATTGATCATTACCCCGTTACTGTGCGATATTGATAATTTCCCCCGTTACTGTGTGATATTGATCATTACCCCGTTACTGTGCAATATTGATAATTTCCTGTTACTGTGCGATATTGAACATTTCCCGTTACTGTGCGATATTGAACATTTCCCCATCATCGTGCAATATTGATAATTTCCCCATCATTGTGCGATAATGATCATTACCCCGTTACTGTGCGATATTGATCATGTCCCTGTTACCGTGCAATATTGAACATTTTACCCATTACTGTGCAATATTGATCATTTCCCTGTCACAGTGCGATATTGAACATTTTCCCCATTACTGTGCAATATTGAACATTTTCCCCATTACTGTGCTATATTGAACAATTCCCCGTTACTGTGTGATATTAATAATTTCCTGTTACTGTGTTATATTTCCCCGTTGTCCTTATATTACTGCGTAATCCACTACATGGTTTAAGTGCTGTGTATTTGAGGTTTGGTGGCAGTTTCAGTGCCAACTGGGTAATTCCCCATGTCACATGAGTTAAGTATTTGAGATGCTGTGCCAGTCTCATTGTCAGCTGGGTATTTATCCATTTTACATTGGTTAAGTGCTGTATAATTGATGTTTGGTGCCAGTTTTAATGCCATATGAGTATTTATCCATTTCACATGGGTTAAGTGCTGTGTATTTGAGGTGCTGTGCCAGTCTCAGTGCCAGCTGGGTATTGTTAGATTTCACACTTTCCTCTTGCGGTCTGTGATATTTCCCTTTCCAATCCTCTTCTGCGCGTTGGGAACAGCCCATTAAGTACTTAGTGTCTGCTTTTTTATATTTTGACCACTAACTGTTTTCCACCCACTCCCTGGATCGGGTAACATCCATTCTTTGTGGGAAGCGCTTTAAGTCCCAATCTCATGTTTGTCTACACAGGGAAATCATACGGTTTTATTATCATTGTAACGGATCACCTGGCACCCCGACTGGGTACCTCCGTTGAAAGATGCTCCTAGTGCTTCCTGAGGACTCCAAGCACTGCAGCCGACACCACAATCACCGAACCAGAGAAGCGTATACCTTCTCTCAAGCATATGAATGCTGTAGACAGTTGAATAGGAACCATACGAATAGGTTTATTCTCCTAGCAGTCAAACTGGAACAGCATACAATAAATCCTTCCCCCAATAATGAGACGACACTTCACTTTGAGGGTTAAAACAGGAACTCCCTGTACTGTCACATACAGTCTCTTTTATTCCCAATCCACAAACATAGTACAGCCCACAGGGCGTTACAAAACAACCAATCAATCAATCCGTACAATACACCCAGACACTCCCACACAAAATCCTCCCCTCTGCAGGTGATATGATTACTGAACACAATGGGTAATCTCATTATCACCGGCAGAGGAATACAGTTTTTACACAATATTTCTAACTTCTAAAATATACATGTCACAAACATAAAACATACATTTTCATAATCAATCCATTCAGGGGAACAACATATTAAAAAATGGCACGAATCAGACCAGGGGTTCAAAAGTTAAGGGAAAGTCCTTTTTTTTTTGAAAATCTGTTTATTGAAGTGTAACAGTGATATCAAGTCGGCTCGCAGGCCAGGTAGAGATGCAATATTTCAGATAGCAAAAGGATAAACGTTAAGGTTCAAGGTTCAATGAAATACAAGCAAACATAACATGTCGTGAAGTGGTTTGAGGTTTCGAGTTCTTGGCTGTGTATATGCATTGTGACATCTATCCCCTGTGAAAAGGTGCAGTGGGAGTGTTTCGGCCTAATATAGTGTATCCATATATGTAGACACAGATACGTGTGTGCTCATAACGTACCACATTACTTATCACATTCACAGCGGGCGATACAGGTATATATGTTGTAAGCAAAAAGAGAAGGGAATATACACCAAGCTATAACAAGTTCAAAGAATTTATGTACATGTGTGTATTCTCAACGTGTGGCCACTTAGGAGTCAGGCAGCGCTCGTGTTCGTAGTCCGTGTGGTTTAGGTAAAGCGAACCTAACTTATGTACATTCGCCCCCCAAGGAAGCTTAGGTTAAGTCATACAACACCATGTCATAGGAAAGGGGGCTATTTGGTCTCGTGGTGAGGGTCTGCCGATTCGAGTCAGGGAAATCAGAGTGGTGATGGTTTATGGTCAGGGGTGCTGTCGAGTCTAGTCGGGCGTGTGTGCTACAGGGTCGGGGCTGGGACTTCTTCCGCATCGTGGATGCGTGTGAGATGGGCTTCTGTGTGTGCAATGGCGCTTAAGCATCTTTTTCCGTTGTGAGTATCAGCCCATTCCTTGTCACTTCCCGACCCTAAGGGGAAAGTCCTTTGTGACTAAATGAAGCATGGCTTTCTGGCCCAAACCAGTTTTAGAGTCTTCTATCCTGGAGAGTAATTCAATTATCTCCCAGGATAGACACAAGACTCCATTAAGCACATGGTTGCAAAAAGACACAAAACACTTTAAAATACATAAAGTCACATTTACACATAACACACAGACATTTCACATATCCCCAGATAGCTGGGATCTGAGTGCACATTATTAGATGAATGGCACTCAGATCACACAAATAAGCCTTTCTGCAGGGGAAATAAACGGTTTAACCTGCAGGGCCATAGTCCAAAGGGAGCAGGCGAGCAACCAGGCTTCTCCAGTTCACAGTGGCGAGGTTGGTTTCGCCACACTTCTCCCCTTTACCAACTAGACTAACAGGGTATCTGACCTCCTGCCGGTCAGTGCCCTGGTTAGTCCAGCAACCCACCCACAAAACAGAGACAGCAGTACAGCCCACCCACAATAACTGGTTACTACACCTGGGTAGAGGAGAACTTTGTCCATGTCCAGGTGCCTCACCACGACTGTGTGGGCAACTGTTAGGCTGCCTTGGTGGGTTGCTGAGTGGGCAGAGACCAGCGGTACTCTGCCCTGATGCCAGTGCTACCACGGAAGTAGCCTGGTGGGAGCCTGGTTGTGGGAGGGAGAGACCGACTGTCTCCCCTCTGGATACACCGCTCTGTGGCTGGGGAACAGGACCGACTGTCCCTACCCCTTGTGCTGTAAGTGCAGAGACTACAGTCCCATCTGCACTGTTGGGGGGTGTAACATCTCCCCTTGCTGGGTTAGGCTGCCGCTGGAGAGAGGGTGTAACAAGCTCCTCTCTCTGAACTGTAAACTGCCGCTGGGGAGAGGGGGTATCAGGCTCCTCTCCCTGACACTCTCTTTGCTGGTGGAGAGGGGGACCAACTGTCTCCCCTTTCAATATTTTGTCCTGCGGCTGGGGTGCGAGACAGATGGTCTCTGCTTCCTGGAGGACACTCTGCCGCAGGGGAGGAAGGACGGCACCTTCAGCTCCCTGGGATATACACTGCCGCTGGGGAGGAAAGACGACACCTTCAGCTCCCTGGGATACATACTGCCGCTGGGGATCTGGGCCGACTGCCCAGCATCCCTGTAGGGCCGGTAGAGAGACAGCCGTCCCATCTCTACCTGCCATCGGTGGGTCTTCCCAGGACCAGTCTATGAGGTCCCCTACTTCTGCAACTGGTAGTGAAGCAGTTGGGACCTCGGCTGCGTTTTCCCAGCTGTAGGTTGGCAGGTCTGGGTCCGCCACCCAGTTTTCCTGTTCTGCGTCTATGCTCTGCGGCTGACATGAGTTCAGAAGTTCCACATAGTCCATCTCTAGCTGTCGTTCCATGGCAGCCAAACGGTGGAGGTCTTGCCCCAGTCCCATAGATCTCGGGCCCTGTACCATCTCACCCCGGTAATAAAAGATAGCCCAGTACCGTGACTCTGCTGGACTGCCAAAGTCAACGTCTTCTGCTAAGGCCTTCCACAACAGGCCAGGGCTAGTGTAGTTCTCCCCCTCCGGCTGGATGCCCTTTGCCCTCCACGTCTCTGGCTGGACAGTGCACCACCACAGTGCCCGGTATGAGGCGTCAAGGCTCAGTTCCCTTTCCACGAGGTACTCAAGTTGTCTGACCTGCTGCCCTCCGGGTTGGTCTCCCAGAAGCGGCATCCGCCAGGCCATTTGTTCCTCCAACCGGTATGCGACACCAGGAAGGCGCTGCTGCCGTTGATACTGGACTTCCTCCAGGGCATCGTACCATAGTTCTTGCCGGGCAATATCTCTCCATTCCAATTCACTCTCTTCCTCAGGTGTGCGTGTTGCCCAAGGATCCACGAACCCCATTTTCCCAAATCTTTATGTAGACAGGGACGCTGTATAAACACTAGCGTCGCCTTCAATTTGTAAATCCAAACGAACTGTGTCTCTGAGCTGCTTTACCTCGCACTAGGACGCCATCCCACCGCTTGCCACCAATGTAACGGATCACCTGGCACCCCGACTGGGTACATCCGTTGAAAGATGCTCCTAGTGCTTCCTGAGGACTCCAAGCACTGCAGCCGACACCACAATCACCGAACCAGAGAAGCGTATACCTTCTCTCAAGCATTTGAATGCTGTAGACAGTTGAATAGGAACCATACGAATAGGTTTATTCTCCTAGCAGTCAAACTGGAACAGCATACAATAAATCCTTCCCCCAATAATGAGACGACACTTCACTTTGAGGGTTAAAACAGGAACTCCCTGTACTGTCACATACAGTCTCTTTTATTCCCAATCCACAAACATAGTACAGCCCACAGGGCGTTACAAAACAACCAATCAATCCGTACAATACACCCAGACACTCCCACACAAAATCCTCCCCTCTGCAGGTGATATGATTACTGAACACAATGGGTAATCTCATTATCACCGGCAGAGGAATACAGTTTTTACACAATATTTCTAACTTCTAAAATATACATGTCACAAACATAAAACATACATTTTCATAATCAATCCATTCAGGGGAACAACATATTAAAAAATGGCACGAATCAGACCAGGGGTTCAAAAGTTAAGGGAAAGTCCTTTGTGACTAAATGAAGCATGGCTTTCTGGCCCAAACCAGTTTCAGAGTCTTCTATCCTGGAGAGTAATTCAATTATCTCCCAGGATAGACACAAGACTCCATTAAGCACATGGTTGCAAAAAGACACAAAACACTTTAAAATACATAAAGTCACATTTACACATAACACACAGACATTTCACATATCCCCAGATAGCTGGGATCTGAGTGCACATTATTAGATGAATGGCACTCAGATCACACAAATAAGCCTTTCTGCAGGGGAAATAAACGGTTTAACCTGCAGGGCCATAGTCCAAAGGGAGCAGGCGAGCAACCAGGCTTCTCCAGTTCACAGTGGCGAGGTTGGTTTCGCCACAATCATTATTATTCTTTTTTACAAATAAGGGAAGATAAGCTCTAGAAAAAAATATACAAGAAACCCACAGATTAAAAGAGAATGAGGCTTTCCACTGCCCCTGAGAGGTGCAATCCTATTGAGCCATCTTTACATTACTGTAATAAGTTAATAAAAGTGACAGTAAGCATTGTAACCATGTCTTTTAAGTGAAACGCACCTTTTGCTGTGCCAGTTCATGCCAGTCTGATGTTAGCATCCAGTAAATGTATTGTGAATTAATTACTAGATAACCTGGACTTAGTCACAACATTTCCTCGCTGTGTAAATCTTGTGTATCTAATGTGGTAATTGTTTATTGCTGTAAAATGTTACAAATAAAAAAAAAAGAAAAAGGCTAAATCTACACAATGCGAGAAATTCTGAATGAATTTCTGTTATCGATGAATTATCTGCATATTTTGCCATTCTCTGTGATAATGTCCCTCGGCTCCCCTTCCTGTACCTACCTCAGAATCTGCCCAGTCTGTTGGTATTTTTTCCTTTGGTAGGGGCTGCCCCATGGAAACATTTATCTTACCATACCTCTAATAAATGGGGTTCATTAGGGAATCCATTTTTTTCACTTGTGTCTATCTAATCATTTCATTTTTTTATTATAAATATTCCAGCACCATTGATTTTAATTACAGAGGAGATAAGGATCACCAGGGTAGGGACACCCTCCAAAACAGACTGTATGTAACTGGCGCTGTTGGGCAGCGAGACACCAAGTGCTGGTTAGAGACGGCTTTGCTCACTAACTACACAGATCACTAAAAGACTCACTTGGCTCAATCTGATGTAACAAGCTGGGAGAGCCTCATGGGAAATGGGTAGCCTGCTTTCCTGGGAGATTGTTCATGATATAGTAATGGCTAACCTTTGCTCCCCAAATATTTGTGAACTATATTTCTCAAGATGCTTAGCTAGCCTGGGGTATCAAGGCCATCCATCACTGATTTAGAGGGACAGGAATCCAGAAGACTTTTCGTTTTGCCCGGCTGATTTCATTGTTGTAATTTTTTGGGGCCTAACATTTCTGCTTTGTGACTTCTCATGTGCAGAATAAGAGGGAACCGTATCGAATGTCACGGCCGTTTCACAGAGGAGCATACTTTCCCAATGAACCAATTCATGTTAAAAACATCTGATGGGGCTGCATTCTTCCAGACTGAGTGTACACACGTAACCTTTACTGAGTGGTATAGAATATCTTTACACTATTCTACATGTTATCAAGTGAACGCTCTTCCTGATGATTTTTAAATGAGGAAGAAAATCTTTAAATCGTTGCGTGCAGCTGGGGATTTTCATGGTTTATTCCTGTCTAATCCCAGAAAAGGATGGGTTTTTCGATAACGTGGTTATTTAGTCGCTAGTAGTGTAGTCGGCAACTTGACCTCTGCCTATGGCAGATGGTTAATTGGGAGAGGAATTTGGAAGCATCAGAATGCAGTCAGAGATATGGATTAATTTAATGGGATTTATTTTATAAATGAGCACAATTATTTGGAAACACAGACTCATGTCCACTGCTATGCCGTCACCCAGTGTCCAGGAAAACTGTGGACATGGCATATAGGCCCCCAGCATGGTGTCCATAGGTGGGCATATTCTAATGGACCCTGTGCCCATGGGCATCTGAAATAAGCTTACTACAATAAAATGGGAGGCTTACTTCAATTTACTTTAAAAGTGCAACAGTTAAATGTCTACTTTTAACAACCAGCATCACTAACAGCAATGTTACATTGTTACTGTGTTACAAAGGCTGTGGCGATATTATAGTGCCATTTCTAATGATGAATATTATTACATTGTTGGTTTTGATGACCCACCCAATGCTGCAATGTTACGGGGTACAGCTAAGAATTAGGGGGTTTAGGGTAAAAGCTGTCTGGCAATCGTGGGAGTTTTTCCTTTTTAATTGCCAGCAAAAATAACATATATGTGGAGATATGTAAGAGCCCAGGGTCCTAGGAGGGGGGCAGGGAGGACATTTCAGCCCTGCTTTAACATGGACTTGCCATTGCTCTTAGTGAAGATCAACAGATTTTCAGAGCCAAAACTTTGCATCGAACGTACACAATCCATGTCTGCCAAAAAAAAAAAACAGCCTGGTACAGCAAAATATTATGATCCATAGGAGGCACATTAGTAAATTAAATTCACCTGTGTTTTGCAAGCAAATTGCTGAAATCCATATTAGCTTGCGCTGCCGGTTGGCAACTTGCTATAAAATAAACAAATTAAACAAATGCAGGGTACTCTGAGGACCTAATAGCAGTTGGACACAAAGAGGTCTTCTCCTCTAATTCCTCTTTCGGTAGACAAAGAATGCTGCACCTACAAACAAACACATTGATAGACGAAACCTGGAACGTATAGGGTTATTCACTGAATTGAAAATTCTAAGTGAGTTTTAAATTTAAGGCCAGAGCAGCCAATTAACTGACTTTTTCCACTTTGGCTAATTTGACCTTAAATTTGAATTTCACTCTGAATTTTCCTGAATTTTCATGTCAGTGAATAACTCTGTAAGTGTTAACTCTAATTAATGTTATTTCCTGAAATTGTTACCCCTAAATCCTAGCATGTTTTGCCTACTCACTTTCTGTGGAATGCGTCCTCTTGTAATCTGTTAAAGCGTTTGTAATATTAGTATGTTTTCATCATGAGCTATGCTACAGTAAGTGGACATTAAGTTATTTTTACATTCTAGTGGATTTATGGAGCTGTATTCTCAAAAATACCATCACGTTTCCTAAAAAGACCCTTATTTGAACATTTTTTAATCTATCTGTTTTTTGCGACAATAATGGGATTTCAGCTTCCAAGACACATTCCATGTCCTGTCTGAAACACTTCAAGATAAAGAATGCTGAATAATCAGCTATTTCTGAAAACTGTTAACCAATAAATAAAGGATTTAAAATACCTTAAAAAAACACAAAACCAGGACTCCTTAGTGGAACAATTAAAAAAGGTGTGTAGACTGGATGTTTGTTCCCATGTATAAATATCAGAATACCTGGTTTAACCCCTTAAGGACCAAACTTCTAGAATAAAAGGGAATCATGACATGTCACACATGTCATGTGTCCTTAAGGGGTTAAAGTATAAAAGTATATATTTCTGGCAATATTCTTGATGACGGAAATTCCCTAAAACATTTTTCAAAACGTTAAGGTCACGGACAGATTCCTTGTCAAATAAAGATAATTAATGCACACAGCTTGCATACCAGGACAAGCAGCTTGTAAGAGGTTTGAGTGAGCTATCTGGAGATAAAAAAGTCAGAAAACGTGGGCTCAGACAGAAATGAAGTTTAAAAAAGTGGCAACTGTTTTACAAATAAAAAAAAGAGGATAGCAAATGAATCCACATTTTCCTGCTGTATCCCATACTGATTTTTGGTTTTTTTTAATCGCAGAAAGTCTGTATTGGAAACTTGAGGGGGCCATTAATTTCTGGTCGCTGGCTGTGAGTGCTCTTCAAGGTGGATTTTGATTGGCTGAAGCCCTAAGCCGCCAATCGAAATGCAGCATTGATTAGAAAGCTGATTTGTAAAATGTAGAGCAGCGGTGCCAAAAGGGTAGATCCCCAGATGTTTTAAAACTACAGCTTCAATGATGCTTTGTCATTCTAAAGGCATGCAAAGCATCATGGTAGTTATAGTTCTACAACATCTGGGGATCTACCTTTTGGGCACCCCTGATGCAGAGATTCTTGCAGAGGGGAATTGATTAACCAGCGGATCTCACAGCATCTCCATAAATATCTGAACATGTCTCAGGGTACAACAAAACGTATCATATTAAATGTCAAATTTCATTAAACCAAATATTCTTGGTTCTAACAGTCACTACAAACCTACATTCCCTGCTCACTGTGGGGTCATCGTTACATGCTGCATCTCTCTATTGGGCTGTGCAGGGGATATTGTATTAATTTAGCTGGTGATACATTTTGCTGTTCTTGGTTTTATGGTTTTGGGGTCCCCACAAACTAGCAAACAGTCCCCCTGCGGTTTACAATTCGAGCAAGACATATTAGTTTCCGTGCAGCCAGATAAATGCATGTTAGTTTTAACTTGCAGTATGTGACATTATTATGGGAAATTTAAATGAGCCGAGCCAGAGATGGGAGAAAATTCTTTAAGAAAGTGTTTTAGCATTTAGGTCGGCTGCGCCCAGAAATTGCCCGTCTCCTCCCCATGCCTACCTACCAGGGCATAGAAAGGGCCGTCCCTGGGGCACTAAGTAGTTAATCTTTGTTTTAAAGCACTTGGATTACACAAAGTGTAAGGAGCTGTGTACATAACCCGCCCTTTGGGAGAGTTGCTCCGTCACACTCTCCTGGGACTTTCTGTTTGTAGATGTGAACGCACTGGGGCTGATTTGTGGGTGCTGCAGGTACAGGCTCAGAGAACAAGCAGGAATCGACTTTCCCTGGGGAAAACCCACAGTTTACCATCTTGAATATTGGGAATTGGAAATAAAGCAGGGCGCAGCCTCGTTACAAGGCACCCACAGTGTAAGTATATGCCAATTGGGCACAGGAGGACATGGGTTAATTAACAGCATCCATTACAGAGCAGAGGCGATTCCCATAATCCTTTACTATGAAGTACAGGTATTCTCGTCATGTGTCAGAGAAGTAAGATAATCAAATGAGAATAATTCCCAACATCCCTTACAAACAAGGATGGTTAGTCTCATGAGGCCTAGCAGAGGGGCTTAATTCCCAGCATGTGTAACACTGAAGCAAGGTATTTCTCAGCAACTAAATCTGAAAGGGGGCAATTCCCAGCATGTTTTACAGTGATGCATTGAAGTGAAGGTAGGTACTGTACATCTCATTGTGCACAATATTGCAGAGGGATAACTCTCAGCATCTGTTACAGACCAAGAGGGTTTATAGTTCAGGTTGCTAAATGTGTTTGCAGGTGTAACCCATTCATGTGATGGTGTATAGGTATTGCTGTAAAGGTGTATAGGTATTGCTGTGATGGTGTATAGTTATTGCTGTGAAGGTGTATAGGTATTGCTGTGATAGTGTATAGTTATTGCTGTAAAGGTGTATTGGTATATCTTTGATGGTATATAGGTATTACTGTGATGGTGTATAGGTATTGCTGTAAAGGTGTATAGGTATTGCTGTGATGGTGTATAGTTATTGCTGTGATGGTATATAGGTATTGCTGTGATGGTGTATAGGTATTGCTGTGATGGTATATAGGTATTGCTGTGATGGTGTATAGGTATTACTGTAAAGGTGTATAGATTTTGCTGTAAAGGTATATAGGTTGTGTTGTGATGGTGTATAGTTATTGCTGTGATGGTGTATAGGTATTGCTGTAAAGGTGTATAGGTATTGCTGTGATGGTATATGGGTATTGCTGTGATGGTGTATAGGTATTGCTGTGATGGTATACAGGTATTGCTGTGAAGGTGTATAGTTATTGCTGTGAAGGTGTATAGGTATTGCTGTGAAGGTGTATAGTTATTGCTGTGAAGGTGTATAGGTATTGCTGTGATGGTGTATAGTTATTGCTGTGAAGGTGTATAGGTATTGCTGTGATAGTGTATAGTTATTGCTGTAAAGGTGTATTGGTATATCTTTGATGGTATATAGGTATTACTGTGATGGTGTATAGGTATTGCTGTAAAGGTGTATAGGTATTGCTGTGATGGTGTATAGTTATTGCTGTGATGGTATATAGGTATTGCTGTGATGGTGTATAGGTATTGTTGTGATGGTGTATAGTTATTACTGTGATGGTGTATAGGTATTGCTGTAAAGGTGTATAGGTATTGCTGTGATGGTGTATAGGTATTGCTGTAAAGGTGTATTGGTATATCTTTGATGGTATATAGGTATTACTGTGATGGTGTATAGGTATTGCTGTAAAGGTGTATAGGTATTGCTGTGATGGTATATAGGTATTGCTGTGATGGTGTATAGGTATTGCTG
The DNA here is from genome assembly GCA_933207985.1 of Pelobates cultripes. Classification (NCBI taxonomy): domain Eukaryota; kingdom Metazoa; phylum Chordata; class Amphibia; order Anura; family Pelobatidae; genus Pelobates; species Pelobates cultripes. Next base: position 88,123,315 of record OW240923.1, on the reverse strand, counting down.
TAAAGGTGTATTGGTATATCTTTGATGGTATATAGGTATTACTGTGATGGTGTATAGGTATTGCTGTAAAAGTGTATAGGTATTGCTGTGATGGTGTATAGGTATTGCTGTAAAAGTGTATAGGTATTGCTGTGAAGGTGTATAGTTATTGCTGTGATGGTGTATAGGTATTGCTGTGATGGTATATAGGTATTGCTGTGATGGTGTATAGGTATTACTGTAAAGGTGTATAGATTTTGCTGTAAAGGTATATAGGTTGTGTTGTGATGGTGTATAGTTATTGCTGTGATGGTGTATAGTTATTGCTGTAAAGGTGTATTGGTATATCTTTGATGGTATATAGGTATTACTGTGATGATGTATAGGTATTGCTGTAAAGGTGTATAGGTATTGCTGTGATGGTATATGGGTATTGCTGTGATGGTGTATAGGTATTGCTGTGATGGTGTATAGGTATTGCTGTAAAGGTGTATAGGTATATCTTTGATGGTATATAGGTATTACTGTGATGGTGTATAGGTATTGCTGTAAACGTGTATAGGTATTGCTGTGATGGTATATAGGTATTGCTGTGAAGGTGTGTAGGTATTGCTGTGATGGTGTATAGGTATTGCTGTGATGGTGTATAGGTATTACTGTAAAGGTGTATAGGTTTTGCTGTAAAGGTATATAGGTTGTGTTGTGATGGTGTATAGTTATTGCTGTGATGGTGTATAGTTATTGCTGTGGTGTATGGTATATCTGATGGTATATAGGTATTACTGTGATGATGTATAGGTATTGCTGTAAAGGTGTATAGGTATTGCTGTGATGGTATATGGGTATTGCTGTGATGGTGTATAGGTATTGCTGTGATGGTGTATAGGTATTGCTGTAAAGGTGTATAGGTATATCTTTGATGGTATATAGGTATTACTGTGATGGTGTATAGGTATTGCTGTAAAGGTGTATAGGTATTGCTGTGATGGTGTATAGTTATTGCTGTGATGGTATATAGGTATTGCTGTGATGGTGTATAGGTATTGTTGTGATGGTGTATAGTTATTACTGTGATGGTGTATAGGTATTGCTGTAAAGGTGTATAGGTATTACTGTGATGGTGTATAGGTATTGCTGTAAAGGTGTATAGGTATTGCTGTGATGGTGTATAGGTATTGCTGTAAAGGTGTATTGGTATATCTTTGATGGTATATAGGTATTACTGTGATGGTGTATAGGTATTGCTGTAAAGGTGTATAGGTATTGCTGTGATGGTGTATAGGTATTGCTGTGATGGTGTAAATGTATTGCTGTGATGGTGTATAGTTATTGCTGTGATGGTGTATAGGTATTGCTGTAATCGTGTATGGGTATTGCTGTGATGGTGTGTATTGGTATAGCTTTGATGGTGTATAGGTGTTGTTGTGATGGTGTATTGGTATTGCTGTAATCATGTATGGGTATTGCTGTGAAGGTTTATAGCTATTTGCGTGAAATAGTATAGGTGCAGTTCAGTAAAACCCTGTGTAAATAAATTCCAGCGATAAATCTCTTTTTCACGTAAAGTGCATGGTTATAAAACAAATTAAGTATTCTGTTTTTAGCACATCTCCTTAAACAGTTTTATCGACCTTAAACATGTATTCCTGACACCATCTAGCCCTCCTGCTCTCCCTTACCTTTATACCAGTCTGCTGGTGTTGACTCTGCTCCTGATCTGCCTCCTTGGCTGACATCATCAGAAGTGGTGATGCCCTGGCCAATCAGCATCTCCTCATAGAGATGCTTTGAATCAATACATCTCTATGAGGAAAGTTCATCGTCTCCATGCAGAGGGAGGAGACACTGAATGGCAGTCACACTGTGCAGCACTGCCCCAGGATGCACCTCTTGTAGCCATATGAGAAGTGATCAGTGGAGGAATACCTAGGCTGTAAAGTAAACACTGCCTTTTCTATGAAAAAACTTGTTTATTGCAAAGAGCTTGAAGGGACTAATCATACTCACCAGAACAAATACAATAAGCTGTAGTTGTTCTGGTGACTATAGTGTCCCTTTAAATATATCAATTATGTGACTTTAGCCAGGCCTGCAGAGCTCTATGGTTTAGAGAAAAGGGATATTCATATCTCAGCATGGAATGTCATTGTCCCTTTAAAGGACAACGCTGTGAATGGACTAGCCTATTACTCTGAGTTTCATTATCAACCAATATTGGACGACTTAGAGGAAATGCACTTCCTAATTACCTGATTGCAGCAGAGGGTCTGGGCTGTAGGCGCTAAAACACGCTTTGTCCTAAACCAGGGGGACAGCGCCCAGATGCTCTTTGCATCATAATCCCACAATGACATATATATACGGCACAGCGCTTATATTGATAAAGTCATAACAGTCAGATTTGCCTGGACTTTGTCATCCTCACCTGTTATTTATGTGCAAGACTTGTTCTAAAATACACAAGTTTAGTGTTAAATTACAGAATTTACTTTATTCATAATTTTAAGAAATATTGTGACTGGGTGGTATAAAGTATTATAGTATTCCTTATCTCACAATAGTTCTAGCGAGATCAGAATAATTAATGGCAAACATAAATTTTAAAACATGCCTTCTTCGTGGGAACTGAAACATATTTAAAAGTAGCCAAATATCCTGCTTATGGGTAAATTGCAAAGAATCTTCTGGTATTTTTGGGAATGCAGACTGCCAGAATGTCAGCAGAATTCATACATCATTAATATTAAAGGAACACTATTGTCACTAAACAACTTTAGCTAAATGAAACAGTTATAGTGTATAGATCATGTCTCTCAGGTTTTACTGCTCAATTCTCTGCCATTTAGGAGTTAAATCACTTTGTTTCTGTTTATGCAGCCCTTGCCACACCTCCCCTGGCTATGATTGACATAGCCCATACAAAAAAACAAACAAACTGGTTTAACTTGAGATGTAATTTATCTTAAACAATTTTATCTCTTGCTCTGTAAATTGAATTTTAATCACATACAGGAGGCTCTTCCTGGGTCTAGCAAGCTATTAACATAGCAGGGGATAAGAAAATCTAAATTAAACAGAACTTGCAATAAAGGAAGGATAAACATTAGATGCCTATTTACATGAAGTGTTTAGGAAGGCTGTGCAAGTTACATGCAGGGAGATGTGACTAGGGTTCATAAACAAAGTGATTTAACTCCTAAATGGATGAGAATTGAGCAGTGAGACTGCAGGGGCATGATCTATACACCAAAACTGCTTCATTAAGCAGTTGTTTTGGTGACTATAGTGTCCCTTTAATACCTCTGTACAATATATAAGATGTGACATTCTGTGTTTGACTGTCATCGGCCTTGCCACCAAGGTATCGCTGATACTTCCATATGCAAAGTGAACGGGGCACCACAATTGGATTATCATTTTAAAGTTAGAGAGATTTAAAAGGACACCATAACCACTTAATCGCATTGAAACTGTTAGGGAACATAGACTGTCATCTCTGCTTTCATACAATTTAGAGAATGTGACTCCTGCTGGAGATGTGGAGGTGGAGGTTACCCTCTGCAAGAGCTACACCAATCCACTGAACAGTGACCCTGCCCCGGGGAATCCAGGCACCATAAACACTGCAAAGAGATAAATAGGTTATAATGCCCAGAGTGTCACCAAGGTGGTTTCAATTAGTGACTTATCTCCATAGTTTATTAAAAACAGGGACCAGCTCCTGCATGCAATGTCCCTTTAAGGAATATTCATGCTTAACATGATACTACGTCTTACACAATACTGCAATCATGTGTGTAATTGTAAAATATTGTAATGATGTTGTTTTGTATCTGATATGGCTTTTTTTCTGAAGTTTTATTACATTTCGTCATTTTGTTTTTACTTCTGGGTGGAAATGGCGTTTTATAGCGGCTGTTGCTCTGTTGTATTTGTTATTCGTGGATGTTTTCATGTCGGGTTGATTACATGAAAAATACACCATTTCTCAGACTGTATTTATTTATTGTTTACGTGTACCAAGCAGAGCCACTTTCACCTGAGTCATCTCTCAACTAGCTTGTCTCTCGCTCAACGCCAACACGGAGAAGGAGAGATGTTACAAAAGGGAACCATAAAATTAGAGCAACTGAACTGCTTTCTGGGCTGTACAACCAGTCCTTAAAATAATAAGACAAATGCTTGTGTGTCCTTTACACGATGGTTTCTATCCTAAGGAAAGGTCAAGACGCGGGCAGTTGACCAACTTCATAAAGTCCGCCAGTGAGTTTTCCAATCCTCCGCGGAATGACACATTGCTTGAATAGGATACAAGTAGTCTTGTCTGCTGTAATCATTGCTTCATCACGTTCTATTCCGGCTGTTCGTAGTATTTGTGATACAACTACACTGTGGAAACACTCAGTCGGAGATAGAGAGAATACTGGACTAAAAGCTGTCACCAAAAACCTCTGCTATAACCACAGGTCGTGCCCTTGATGTGCCGAGCAGGCTGGTATCCTAAAGGTACAGGGGGCTGTGAATCTAGTATAAACCCCCTATATGCTTTGTGGTTGAGGGCAACAGTCCAAGGTCTCGATTTAACCAGCTTCACAAACAATTCAATACTTTTAGAAAAACTTTTCAAATGAATTATCTACAGAAATCACCATTAAAATCTATGGGATTTTTGGAGCTAAATTGTTATTTATTGAATTATTTAAAAAAGCTTATTAAACCAAGGCACACGATGAGAGATTATGAGGCCGCGGTATGGATCGGAGGAAAGGGCAGATTGTCAGGGTGTATGATGAGATTCTCAGGATGCATGGGACAGATTCTCATGGTGAATGGGCAGATTGTCAGGGTGAATGATCAGATTCTCATGGTTTATGGGTAGATTCACAGGGTGAATGGGCATAATCCTAGGATGAATAGGCAGATTCTCAGGTTGGATAGGCAGATTATCAGATAGAATGGGCAGATTCTTAGGGTGAATAGGCAGATTCTTAGGCCGAATGGGCAGATTCCTGGGATGAATAGGTAGATTCTCAGGGTGAATAGGCAGATTCCTAGGATGAATAGTCAGATTCTCAGGGTGAATAGTCAGATTCTCAGGGTGAATAGGCAGATTCCTAGGATGAAAAGGCAGATTCTTAGGATGAAAAGGCAGATTCTCAGGGTGAATAGGCAGATTCTCAGGGTGGATGGGCAGATTTCTAGAGTGAATGGACACGTTCTCAGGTTGAATAGACAGATTTTCAGGCTGAATGGGCAGATTCCAGGAGTGACTAGATAGATTATCTGGGTTTCAGTGTGAAAAGGTAAATTGTTAGCATCCTGTGGTGAATGTGCAGTTTCTCCAGGCAAATATGTAGCTTTCCAGGGTGAGCGGGCAGATTATTAAAGTGTCATGGTGATTGAGCAGATTCTCAGGGTGAATTTTTGGCATCCACACATGCCAGTTCTTAATCCATCACTGAAAGGGTTAACGTTATGAAAGGTTCTGGGAACAGTTTTACAGAGCGGGTCTTTGGGGATTCTCCTGATTTCGTCTTTATAGTAATAAATAAAATAAGCAGCTGCGTTGAGATGTTCTGTTGGTACAACTTCAGGTCCCTACACGGAGAGATACGTTCTCCCACCACCATTTACCATATTAGCTCAGAGACGCCGTTTTATTATTTTTTTTCTGTCATCATCTTAGCTCTGGCTGGGGCTCCGTGGAAGCAGCCCCTAGTCTGGCGCTCGAACTCCACAACATCCATCCGTTTACACTCCATCAATTCACATGGCAAACCGCCTCCAGAAATCATTGCACTCCAAGTTTGGCTGGAGCTTTTAACCCTCACAGTGCCAGTGAATGACGTGTTATATCTGCCCCCAGCACCTACATAATCAGGGCTTTTCCATGCGCAGCATGCCCTCGCCAGGCTCTTAGCTGGAGCAATAATATCGCCTCTTAGACATCAACGTTAACTTTTGGGAAGTTACGAGTCAAATACTAGATCTTTTGCGAAGGCTTTTTAAGGCATTGATATGCAAAGCGATGAAAATCTGAGCAGCCCTTGCCCAACACATTAAGCTTCACATCTGCTTATTAGTGAAGGGGATCTGTGCGGTGAAACTGCCAGTTTAATCAGAGAAAAATGCAGAAAGCTTCACAATTTGAAAAACGCGGTTTCCAAGCAGAATAAAAACTCTGGCACAGGGGCATTAAATGCAACGGAGGCACAGGTACAGCACAGACTTCGAGGCTGGATGGGAGTCATGTGAAGTGCACAATGCTACAATGAGTTGTACTTGTTATGGTGCTTAGATTGTCCTTTTAATATCAACCTCTTGCATCTTTTAATGTTTGTTTTGTAGGAGGCATTATCCTTTCCTGATAATCAATTAGCAAAGTTAATATGTGCTGAAATCCTGCAAAGGCAGACGACAAGGCACAGGACAGAGTTTGATTTTTAAAGCAGATCGCAGTATTGGATAGATCTAACAGATCATAGTGATCTCCGAAGATAATTGAAATTTAAATAAAACTCACAGATTAAAAATCACTGAAGAGTAAACTGTACTGAATTGAACTGCTTGTCCTCTAAATATCCTCTCTTTTATGAGACTTTCAATCAAAGGGCAAGTTAAAGGGACACTATTGTCACCAGAACAACTACAGTTTATTGTATTTGTTTTGGTGAGTATAAACATTCCCTTCATGCCTTTCGGAGTAAACACTGTGTTTTTAGAGAAATTGCAGTGTTCACATTACAGCCTAGTGATAACTCCACTGGCCACTCCCACCGCATGGATACACTGAACTTTCCCCATAGAGATGCATTGATTCAATTCATCTCCATGAGGAGATGCTGATTGGCCAGGGCTGTGTTTGACTTGTGTTGGCTCTGCCCCTGATCTGCCTCTTTGTCAGTCTCTGCCAATCCAATGTTTTCCTATGGGAAAGCATTGTGATTGGCTCAGATCAACACTTCTAATGATATCAACCAAGGAGGTAGATCAGGAGCAGAGAGCACCAGCAGATTGGAATAAAGGTAAGATTTTACTATATTTAAGGGAGTCAGGGGGGCTAGATGGTGTTTTTAACACTATAGGGTCAGGAATACATGTTCCTTTAAAAGGCAAAATCAACAATCAAGTAGTACTTAAAATAGGATTTGAGTTTATGGGTGTTATTGACGGACGTGAAATTTAATTTTATATCTTGTGATATCATGCATTTTCTGCAAAAATAATAATATTGTGGTATTATTAATGTGAAAATATCCAGAAATATGGTGTGTTGTTGACATGGCGCCATGATTTGCCAAAGAGTGGGACCAGTGGGAGCACGAACTAAATGAATAGGTGATCTCCCATGTAACACACCCAATAAATAAATCAATAATATGCATATTATTGCTGTGGAGCTCTGTTATACACTCTTCAAGAGGGGGATAAAATGGACAGTCTGCTCTTTGTACAATAGCAGGACTATCTGTTCTAAATAGGGTCACTTGGGGCGTGTGGTCAGAATTCAGCCACAGGGTGTAAAGAATGGGCCGTTAGTGTCTGAAAGCTCGATAAAGGTCTGTGCTCCCACTGAAGCTTCGTTGTAATCCTAAGCATATTAAAACACTTACTGACCATTACGTTTTTCTGAATGTTTAATTTGTAGTCTTTTAACAGCTGAATAATCTTAGGATACTTTGTACTAATTCAGGCCAAAAAGTCTTGAACTAAAGCAATAATTACCTTTATAAGGGCTGTGAAAGAGGAATATTTTTTTGTTTAACTTAACTCAAATTTTAGAATTTGCGTTTTGAGTCGTGTACTCTGTTCTAAAAGCTTTGCACGTGTCGCAGCAGATCTATAAATAGCTACTAGCGGACTGCGAGTACATTTTTAGCACATTATTTTCAATAGTTTATAGCGGGGTCATGCACGCACCTATTTGTAAAAAGTGAAGCATTTCATGAGCCAGAGAGAAGCAGTCAAATTATTTTACATGCAGTGTGGGTTCACTTTTTTTTCCAAGAAGTTTTGTCATTGGATGAAAAAACTCGGTTAGTTCCAAAGTTCATTCTTAGAACACACTGAGGGAACGGAAATATATTTTGTTTTTACTCGTCGTCATGGGAACAGGGATATATATTTGGCTTTGACTTAATAGCTAAAGATAACAGTTGGCAGGCATCTTTCGGAGGACCCTGGGAAATAAAGGTACAGCTGCTCCGGGTGTCAATATTGGATGGGTACAAAACCTTTTCTTCATGGGATGTGGAGAGATGAGAATTTGGGCATTTGATTGATAAATCCAGATCCTTTAGCCACATGGTAAAATGAAAAATTTGCCAAGTGTGCAGTGATATCACAAATACATCAATGTAATTTAATGATACAATAAAGATTAAAAATAATTAACAACATTATACATTCATTTCATTATATTTTCCCTCGATTTCCTGTACAGAGAAGATTTATTTGTGTTTGTAGATTGTGTAGCTGTCAAATTATCTCTATTAATGGTGGATTTTGGTTTATAACTAATCATTATTCATGTCATCATTAAACATGCCTTATCTTTTTATTAATGTGACTGAATGCATACTGGACAAAAGTGATCATTGACAGCATTCTTATAAGTGTGGATGATTAAAATAGATGATAATTTACAGCATGCTTGGAAGAGATGATGATTGACAGCATGTTTGGACGAGATGATGATTGACAGTATGTTTGGCAGAGGTGATGATTGACAGCATGTATAGCCAAGATGATGAATGACAGCATGCTTGACAGAGATGATTGACAGCATGCTTGGCAGAGATGTTGATTGACAGCATGTTTGGATGAGATGATGATCAACCGCTTGTTTGGCAGACCTGATGATTGACAGCAAATGCTTCTAGATCAATGTTTATTAGAGATTATTCAACAGCACTAGGAGATGACTGCTCCCAGTACTCTGACACCATTGTGAGCACATTTGAAATAATTGAAACCCTTGTAGAGTTTTTGAATTTAAATTTCCCTATGAAATGATCACAATCTTCCTGTGTGTATCTAGCCCTATGGGGTTATAAGTTTTGTATATAATGTAGTGTTCCCAGAACCGTCACTGTTGAATGTTTGCCAGCAAAATTAGTTATTTTTATAAGAATTTGTCAGTAAGCTCACACCTTTTTAAAATTATTATTTTTGCAGGTCTCAGTCAGTGTCACCTCCACCTGTATTGTCTCCTGTCCGAACCCCGTCATATCCCCTCAGTGACAGTGAAGAATTCAGCAGAACTGAGAGACCTTCCAACGCTCCAAGCACCAAGCTGGTCATAAAGGACTGGACTCTGAGGGTGTCTAACCTACGAGATTCCCGACTACGAACCCCTGATTCATCCAATCATCTGCTTAAATCAGCCAGCGTTGCGTGCTTAGATAAAAGACTTTCTGTATTTAAAGGTCCGAATCCAATAGAAAATGCACAGAGTAACAAGGACAGTGATGTGATTGGCAACTGTCAGCTAAGCAGGAGCACTCTGTCCTTGGGATCTGCTGCCAATCAACGCAACCGACCCCACAACAGAAACCCAGTCCGCTCGCAAGCACTTGACATTAGGCGGAAAATCTCAGAATGGGAATGCAGAAGAGAATCCAACCCCAGACTGAGCTTGTTTGTGGACAAAGGAGACCCAGGCGACAGGTCTACCAGTGAAGGATGTCCCAGCATGCTGGCATCGCCATGCAGTGAAAAGACTTTTGATTTCAAGGGATATCGGAGAATGAGCAGAACATTTTCCGAGTGTTCCTACCCAGAAACAGAGGAGGAAGAGGCTCTGGATAGAGATTCATTCCACAGGTTCGAAAGACGAACAAGCAAGACTGAACCAGCCAATGCTTTTGCAAGAGGACATTCCAAGAAGGAATCTTCTGCTGTGCTCAACAGGATCCAGAAAATCGAGCAGGCCTTGAAGGAAAATCCTGGCATGGGTCTACCACAGTTGCCCAGCAGTTGTTTTAGTGTTGACACTGGGAGAAAAAAGTCCTTTACGTCACCTACTTGTGACCTTTTTAATGACACCTTGATTAGTAATAAAGCTGGAAATGTAAATATTGTAAATGAACAAGAACATTTTCTTGACAAAAATGGAAAAACAAGGCAAGGGAATAGTTCAAGTGCAGTTTCAGAGAGTCCCGTAGCTGAAGTTAACCCTGTCCCCAAACCAAAACGCACATTTGAATATGAAGCTGACCGAGGCCATAGGAATACAGCAAATAATGGCCTGTCTTCGTCACCTTCATCAATATCGCCACCCCCCCTTCCTTCCACACCAGCACCACCTGTCAGCCGAAAACCAAAAAAAGATCTGCATCGAAAAACAGCACAAAATAGGTAAAAGGCTGTTTTTGTTTTTTTTAGTAAGATTATATGGGTTTCTAAAGCCATTATGGGCATTACACTGATTGTATTGTCTTAGTACTATTAATCTGTGAAGGTTTTTTTTATTATTACTGACTTAAAATTTACAATCAGTTCAGCACTGATGTCATAACTACATTGTAAAATCAGCATTGAAGTCAGAACTTTGCTAACTAAGGTTGTACAATTGGTCGTTTGTAATGATCTATTATCAGTGAGTAGCGATGTCAGATCTATACTGTAATAACTTAGTGAAAATTGATGTCATAGATTCTTCCTGCAGACCTTTTTCGACTTCTGTCCCTTCATCTGTCAGGATCCGATTTGGTGCTGTACTCTCGCACATGTGTCTATGGAGGATCACGACTGATGATGCCTGAATCCCACAGCCATCATTTGTACTTGATGGCTGTTAGGATTGGATAGAAGTTTAGGGCAGAGCTCTGCCTTTTGTCAACCTCAGGCTAGTCCATAAAACAAAGTAGCCCTATTTTCACTGAACAGGGGCGTACCTAGAGCATTTGGCACCCGGGGCGGATCCTGTGCTTGGCACCCCCCCAGCCCCCCCCACCCCCTCCCCAAAAACCTGTAAAAAATGTTAAAGGTTTTATTTCTTTTATTTTTACAATTTGTAAACTTTGCAAAACCGCTGTCAGCCCCTCCTACAAAACCCTTGTCCTGCCCTGCCCCTCCTACAAAACCTCTGTCCTGCCCCTTCTACAAATCCTGTACTGCCCCATCTACAAAACCCCCGCAACCCCCTTCCACAAATCCCCTGCTTATCCCCCTTATAAAGACTCCTGTCCCAATACAAAACCCCCACCCCCTTCTACAAAATCCCTGCAGCCCCACACACACATTTACAGACAGACAGTCACACACACATTTACAGGCAGACAGTCACACACTCAGTTACAGACAGACAGTCACACATACACATTTCCTCCGTGCGGCCAGTTTATCAGCTGTTTGCTTGAGTGAGCTGTACTGGCCGCACGGCACCCTAACTACCATGGGACACTGTGCGGCCACAGCTCACACAGCCCCCTCCAGCCAGGGCCGGTACAAGGATTTTTGCCGCCCTAGGCAAAAGTAAAGTTTGCCGCCCCCCATGTGACATGACAATGCCCCAACCATATGATTTGCCATGTTAACTAACGCCAGTGCTGCAGTGCCGCCGTGTTTACATTAAAAGGCCTGCAGGGACAGGCTATAGACACCAGAACCACTACATTAAGCTGAAGTGGTTCTGGGGACTATAGTGTTTCTTTAATGTGAGGTAAATTAGAGCTTAGTGCCACGAATAATATACTAGATTGCCTACTTACAACCAGATGAGGATGATGATGGGCTCTAGCTGCAGTCTGGCTCCACTGGTCTGGTGCAGAACAGGCTCTCTGGAGGCGGTTTGTAACTGTGGTCACAAAAATCAATGTTCTGGGAGAACGGGAAGCAGCTCCATTTTTTGGGGGTCCTTTACACAGCTCAAGGTCTGGGTCCCAGGGTCCACCTTCATGTTCCATCAATGAGTTTGTTCACAGGGGGTGGAGTGTGTAGGGGATGTCCTGATATGTGTGTAAGGAATGCATTGTGTGAAATTGTGTTTGTATGTGTAAGGGCTGCAAGGTGTGTTTCTGTGTATGTATGGGATGCATTGAATGTGTGTAAGGGGTGCATTGAGTGTGTGTAATGAATGCATTGTGTGTTTCTGTGTGTGTAAGGGATGCATTGTGTGTAACGGTTGCATTGCTTGTGTATGTGTGTCTGTGTGTGTAATGCATTGTGTGTTTTTCTGTGTGCAAGGGGTGCATTGTGTGTATGTGATGAATGTCAATCTCTCCTCCCGCTCCAATTTCCTTCTCCTCCTCCCAATTTCTCTTTCTCACCCACCCCCCCTTTTCTCTTTCTCACCCCCCCCTTATTTCTCTTTCTCACCCCCCTTATTTATCTTTCTCACCCCCCCTTATTTCTCTCTCACCCCCCCTTATTTCTCTTTCTCACCCCCCCTCCTATTTTCTCTCACCCCCCCTTCTTTCTCACCCCCCCTTATTTCTCTTTCTCACCCCCCTCCTATTTTTCTCTCACCCCGCACTTACTCTTTCTCACCCACCTCCTTATTTCTCTCCTCGCACCCCTTATTTCTCTCTCACCCCTTATTTCTCTCACCCCTATTTCTCTTTTCTCCACTTTATATTTCTCTCTCACCCACTTACATTTCCTCTTTCTCACCCCCTTATTTCTCTTTCTCTCACCCCTTATTTCTTTTTTCTCACCCCTCTCTCTTACTTATTTATTTTTCTCACCCCTCTCTGCCCCTTGGCTTTCTTTCTCACCCTCTCACCACCCCCCTTATTTCTTTTCTCACTTTCTCCTCACCCCCCTTATTTCTCTTTCTCACCCCCCTTATTTCTTTTTCTCACCCCTCTCTCTTACTTATTTATTTTCTCCACCCCTCTCTACCCCTTGCTTTCTTTTCTCACCCCTCTCTCACCCCTTATTTCTCTTTCTCACCCCCCTTCTTTCTCACCCCTCCCTCCCCCTTCTTTCTCCCCCTCCCCCCTACCTCCCTGTAGCGTGGCCGAGCCCTGTATAGTCCGGCGGGTACAGGGAGCTTTTGTTTCCTGTACCCGGCCGGACTAACAGGAAGTGCACACTCAGTGTGCACTTCCTGTTAGTCCGGCCGGGTACAGGAGACAGCTGCTCTCTGTACCCGTCGGACTATCATGCTACAGTGAGGGAGCTGACAGGAGCGCTCCCTCCTGTCAGCCTCTCCTCAGGCTGCGCCCGGGCAGTGCGGTCCGCCCTCATGGACGCACCGCCCGGGCAAAGCTGCAGCCGCCTGAGGCTCTATACAGAGCGCTCGGGCGGCTGCAGCATGGGGGGGGGAGGGGGGCGGGGCTGGCCATGGCACCCCCCACCCGGCTGGCACCCGGGGCGGACCGCCCCCCCCCTAGTACGCCACTGTCACTGAACACCATATTTTGTCCGAATTCCGACTGCTTTGTCAATTTTCATATTTACTAAAGCCAAATGTGGTCAGGATTCCTACAGTCTGACAGATTAATTAGGAAAATCACTAATATCCGCATCCGAACCAATTTACAGCATCGAAATTGGAAATTTATCAACAACCGCATGGAAGCCGATGATAAGCTGAATCCATGCAGAAGGATGCACGTTCGCAAATGATCATTCACAGGTTTTTAACAACTACACAAGCAGTCAGCGCGCAAATAGCTAAAAACCTTCGGCAGTGCGAGGATAAATTATGTGGCTGATGGCCAGTGCTTGCTAGCTATCCGCCTCATTAAAAAAGTAAAATAAAATTCCTATGGGGTCAATAAGACCCCAACATTGCTGTAATGGAGGTAATGCACCTCCGTATGCCCCCAACTGCCATCTGGCAGGTTGGGGTATATCTACTAAACATTAAAAACTAGCGACTGCCCAGTCCATTGCTGCCCAGTCATTGGAAAATGCCCCATCCTATGGGATGCGACCTGAGAAATAACAGGAGTTGACATATTCCCCTCATCCATGGGCATCAGGTGGCGGCTACTTTAAAATTTAAGGGTAGGAATTTATTGTCCCCTCCCTCTGCACTTACCAATGCCAGCGGCTGGGTGCCCTAATATTTATAAAAAAGGGTGGCTGTTGTCCCCTTCCATGAACCCCAAATATGCAGGCAGGTTGGGCCCCTAATTAATTATAAAATGTTATAAAATAGGGTGGGTGGACACTCCCACAAATAATAATAACCTCCCCGCAGAACTAGGGGTCCCCAACCCCTTAGCCACTTCCCTAACATAAAATTCCTAGCTACACCCCTTCACTCTAATAATACTAAGGAAGAGAAAAGAAAAACCTGTAAAAAAATTTTAAAAAGTTATACATCAATAGTTACATAGCTGAAAAGAGACTTGCTTCCATCAAGTTCAGCCTTCCTCACATTTGTTTTTTGCTGTTGATCCAAAAGAAGGCAAAAAAAAAACCCAGTTTGAAGCACTTCCAATTTTGCAACAAGCTAGGAAAAAAATTCCTTCTTGACCCCAGAATGGCAGTCAGATTTATCTTTGGATCAAGCAGTTATTACCCTACATTGAAAGATTATATCCTTGAATATTCTGTTTTTGCAAGTATGCATCTAGTATCTGTTTGAACATCTGTATGGACTCTGATAAAAAACACTTCTTCAGGCAGAGAATTCCACATCCCTAATGCTCTTACGGTAAAAAAAACCCTTTTCTTTGCCTTAGACGAAATCTTCTTTCTTCCAGTCTAAACGCATGACCTCGTGTCCTATGTAAAGTCCGGTGTGTGAATAGATTTCCACACAATGGTTTGTATTGGCCCAGAATATATTTGTATAATGTTATCATATCCCCTCTCAGGCAACGTTTTTCTAAACTAAAAAGGTTTAAATTTGTTAACTTTTCTTCATAGCTGATATGTTTCATTTCTTGAATTCTGGTTCAAGTTCAGGCCTGATTTACAAAATCTGGACATTAACGCATTCCATCAACAATCTCTGGATGTTGCGGTCCAAATGCAGTGGATGGTTTTGCCCCGTTTGGATGTGGGCCATGTGGACTTTAGTAGATAACCCTGTTTGTCTTATGGTTTCATTGGATTACGTTAAAATTTTTATGTTTGTAATATAGTTGGGTCCAGAAATATTTGGACACTGACACAATTTTCATAATTTTGGCTCTGTACGCCACCACAGTGGATTTGAAACAAAACAACTGAGATGCAATTGAAGTGCAGACTTTGAGCTTTAATTCAAGGGGTTAAACAAAAATATTGTATGAAATGTTTAGGAACTTCAAGCATTTTATTTCAGAGCCTCAAATGTAATTGAAGAAATTAACACAATCATAAGCAAAATGTAAATTTTTAATACTATGTCGAGAATCCTTTGCAGAAATGACTGCTTAATGTCTGGAACCAGTGGCGTACACATGACCCATGGGGCCCCGGTGCGAAAATTGATCCGTGGCCCCCCACCCCCCTCCCCCCCCCGCGCGGGCCGGGCCGCAACACATGGCGGTGGGCACCTGGTCGCAGGGGTTACAGGGCTGCGACCCCTGCGACCGCGGTATGTACGCCAGTGCATGCAGATGCACACACACTTAAAGGACCACTCTAGGCACCCAGACCACTTCAGCTTAATGAAGTGGTCTGGGTGCCAGGTCGAGCTAGGGTTAACACATTTTTTCATAAACATAGCAGTTTCAGAGAAACTGCTGTGTTTATGAATGGGTTAAGCCTTCCCCTATTTCCTCTAGTGGCTGTCCCATTGACAGCCGCTAGAGGCGCTTGCGTGCTTCTCACTGTGATTTTCACAGTGAGAGCACGCCAGCGTCCATAGGAAAGCATTATGAATGCTTTCCTATGTGACCGGCTGAATGCGTGCACAGCTCTTGCCGCGCGTGCGCATACAGCCGACGGGGAGGAGAAGAGGAGGATCGGAGGAGGAGAGCTCTCCGCCCAGCGGTGGAAAAAGGTAAGTTTTACCCCTTTCCAGAGCCGGGCGGGAGGGGGTCCCTGAGGGTGGGGGCACCCTCAGGGCACTATAGTGCCAGGAAAACGAGTATGTTTTCCTGGCACAATAGTGGTCCTTTAAAGGACCACTACAGACACCCAGATCACATCAGCTCAATGAAGTTGTCTGGATGTCAGGTCCCTCTAGTTTTAACCCTGCAGCTGAAAACATAGCAGTTTCAGAGAAACTGCTATGTTTCACTGAGGGTTAATCCAGCCTCTAGTGGCTGTCTCACGGACAGCCGCTAGAGGAGCACACTGAACGTCCATAGGAAAGCATTGAGTAATGCTTTCCTATGGGCGGTTTGAATGCGTGCGCGGTCGCATTCGGAGCTGAGAGGCTGAGGGATCCTCAGCGCCAAGGGAGTCCGGCGCTGGAGAAAGGTAAGTGCTGAAGACTCACACACTCTCACTTACAGATACACACTAGACGCATACACACTAGCTAACAGACACACACATTTACTGACAGAGACACACTCAGCGACAGACATACATACACACTCACTTACAAAACATACACTCTCATTGACAAACACACACTCACTAACAGACATCAAACAGACTCACTAACACACACACACTCAGTAAGACACACACAGTAACACTCACTGACACTCACTAGCAGACACACTCTAACACTCACTCTAACACACACACTAACACTCACTCTAACACTCACACACACTAACACACACACTAACACTCACTCTAACACTCACTCTAACACTCACTCTAACACTCACTCTAACACTCACACACACTAACACACACACACACTAACACACACTAACACTCACTCTAACACTCACACTCACACACACTAACACTCACTCTAACACTCACACTAACACACACACATGATTTTTTATTTTTTTTAATATAATCCCCCCAGCCTCCTTACCTCTTGGAGTGCTGGGGGGGATTATTCCCTGGGGTCCAGTGGGGCTCCTGGGCGGGTGGCCGGTCGGGCAGGCAGGCGGGCGCGCGAGGGAGCACTCAGTGCTTCTTCTTCAGCTCCCTCGCGCGCCGCGTAGGGATGCCGGCGCCGGAAGATGACGTCATCTTCCGGCTCCGGTATCATTGCGGTGCGCGAGGGAGCTGAAGAGGAAGCACTGAGTGCTCCCTCACGCGCCCGCCTGCCTGCCCGACCGGCCACCCGGGGTCAGCAGGGCCAGCCTCAGGGGGGCCCTGGGGTGGTCGGCTCCTGGGCCCCCCAGGAGAAGAGGCTGGCCCAGTGGCTACATATCGGGTCGCATAGTGGGTATGGAAGACCTAAATAATCACTCTAGGCGTAACAACATAAGGATTAGGGGCCTCCCCGAAACAGTCACGCCTGATATGCTGCTCTCCACGCTGCGTGAATTGTTTCTTACAATCCTTCCTGAGGCAACGCCACAAGACCTCGCCATAGACCGGGCGCACAGAGCCCTCAAACCCCCTAGCCAAAACCAAATGGCGCCCCGAGACGTAATAGTACGCCTTCACTACTTTACTTTTAAAGAAGCCATCATGGCGGCCACACGAAAAACTCCGCCAAAATTTGACGCCATCACTCTCCAGTTTTACCAAGATGTCTCACCTACCACATTAATGAAACGCAGAGAGCTCAAACCCCTAACCAGCGCACTGGCACAAGCCAACATACCGTACCGATGGGGACACCCCTTCAAGCTACTAGTCCGCCAACATGATAGCACCCATGTCCTGCAAGACACCTCAAAAATGGCGCCCTTCGCTGCCGCACTGGGCATCAGCCTACCCGAAGCACGAGCGCAATCCAGAAAGCCAGGGGACAACGCCAGACCACAAAGGACGCCACTCTGGGAAAAACTTCGGACACCCCGGAACCGACCACCCAAGCGCCAGCAGCAGACATCGTTGCAGACTCGCGACCGGGACACCTGAATGGCGTGGAACCAGTCCACCATGGACTCAACCACTCACATGCAGAGACTATCCCAAGAGACTTGAAGGGACTTCCAGACTTTATGATCTACTTCTGAGTGCGGGAACGCACACCACCATATCCTTTTACACTGAGTGTTATGGCGCTACTTTAGCCAGGGGGTACTAAGGTCTAAGGGGACACAAAACAGATACGGGGACACCACTACAGGGCGCTGAAAAGGGCCTAAAGCGGGGGGAAAAGGGGGGGGGGGCAAGGGACTAGAGCATCTGCAGACAAAAAGGGGGAAAGGAGAGGAGGACTACAAGGGATGGGAAAGACGGGGGGGAGGCAAGGGGGAGGTACGTACCACTGGCGATTCTTACTACATGAGACAGGGAGCCCTAGTGGTTCCCCCAGGAATCGCCAAACCCAACACAGCCGTGTTGGGCCATCAGCACATACCCACTAGACCCGATAGAGAAGGCCCAGAGTGAACCCACCCCGGGGCACTGAGCACAGCCCGTCTATGCCCAGAGCGGGAAGCACACAGAGACCGCACTG
The DNA here is from genome assembly GCA_933207985.1 of Pelobates cultripes. Classification (NCBI taxonomy): domain Eukaryota; kingdom Metazoa; phylum Chordata; class Amphibia; order Anura; family Pelobatidae; genus Pelobates; species Pelobates cultripes. The sequence continues at coordinate 88,104,954 of OW240923.1, read as the reverse complement.
TGCAATGCACCACTCAGCACAGTACGGGGGTCACGAGACCCACCCAGGTGGGGAAGACCCCACACACCCCACTCCATTTGGCCTGGCGCAAACCATAAGACCAGGCATTTATTTTTTCTGTTTTTTCTGTATTATATGGTTTTATATGTTAATCTTAGTTCAATGGTTTAAATTGGTCTCAGCAGGAAGAAACATGACGGACTCAACATTTAGACACACGGGACACTGTCTACCACTGGGGGGAGATAATAGCGAAACACGCTCCACCACACAACCATGACAGCTAGCCTGACGTGCATCTCAATCAACTGCAAAGGGCTGAATAACCCCACCAAACGACACCGACTCATGAGATGGGCAAATCACAGTAAAGCGGATATACTCCTACTACAGGAGACACACTATGCAGACACACGCCCTTTCCCTCTCCTGAGCCGCCACTTCCAGGCTTGCTACTTTGCCAACTCCAACTCAGGCAAACACAATGGAGTGGCGATTCTCCTAAGGAAAACCTGCCCCCTCCAGATTGCCACCACACACAGGGACCCCAACGGCCGCTTCCTTACGGTGGCGGGCACAATAGGCCCGACCAAATATGCGATCACCTCTGTCTATGGCCCCACAACCCCAGACCCGGGATTCTGGCCTACTCTACAAGCACATCTCAGCTTACACCCCAACTACCACCAGATTATAGGCGGGGATTTCAACGCCGCGATCGAGCCACAGGTAGATAGACTCAAACGACCACCACAGACCCCAGCACCGACCAGAAATGACAAACTCATGGCAGACTTCATTTCCACTACCAAACTGATAGATGTATGGAGACTGCAACATCCCTCCACACTAGACTACACCTTTTATTCCCACCCACATCAAACCTACTCACGTATAGACTACTTCTTGGTTTCCCCGTCGCTGCTTCCGCTCATAACAACGACCTCCATAGGCAATATAACGTGGTCCGACCACGCTGAGGTAGCGATCACGTTCCAGCCCCCACGAATCTCCAGACCCTGGTCCTGGAGACTTAACCCGATACTACTCAACGATCCACAAACGGTACAACAAATCACAACAGAACTCAAACATTACTTCGACACAAATAAGGATACAGTACAATCCAACGCAATCATATGGGCTGCTCACAAAACGGTGATCAGGGGTACCCTTATTAGCTTAGCCACAGCACACAAAAAAAGACGCCTCGCCCACATAGAGAAAATACTAGCGACCATTAGGGACCTTGAATCCCTACATAAAGCCACCCCCACCCCGGACCTCACTACACAACTCCAACACCAACGACAGGCCCTCCACAATGCAATGGCGGTGGACGCCACCAAGGCTCTACAATGGACAAAACAAAAGTTCTACGAAAAGTCCAATAAAGCCGATACACTCCTGGCCTGCAGGCTGCGCAAGCGCATCCAGGCCAAGCAGATAACACGCATACGCACACCATCGGGCCATGACACAGAGGCACCTACCAAAATCGCGGAGGTATTCCAACACTACTTTGCAGACCTATATGACCACTCCCCCCACCATAGGCAACGGACCGCCACCCTACAGGACCGTATCCAAACCTTTTTGGACCGAACCCACCTGCCCACACTATCAGATAGCGCGGTCACTCAACTCATGGAGATCACTGAGCAGGAAGTAGCGACGGTGATAGGGGCCACCAAACCCAACAAAAGCCCAGGACCGGACGGATATCCGGGCATCTATTACAAAACATTCCGGGACACTCTCCTGCCCCACCTAGTACAACTATACAACACCCTGCTGCAGGGAAACCCGCTCCCCAAAGACATGCTGCAAGCCAACATTTGCCTTCTACCCAAACCCAACAAACCCCTCTCAGACCCAGGCCACTATCGGCCAATATCCCTATTGAATGTAGATATCAAACTGTTCACGAAAATACTCTCCAATAGGCTGCTACCACATATCACATCATTAATTCATCCGGACCAGATGGGCTTCATCCCCACTCGCCAAGCTAGTGACAATACCAGGAGGATGCTAGACCTGATCTGGGTGGCCACCCAGCGCTCCATTCCAACGCTACTCCTATCCCTGGACGCCGAAAAGGCGTTTGATAGGTTACTATGGCCATTTCTCTTCGCCACTCTGGAGAAACTCAGATTCCCCAAACCATTCCAAGACGCCCTGCGAATGATCTACTCTAATCCTACTGCCAACCTACTCATACCAAACACGAACCCCCCCTCGTTCTCCATCTATAATGGCACGAGGCAGGGCTGTCCCCTATCCCCCATCCTGTTTGCCCTCTCACTTGAACCGCTACTGCATCTTATCCGCACCACTCCCCAGATCACAGGCATCAAAATCCGCACACAAACATACAAGGCGGCGGCATACGCCGATGACCTGATGCTGTCACTCACAGACCCGCAGAACACACTCCCACCTCTCCTCAAACTCATAGACGACTACTCAGAGGTATCGGGATACAAATTAAATTTCGATAAAACTGAAGCACTCATGCTGACAATACCAGACAATCAAAGACAGACACTACGGAACACATATGCTTTCAATTATAAGACCTCACACATCTCGTACCTAGGGATCACACTACCAGCGGAACTACAGCGCACATACGCACTAAACTACTCACCGCTGATCCAGAAAATCACGGAAGACCTGCAAAGATGGAGGGACTTGTCTTTGTCGTGGCTGGGACGCCTAGCCTCGGTAAAGATGAATCTTCTCCCAAGACTGCTCTATCTTTTTCAAACCCTCCCCATCCCCATACCCACTTCGGACTTCAAATACTTACAGTCGCACATCGACAAATTCATCTGGTCGAATAAACGACCGAGAGTGAAAAGGGCGACCATGTACATCCCCAACAAGACGGGAGGCCTGGGCCTACCCCACTTACAACACTATTACCACGCGACGCAAGCCACACAGATACAACATCTACACACTCCACCGGGGTGAAGCGCTGGGTGGACTTAGAACACGACATATTTGGCTACGACCTCCCCTCATTGTACATATGGGTCCCACGGAACTCCCGGCCCATACCACCGCCCATACCCCCGACATTAGCTAATTCTATCAGCACCTGGGATAAGATTACCCGAAAATTCCCTATCATCAACAACCCATCACCACTGACACCCATACTGCGCAATAAAGCATTTAACCCAGGAATGAACCCAAAGGATTTCGCACACTATGAACACAACGACCTTTATAGACTATGCCACTTCTTTGAGGGAGGAAAACTAATGCAATACAAAGACCTTCCCCAACAACACTCACCATACAACACACATGACTTTTTTAGATACATACAACTAAAGAGCTTTCTGGAACTCCCTGATAATAGGATAGCAGCCACCACCAGATGCACAACATTCGAACGAGCATGTATACACAACCCAGCCCGTAAGGGCCAGATCACTGACAACTATAGCCTGCTCATTTCTACTCATGCCCCAGGAGCGATGGCATATGTGGCGGCTTGGAAGAGGGACCTGGGGCCACCAGGGGACCCGACTGACTGGCAGGACATATGGGAGGCCACAGCATCTATCTCTATCTGTGTCAACCACAAAGAGCAGGCCTACAAAACTTTACTTAGATGGTACCTAACCCCCGCAAGAATATACCGAATGGGTAAGACCGACTCGGACCTCTGCTGGAAACGTTGTGGGCAAAGGGGAATATACATACACCAATGGTGGCAATGCCCAAAACTAGCACCGCTATGGGCAGAGGTGGCCCGCCTGGTCTCCAATTTACTCCACACAGATATACCCTTAGACCCATGGATCTGGCTTCTGTCCAAACCCTGGGAACCTTTAACCAGAGCCCAAAACAAATTAGCAAACAGAACAGCTCTGGCTACAAGGAGGGCAATAGCGGAACTCTGGGGCTCCCCGGAGGTCCCCACTCTAGCCACAATCATCCGCAAAACCAGGGAAGCCATTGAAATGGACAGAATCTCAGCCCTAGTCCACGAAACGTCACGCCACTTTCACAAAATTTGGGACCCGTGGCTGGGCGAACCGGCGCTGATGTAGCCGAACCTGGCAACGCCGCGGGCCCAATCAACGGCCAACAGAGGCATAATGGGGTGGGGAGATCAGGGGGCGAAACCCAAAAGCAAAACAAACAGGGGAGAACCTACAGGGGCCCACAACCGTAACTAAGGGGGGCCAACCCACAACAGACTCCAACAGACACCCGAAACTATAGCACAGGAACACTACAACTTCCCGCGAGCATAACACCCAACCACTGAGACCAAAGGTTGACTATGTTTATACTTGACTGTATATTTTTGTATTTTTGTACTTTTGTATGTTTTAATGTCGGTGTATAAGTTTCGTGGTATATTATGGATTTACCACTTTGCGACCTATCAACATCCAACTAATGCAACAGCAAAGCTGGAAGCCAGCTAGACAAAAGGTCCAGTCACATAATGTCAAACATGTTATATCATAAGACAAATGTATACACCACGGTTGCAATATGCTTCTGAAAAAATGAAACTAAATAAAGAATGTTAAAAAAAAAAAAACAAGTCAAAATGAGGCTCAGTAGTGTTTGTGGGCTCCACGTGCCTGTATGACCTCGCTACAACGCCTGTGCATTCTCCTGATGAGGTGGATGGTCTCCTGAGGGGTCTCCTCCCAGACCTGGACTAAAGCATCTGCCAACTCCTGGACAGTCTGGGGTGGATGGAGTGAGACATGGAGCGAGACATGATGTCCCAGATGTGCTCAATTGGATTCAGGTCTGGGGAATGGGCGGGCCAGTCCATAGCATCAATGCCTTTGTCTTGCAGGAACTGCTGACACACTCCAACCACATGAGGTCTAGCATTGTCTTGCATTAGGAGGAACTCAGGGCCAACCGCACCAGCATATGGTCTCACAAGGGGTCTGAGGATCTCATCTAGGTACCTAATGGCAGTCAGGCTACCTCTGGAGAGCACATGGAGGAAAGAAATGCCACCCCACACCATTACTGACCCACTGCCAAACCGGTCATGCTGGAGGATGTTGCAGGCAGCAGAACGTTCTCCACGGCTGTAGCGGAGTGGCAATATTAAATCCCACGATCTCCGCTGGTTCAGAAGGTATTCCACAGTCAAGCGCTGAAAAGTAAGGCAATATCCCAAATCTCCCAGTGACCGGACGAAACACAGTTCCGAGAGTCAACTGAGGCTTTATTCACAGGCTCCACACTTTATATAATTCCCCATGCAAAGGGTTTCATGAGTCCTATCCCAGGGGTATTCCAGGAGTGGACTACGTGGGGAACTAAAAGTACAGAGCATTTCTCCCATCAGGCACTGCTGCACGAGAGGGATCCTCCCACTGGAATGTACTGTTAAGTGGATTATCCCTCCGTGCAGCAGAACCGGCAATTTATATTAAAAAAAAAACTTTTAGAATATTAGGTTGATTTGCACGAATGGACGTTCGGTAGATAGCTGGGGTCTGAGCGCATCATTCGTGAGATTACCGCTCATATCCCAGCTAAAACAACCGAACGCCGCACCCAAAACATATTCACCAAAACATGCATTCAAAAGACTGATTGGCATATGGGGAATAAAATACCGAACGGCCCGGAACTCCCGAACGGCCTGGAAGTCCAGCGGTGTTCGCGCGGTCGAGTAGCCATTTTTAGTACCATGCGCTCGACGACCAAACACCGCTGGGGGAACAAAGGATCCAAGATGGCCGACCGCCGCGTGGTCGGTAGTCGAACGTCGGCCACCTAGGAGAGCCTCTAATTACCGATTGCAACATTGTTGCAATCGGTTAACAAGCGCCACACGTCTCTTAATGTGTGGGCTATTACAGGGTGGTTTATTCGGTTCACAAACGGCCCTCAAAGGTGCCGTTGGTGAAACAAAATGAAATACAGCTATCTGCTTTCGGCAGATAGCCAATACAGGCAATACAATGTTATACAGTCAGCATACATTACACCCAGGGACATACATCTCACCACAACCATACAGGCAACCCTTAAAGCCACAGTCTCTGTATAATGTCCAAGTGGCTAGGTTTGCCACAACGGCGTCTCCAGACTCTGTCATATGTGCTTTCATCTGTGAAGAGCACAGGGCGCCAGTGACAAATTTGCCAATCTTGGTGTTCTCTGGCAAATGCTAAACGTCCTGCATGGTGTTGGGCTGTAAGCACAACCCCCACCTGTGGACGTCGGGCCCTCATACCACCCTCATGGAGTCTGTTTCTGACCGTTTGAGCAGACACATGAATATTTGTGGCCTGCTGGAGGTCATTTTGCAGGGCTCTGGCAGTGCTCCTCCTGTTTCTCCTTGCACAAAGGCGGAGGTAGCAGCCCTGCTGCTGGGTTGTTGCCCTCCTCCACGTCTCCTGATGTACTGGCCTCTCTCCTGGTAGCGCCTCCATGCTCTGGACACTATGCTGACAGACACAGCAAACCTTCTTGCCACAGCTCACATTGATGTGCCATCCTGGATGAGCTGCACTACCTGAGCCACTTGTGTGGGTTGTAGACTCCGTCTCATGCTACCACTAGAGTTGAATGCTGGCGGTGCTTTCAAAGTGGCCAAAACATCAGCCAGGAAGCATAGGAACTGAGAAGTGGTCTATGGTCACCACCTACAGAACCACTCCTTTATTGGGGGTGTCTTGCTAATTGCCTATAATTTCCACCTGTTGTCTATCCCATTTGCACAACAGCATGTGAAATTGATTGTCACTCAGTGTTGCTTCCTAAGTGGACAGTTTGATTTCACAGAATTGTGATTGACTTGGAGTTAAATTTTGTTGTTTAAGTGTTCCCTTTATTTTTTTGAGCAGTGTATATACACATACATATATGGTTTGGGTTATGTTATTGGGTGCGTTAATGCGAAGTTTGTTGAGATGTTGTTTGTGGGGCTGCATATGTGGGATGGCTGCTTGTTGTGTTGCATTTGTGGGGGCAGGCTGCTTGTAGGGGTGTATGTTGGTGGATATGAGCTTTAGTGTGTGTTAAGGGAGATAGTGTCTATAGTGTGTGTATTTTGGAGGATATGTCTATTTTGTGTGTTTGTTGTTGAGGAAAGTGGCTTTATACAGGCTATAGTGTTTTGAGAAAAAAAATGGGTCTGCAGAGTGTGTGTGTGGGGAGATTATTTTGGCGTCATCCTTGATTCTGGCCTCACCCTTGAGCCTCACATCCAGTACGTTGCCAAATCGTGTAGATTCCATCTTAAAAACATAGCCCGCATCCGCCCATTTCTTACGCAAGATGCTATCAAGGAGTTTGTCCATGCTCTAATCATTTTCCCCATGGATTATTGTAACCCTCTTCTAATTGGTCTTCCCAAAAGGCATATTACCCCACTACAGTCTGTAATGAATGCTGCGGCCAGACTAATTTTCCTCTCTAGTTGGTCCTTTCACACCTCATCCCTCCTTACATTGGCTTCCTGTATACTATAGGAGTCAATTCAAAGTGCTAACCCATACTTATAAAGCACTGAACAATTCTTGCCCCTCTTACATCTCTTCACAGATCCATAGGTATGCCCCTTCTCGGTCTCTCCGCTCTGCCCCTGACCTTCTCCTGTCCGCTGCTCGCACCCGTACAGCCAACTCACGCTTGCAGGACTTCTCGCGGGCAGCTCCCTTCCTATGGAATAGCCTGCCTACCGCCATCAGACTCTCCCCTAGTCTTCAATCGTTTAAGAAGTGCCTTAAAACCATCTCTTTAGGAAAGCTTATGGCCTCCCAGAGTAACCTCTACCTTACATACCTGTCTCTTGCTCTCTCCTATAGGGCAGCACTTACTCTCTCCTCCAGCTCTGCTTCACTCCCACCTTATTTGATTGCTATTCCCTGTCCTAATGTGTTTTATACCCCACCTCCTATAGACTGTAAGCTTGTTTGAGCTCTTCAACCTATTGTTCCTGTACGTTTTTTGTAATTGTCCTATAGTTAAATCCTCCCTCATAATATTGTAAAGCGCGATGGAATCTGTTGGCGCTATATAAATGGCAATAATAATAATAATAAAGGAGATTGTAGAGAATGTATAGGAATGTACAATCCCTGTAGTATATGTGTGCAGGGAATAGGAGCTTTAGTATGCATTTTGGGGTGATAGGTACTGTTGTGTATGTTGGGGGAGACATGCATCATTTGTATACTGAATTTGTCAGTTTATTTTTTTGATTGGGTGAATTTACCAGTGATTACTTAATTTATGTATAATAAAATGAAAAATATCCAACACTATGGTGGTTGTAGATTAATATGGACATGGAATTAAATTTTATTTGATAGGTCTGTGATTAAAGGGGAAGTGCCATTAATTCTTTGCACCTCATTCTTGTATGTTGCTGACAGAAAAAGGTTCCTTCTGCCATTTAAAATATGATGCTCACGCCATAAAGCTTCATTCCTAGTCTTTATCTTGTTAGAGTGATGCTGTGCAGGAGTGTACACATGATGAACTGGTCCAAAGAGAAGCACATAGATTTTTTTCCCAATTATTTCCCAAAAGCTCTATAAAAATGTTATATCAATGCTTAGATATTTGAAAGCTCAAATGTTTTTTCTGCTACAGTCAAATTGCTGAACCACCGATCTCAAACCTCTGCTAACGATTTAAATGGGTAATTAAAGAGCTAGGATTGCCTGATATGTTTTAGTCACTAACATGAGCTGGATTGCCAGGTATCCTCCTTGTGGAAGAGAAAAATGCTTTGATTCAAAGATAAGGATAAATTACCTTTATTCAAACGATATAGTCATATAGCTTGGATATACTGGAGGGAGTGAAAAGCTCAGCATTGACGCGGTTTGTGCCTCACTGGCAGAAACCGGCCCAGCTCACCTTATACTCCTAGATTAAGTAAAAGAATCTGTCAATTTCAGATATTAATAAATATATTAATATTTCCACTATGGGTATGTGTTACTTCTGTGAACACATAGGAAAATACATGACTTTGTTATTTAGTAAGAGGGGTAGAAAAATATCAAGGTTTTTTTGATGTCCACTCGTGCCAGAGTCCATGAGAACATTCAGTTCGTAAATGTGAGCAAATAAAGACGTAAGACTGTGATTAAAAATGGGAAACAATACAAAGCTTCTAGTCCCTCTGAGTGTACAGCCTTCCTACAGGCACTGGAGCTGCCAGCAACGCAAGACACGCCGACAATGTTGGCTGAATGGGATGTGAGCAACATCACCCCTTTCACACCCAGGAACAGACGGGACACTGACACTTAACCTCAGACACCCATTCCAACCTCCTGAGACATTTCACTCAGTCCAAAAACTTTGGGCCAAAAACGGACTTATGAAAGTACGCGCCGATTGCGAGTTTAACAGAGACTTAGTAAGCTGCACAGTTAATTTCTAAACTCCAGAAACTGAATGAAGATCCTCTCATATGCAAACCACGAACTTAAGCCACTTAATGTTAACTGTTATCTAATCACTGTTACACCCGAAGTTTAACCATTGTACTTTTCCTTCCCTACACCAAGGGTACAGGAACACCTGGCTGCATACATATTACTGGCCACTGTTAGAAGATCACCAGAGCCCCAGTCAGTCACTCAGGCCCCCGTTCAATATACCGCCAAGACCCATAGGATCTCCACTATCCTTCCTCCCTCCCCCCCCCGTTACCCCATAGGTTAGAGGGCACGGCAGAAAGGTCAGGAGCTGTAGAACAGCACCAAAACGATGTTAATACCAACCACACTGACCTGAAGATCGCCCACACATAGTTAATCCGCAGAAAAGGTAACAGAGACATTCCAATAGACGAGCCCTAGACACAAGTAGGCACACGACAACTTCTACATTCCTGTGCCACCAAGGACAACACATAATGCTACAGACGAGAACTTGGCCACAAATGTAGTCAAGAACCACAAACATTTCAACCTAACCTAGGGAACACACACCTACTGGAATGACTAGACCTTAATCCTCACCTTACAGTGCAGGCACATAATTGTGAATATCCATTGTGAGCTATGTTGTCACTTCAATATTACTGTCATGGTATTGTAAACCTAAATCTGTCATTATGCACGGCAAAAATAAAGAATTATAAAAAAAAAAAAAGACGTAAGACTGGTGGCTTCAGAAAACAGGTCTTGGGACAGGGTTACTCTGAGAAATATGCAAAATTGCAAGGAACCTGATTTAAGATTCACGGAGCGTAAATGTTCTGAGCTATGAAACATACAGCTAAGCTGAGCAAATTGTGCAGCCAAAATGTATGACTAAAGTGTGAGAAAAGTAACGATAATCACTGATTTTCAAGTGTAGAGAAGTATGCCTTGTGAGCCCCCTGCAGAGACAGAAGCTCTGTGTGTTGGTTCTGTGGTAAGCAGCATAAAAATTCAGATAAGAGGTCTTTGAAAAACCCTTTAAACAAAGCCTTATACAGCCACCAGGAGGAGTATCGGCAAAAAAGCAAGTATTATTTTAGAAAGAATGTTATGTTACAACTTATGATTTCAGCATTTCAGGATAAACAAGTGAAGTAAGTTAATCATTTGGAGGGAGTTACATGGACTACCAATAGCTTGACTGTGTAACAGACATGTGCAATTCGTTTCGGTCTGAATTTGAATTCGGACGAATTTCAGGCAATTCAGACATTCGGGTACTTCCGAATGTCCGAATTGCCGAGGTCCCGAAATTCCGAAGTGTCAAAGTGCCGAAGTACAGTATTGCCTAAGTACTAATATACTTACCCAGTGAAAGAAGAAGAGTGTTACATTGTATACAATTTTAAATAAAAAGTATACAAACATAACCAGGATTCAGCTGTAAGCATTTGCAACACTTACATCAAGTAACATACATTTATATTGTGGGTGGGGGCCCTAAATTGGAATAAGGGGGGGACCCTTTGGGGCTGAAAAAAGAAGATTTTAGAAGAAAGAAGACATCGAATAGTAAGTTTTATTTTTTTACAGGTACTTAGTTAAAGGTCCCCCCCTCATTATTTTTAGGGTGAGGGAGGTACGTAGGGGGATAATTTTTTAAGGGGGGCAGGGGGTGACTAGGGGTTTGGGACCCCTAGTCACCTGGGGTGGACATTTTTTTTAGGGCCCTCACCCGCCGCTCAGGGGTGGGGGTCGGGGGGAGGACAATAGGTCCCCCTTTAGTTTAAAAGCCCCGGGTGGGGGCCAGGGGGGAGGACATTAAGTCCCCCCCTTATTCCAATTTAGGGCCCCCACGCACCACTCATGGGTGGGGGCCAGGGGGAGGACATTAGGTGTCCCCCCCTTGTTAGTATTTAGGGCCCCCACCCACCGCTCTGGGGTGGGGGCTGGGGGGAGGACAAAAGGTCCCCCCCCTATTCCAATTTAGGGCCCCCACCCGCCGCTCAGGGCTGGGGGCCAGGGGGAGGACATTAGGTCCCCCCCTATTAGTATTTAGGGCCCCCACTCACCGCTCAGGGGTGGGGGCCGGGGGGAGGACAATAGGTCCCCCTTTAGTTTAAAAGCCCCGGGTGGGGGCCAGGGGGGAGGACATTAAGTCCCCCCCCCCTTATTCCAATTTAGGGCCCCCACGCGCCGCTCAGGGGTGGGGGCCCAATTTAGGGCCCCCACCCGCCGCTCAGGGGTGGGGGCCAGGGGGAGGACATTATGGCCCCCTCCCTATTAGTATTTAGGGGCCCCACGCACTGCTCAGGTGTGGGGGCCGGGGGGAGGACAATAGGTCCCCCCCCCATCATTTTACTTTAGGGCCCCCACCCGCCGCTCAGGGGTGGGGGCGGGGGGGGGCAATAGTTCCCCCCTTTAGTTTAAAAGCCCCCACCCCACAGGCTGCTCACTGTTTAATATACATGCCCCTACTCACGGTATAGCGAGTAGGGGCAAAATTTACTAATACTAAGTAATTTTTACTTAGTATTAGTAAATTTGGCTTAAAGCCCTAAATTGGGCTTTCAGCCAAATTTACTACTGAAAGGTAACTCCCTAATTCACACGGTTAACTACTAAGTGGCTGCAATAGAAGTCCCAAAGAACCGAAAAGCTGAAGTTCCGAAATTCCAAAGTTCTGAAGTTGCCGAATTTCTGAAGTGTCGAAGTTGCGAAAATCCCGAATTTCGGAATGCCGAACCGAAAATTTTCCCCATGCACATGCCTACTGTGTAATATGGAAAGATGAGCACTAGAGTTAAGCGAACCCGAACCGCAAAGTTCGGGTTCGTACTGAACATGAAGTTTTTTGGATCCCGCACCTGAACACGGACATATCACTGTATGTTCGGGTTGGAGTTCGGTGTTCGTCGATTTAATGGCGCGTTTTGAAAGGCTGCAGGGCAGCCAATCAACAAGCGTTTGACTCGTGTGCCCTTAGAAGCCATCACAGCCATGCCTACTAATGGCATGGCTGTGATTGAACAGTGCAGCATGTGACCCAGCCTCTATATATAAGCTGGAGTCACGTAGCGCTGCACGCACATAAGCTCTTATTAGTGTAGGGAGAGGATACTGCCGCTTTCAGGGACAGATTAGGAAAGAATTCTGCAAACTACTACATTAGTGGGGTGCTCTTCATATCTGAGATTCAAATAGAAGCGTCAAATAGTGCGGTTACAGCGCAATTTTAAACATTCTTATTTTCTGGATGCTAATCTGCTTAATAGTACAGCGCACTTGTAAAAATTCTAATTGTTTTGGTGCTAAACTGCTAAATAGTAAATTTGGGGCGTGCTCTTCCTATCTGAGAGTCAAATAGAAGCGTCAAATAGTGCGGTTACAGCGCAATTGTAAACATTCCTATTTTCTGGATGCTAATCTGCTTAATAGTAAATTTGCTTAATCTGAGAGTCAAATAGAAGCGTCAAATAGTGCGGTTACAGCGCAATTGTAAACATTTTTATTTTCTCGGTGCTAATCTGCTTAATAGTAAATTTGCTTAATCTGAGAGTCAAATAGAAGCGTCAAATAGTGCGGTTACAGCGCAATTGTAAACATTCTTATTTTCTGGGTGCTAATCTGCTTAATAGTAAATTTGCTTAATCTGAGAGTCAAATAGAAGCATCAAATAGTGCGGTTACAGCGCACTTGTAAAAATTCTAATTGTTTTGGTGCTAAACTGCAAAATAGTACATTTGGGGTGTGCTCTTTATATCTGAGAGTCAAATAGAAGCATCAAATAGTGCGGTTACAGCGCAATTGTAAACATTCTTGTATGTACGTAGTGGGCATTGGATAGCATTCCCTTCATCCCCCATAAAACCATAACTTATCCCTTCAAGGAACGACAGACAACTTCTTGGAGAAAACAGGCCACAGCATTTATTAACACAACCAAATACTGTATGACTCCTTTAACATATAACGAAATAATAAATATCATAAATTAACATAATTTGCATATAGTCATACAGTAACCAAAGAAACCGTCCTTGCCAATCTAACTTCCTCAAGGCTCACACCTCCCCCCTCGGCATAATAAAAACATCTTCCTTTTCAAGGCTCCCCACCAACTCGGTGGGGCCCAACCATAATGCTCCCCACTGGTCGACTTACAACCCAGTGGGGACACGTCCAACCTGGTACCTCCTCCAGGTTCACCATAAGAGACAGGGGGAGGATGAGACCCGGCCATTATCCCCCTTTTTCATCTAATCTACCAAACCATACCTTATTTGGCAAGGACACACCCCCGCCACAACACCGCTGTTTTAAGCCTAAAATCAGCGGGGAGACCCCAAACAAACCAACCATGGCCTGTTCCACCGTCTCAAGAATGGCCAGATTAAAACGGTCGAGCCCGACCTTAGTCAAATGAACCCCATCCGGCCGCAACAAATCTGCCGCCTCCTTCTCAAAACCTGATGAAATGGGCATCCCCCAAACCCCTATAACGAATCACGAAACCCAATGGTTGAACCCTTCGCGGCAGCGCTCCAACGCACTCCAGATGTGCGCTTGCCGCCAATAGTTCCTCGCCACAACCTCCGACCACACCATGCAAAAACTCCCGGAAATGACATAAGGATCTGGGACAAGTCCCGCTTCCCTATGTCTACCAAGTCTCCGAGCGGCACCGTCCCCAGGCCAGTACCCCCCCAGAGGCAATGACCAGAACCAATGACACCCCCAAGCAAGCGAGAGAACCTGACCACTTCCGGGAGGAGCCAGACCCACTTCATGTCCCCCCGGCGCTGAACCACCGAACCTCCACCGTCGAGTGCTCAATCATCCGCCCTGAGAAGGAAAAAATAATCAACGGAGCAAACCAGCGTCCCGCACTCCGGAACAAATCTCCTAGAGTCCCACCTTCCTATCCTCCGCTCATCCTGATTCAGCATACCCAGCCGAGAGGCCTCCATCGCAGCACCAATGCGGAAAGAATGACCGCCAAACAAATTGAAAATGGGAGAGGAAGTTCCCCTCCTCGTATACCATGATCAGACCAGCCAGGAACGGCCGTACCGTGGACTCCCTGAGCGCACAGACCAGACAGGCGTCCAATCCTGGGGCCGCTGCCAGTGGGACCCACCTTCCCTTGTAAAGGATGTCGGTCTTGTATGGACGGGTCTTGAAGGACACCGGGTCCTGACATCCGCAAACAGAATCCTCCCCTACCGGCTGACCAGTTCGGACCCAAAATTACCCCAATCCTCATGGCCCGAAAGAAATGAAGAAACGGCGAGGCATACCTCTGTGAACTCCTGGCACAATTGTGCCCATAGGGCCCCCAAAACCATCCTTTAGGGATCCACAAAAATCGACCCCTGCATTGGCCCTACACTGCATGCCATACCAGAAACTCTGTGGTGACCGCCACCCAACCCTGGGACTTAACCAGAAAACTAAACTGGACACGCGCAAGGACACCCCGGAGAGCGACATATCCGCCGAAACCCAACGTTCCAGCAGTCACAACAGACCTTGTAACGAGCAGGCGAACCCGCAAATACACCCACCCCTGACTCCCGCGCCTGCCATTCCACCCATACCCTGGAGTACCTTGGCCCAAGAGGAACCGGACCTATACGACACATGAAGACACGGGCACCGGAGCACCAGGCGCTGGAGCAGGGGAAGTACCAAAAGAGAAAAGGGGGGCCGAGAGCTGGCTAATCGCGTGGACAACCCCGAGGTTGGCAGATTCCTGGTCAAGCCGCCGACCATGTCAGCACACTAGTGTGATCCCAGAATCGCCCCAACCAGACAGAGCCAGCTGCGTCCGTTGCTGACCGTTACTCTTTGAATTTTTTTTATTTTTTTTTGTGGTTAGGTTGTAGAAAATTATTAGTATTATAATTTTTTTTTAAATAAACCCAATATGAACCCGCCTAGCGCAGGAAAACATTACTCACCTGACGGCACCCCAGGAACTGCTGGCGGCACCATAGAAGAGACAGCAGCGATACCATAAAATATATATAAAAAACAGTGTTGCCTACCTCCTCCTCCACCGCTGTTTCCACCTACACCGCCACGGTCACCACCTCCTCAACCTATGGGTCATTTAGTATAAACTATGTACACAATAGCAGAGGCTTGTGAAGGCCTATTCTCCATGCATCAGGAGTTGAGCATTCCTCCATGCATCAGGACTGCAAGAAATGCACCGCAGGCCGCAAATGTTTCTTTTTTTTTTATATATCCCAATATTTGGGGGGCTACCCCAATTTAAAAAAAAAACAAAACACAACAACGAACAAACAAATAAAAAACAGTGTTGGCTACCTCCTACTCCACCGCTGCTTCCACCTACACTGCCACGGTCACCGCCTCCTCAACCTATGGGTCACTTAGTATAAACTATGTACACAATAGCAGAGGCTTGTGAAGGCCTATTCTCCTTGCATCAGGAGTTGAGCTCAGTTTGAACAATGAAAGAGAATACCCTGCACTCAGGGCCGGATTAACATAGGGGCTGATGGAGCTGCAGCTCCAGGCCCAGGCCCATGGAATAGGCCCATTGATTTAAAAAATAAAAATAAAAATAAAAATATATTTTTTTTTTACTTTTTTTTTTTTCACACTACTCTTAGGGATTCCATCTGGCTTTTATTTTATTGGCACAGCCAGTATTTGGGGCTGCCTGGCGGTGCCAATATTGCAGTTATACTGGCAATACAAATGCTGGTATTTTTTATCAGTATAAACAAGAGATTACTCTGCAATACCAGCACTGGCCAGTAGGGGTCGCTGTGTGTGGAGACAGGCAGGGATAGGAAGTTCCAGGATATCCCTCCCTGCCTATCTCTACTCACTGATCTGCAGGGGTGCAGCTACAGAGAGTCCAGACAGCAACTCCCACCCTGCAGAGACAGCCTACAGCTCAGGGAAGTAAGGGATGGGGGGAAAGGCTGCAAGGAGATATATACTGAGACACTAAGGGACACTGGGAGACATGGGGACACTGAGACACTAAGGGACACTGGGAGACATTATGGCAGACATTGAGACACTAAGGGACATTGGGAGACATTATGGCAGACACTGAGACACTAAGGGACATTGGGAGACATTATGGCAGACAATGAGACACTAAGGGACATTGGGAGACATTATGGCAGACACTGAGACACTAAGGGACACTGGGAGACATTATGGCAGACACTGAGACACTAAGGGACATTGGGAGACATTATGGCAGACACTGAGACACTAAGGGACACTGAGAGACATTATGGCAGACACTGAGACACTAAGGGACACTGGGAGACATTATGGCAGACACTGAGACACGAAGGGACACTGGGAGACATTATGGCAGACAATGAGACACTAAGGGACACTAGGAGACATTATGGCAGACACTGAGACACTAAGGGACACTGGGAGACATTATGGCAGACACTGAGACACTAAGGGACACTGGGAGACATTATTGCAGACACTGAGACACTAAGGGACATTGGGAGACATTATGGCAGACACTGAGACACTAAGGGACATTGGGAGACGTTATGGCAGACACTGGGACACTAAAGGACACTGGGAGACATTATGGCAGACACTGAGACACAAAGGGACACTGGGAGACATTATGACAGACACTGAGACACTAAGGGACACTGGGAGACATTATGGCAGACACTGAGACACTAAGGGACATTGGGAGACATTATGGCAGACACTGAGACACTAAGGGACATTGGGAGACATTATGGCAGACACTGAGACACTAAGTGACATTGGGAGACAGTATGGCAGACACTGAGACACTAAGGGACATTGGGAGACATTATGGCAGACACTAAGGGACACTGGGAGACATTATGGCAGACAATAAGGGACACTGGGAGACGTTATGGCAGACACTAAGGGACACTGGGAGACATGGGTCACTGAGACACTGATACATAGGAACACTGAGACCTGGAGTAATTGACACATGGGGGCACTGAGTCATGAGGGCACTGGGAGACATGGGGGCACTGGGAGGAATCCATCTATACAGCAGAATCAAACTAAGTAGTTTTTGGTGATTTTACAGCATTTTCTCTTATGTCACTCCTTGTGATTTACATCATGTGATATCACCCATACATATTTAATTATGCAAATTAGTAAGGCCAGTATGTTTTTCCAAGAAAGGTGGCAACCCTAACTACTTTTCACATACTCTTACTTAAGTATGGAAACTTAAGAGGGATGTATGGGAACAAAACTTGTGTGGACTGGCTGACAATGAATATAGCTAAAGGGACACTATAGTCACCAGAACAACTACAGCTTATTGAATTTGTTCTGGTGAGTAGAATCATTACCATCAGGCTTTTTGCTGTAAGCACTGTCTTTTCAGAGAAAATGCTGTGTTTACATTACAGCCTAGTGATAACTTCACTGGCCACTCCTCAGATGGCTGTTAGAGATCCTTCCTGGGTCATGGCTGCCTAAAATGCATCCAAACATTCAGTGTCTCCTTCTGCATGCAGACACTGAACTTTCCTCATAGAGATTCATTAATGAAATTCATCTATATAAGGAGATGCTGATTGGCCAGGGCTGTGTTTGAATCATACTGGCTCTGACCCTGTTCTGCCTCTTTGTCAGTCTCAGCCAATCCTATGGGGAAGCACTGTGATTGGATCAGGCCACCACTTCTAGTGATGTCAGCAGACTGCTTGTTTTTATGAGTCTAACAGCATGCCGAGTTACAGCTTCAGGCTTGAATATAGATTTTGCTATATTTATGGAGGCATGAGGGTTCCAGGGGGGGGCTAGATGGTGGTGTTAATACTATAGGGTCATGAATTCATGTTTGTGTTCCTGACCCTATAGTGATCCTTTAAGGTAATGCTGACTTTCGTCTCTCTAACACTGTGGCATGTTCCCTTTCTTCTACACTCACTACATATAGCTTTACTCTGTCCCAGACCATATACCGGGATCTTCTGCCTGCTAGTAAGAAGGTAAGGAGACAAGTGGACCAGCGAGTGCCAGGGGGCAGTCCTTAGAAAGCGTTGAGTGAGCGCATCATTAGATGCATTTATGCCAAGCTCATGGTGCTGTCTGCATAGTATGCCCTTAGTTGGCCAGCTGCATGATTGGCAGGCAGCCTGACATGCATTCATGTCAGGCTGGCCTTCTAATTCTTTGAGCAGAAATGTCCTCTTTTTGGGCATGTTTGCCCGTTTTGGCAGGTTATGTGATTTGTGTCAGTGGCAAACCCTTTTACCGTGCCCATTGACTTCCTGCTTGATTGGACGTTGCTGTTAGGGGTTATGGATTTACTTGAAAGCTGAAAACATAAATTAGAGAGAGATTAGCCTAGGGTATGTGTTTTCTTATAGCTGCTGTTTTCTTTCTCTCCAGCACCATCTCCATCTGATACATGATGCTTATGAGTGCTTTACTGTTTTTGGTCGATATGATTCTGTAATTAGGCCCGTCAGAATTGTCAGCACCAGGCCCACTGGGCTCTTAATCTGGCCCTGCCTGCACTCCAACCCTCTCTCAAATGGATAATTCTGGTGATCATCCTGACAGCCATGCTTTAGATTTTAAATTAATGTTCTTCCAAAGCTAAAATCAAAGATTCCATCTAGTGCTATTTTATGGCTCAGCTGTATTTTTAATTTTTATGTTATCTTAAGTGATTTCCCTATCCACATTTGTTTGCAGGGCACCTGTCCTACTCTTACCCCCATTTTACCTCCTTTTGCAGCCCTCTAGCCCTTTCCAGGACTTTTTTAGGGACATTTTTGTGCCCAAAAGTTTGGGTCCCTATTGACTTCAATGGGGTTCGGGGTCAAATTTGGGGTCAAGTTGGATCCTGAACCCGGACTTTTTTTTCAAAGTTCGTCCGAACCCGCCAGACCCCGAACATCCAGGTGTCCGCTCAACTCTAATGAGCACCTGTGACATGGAACAACTGTTTGCAATCCAACACTCTAGGCACACCAATAGTCCAGGATTTATGCCTGTTTATTCTAGTGAGGTTACTGACGAAACCCCGACTATTGATGTGCCATGGGGATTGGGTTGGTTACCACTGACAAAGCAAGGAAATATCCATGTATGCATCAGAAAACAAATTACCGTTCTAAGATGACGACTGACCCAAAATGTGGATATAAACAGAAACCATAAATGAGAGCAGAAGAGGGGAAGAGAATAAAAGAAAGCAGGTAAGAAAGCAGAAACATTACATTAATTAACATTATTTTCTTCTTCTTTTTTTTTTTTAAATCAAGACTAAAATGTGCTTACAGATTCCTGTAGTAAAACCATAATGCAAACTATAAACAATAACAAAAAAATAATAATGAGAAGCTGGTTAAAAAAAAACAAAAAAATATATGGTGACTCATAACATTGCTGGGACACACACTTAGTGGTGGATGAGTCAAAGTATCACAAACAACGTAACTGAAGGTGAATTAGTGAGAGTCTCAACCTCCATGCATCCTTGATATGGAATGACTGAAACAAAACAAAACATAGTCTTATGCAAGGAGATCTAAAATCAGATATTCCTGTATGTTTTTTTTTTTTTGGTCTGGTTGACAGGTATTAGTGGATTATTGTTATAGTCATCCATCCAGAAAGATTCTATCATCATATATATTTATTAAGAATCAGATGATGTGCGTTCATATTTTACATACAGATTAGATGGTTTTCAAGGGGTTTCATACTACAGGATATTTGGAGTGCATGGACTGCAAGACCTGCATAGAATTGTGTTGTATATCCTTCTACATTTATATCTGCTCTGTTTCATAGTGGGTTTAAGAATATGGCAGCAATGATGTTAGGACTATGTTGACTCTGTGCGCAGCATCAGATCTGTCCTGTAATGAGAATGGAAGAGGAACAACATAGTTTATGGGATATCCAGGCAGCCCTATGGAGAACTCATTGTAAAATATAAATGGACCTTGCCACCTATTTGTGTGTTTCCCCCTCATTTCCTGTGCTTTACCCTTTTCCAGTTCGGGAGTACTTTATACGAAAAATATCCATTCGTCTCCCAAATGAGGACCACCCCTATACCCCATAAGAACGTTCACACCAGCAACTTCAGTGCAAAACTGCAAGGGAAGTAATTAATGAATGCTACCCCTGGGTGGCCGCCATTTCGTATAACCGAACACACATGGTTGATAAAAGAATGGTGGCCATCTTGTCTCCCGAACGTGGGCAGCAGTACTTGGTCGTCAAGTGCCTGGGACTCTTTTCGGCTAGGTACTTGCAGAAACTCCAGTAAAACTTAGACCGCTGACTGTTCTATTTCCTGACCACCTATTCGAACAACGTTTGGGAGATATGAACTACCGAACAGTGGGAGCATTCTAATCCTTAAATGAAGAAATTCCCTTGCTTGGTGTTCGCACAGGAACTCCATGAACAGAGACCGGCCAGGACCCCTTTTCTCCAGGAACTGTTTTGGGCTAGCAGCTCATCTCTGGCCGGTCAAGATTTTACCTCGATGGCATTTCCCTTCCACCGAACTGATCTGAGTGATCTTTGGACATGTTATACACTCAGATAGCGGCTATCCGGGGATACTTTTTGTGGGGTTCCTGAGTATGGTTGGAACACTTTTGGGGTACTGTATTTTTGTATGGATTTTCTTAGATTTTTTTCTCACGCAGTTATCTCTCAGGGACAGAGGATCTTGGGATTGAAACATAAAAGCCATGTGTGACCAAATAAACCGCAGTTGACTCCCAGTTACTGGGGGAATGGACTATACCTACTAAACAGTGCTTCCTTTCCAGCTCCAGAAGATTACAGCGGAGATATTCAGTGTCAGCATTGCAGCTCCGCTACACACACTCAGATACACACTGACACATACACATACTGGCATACTCACAATCTGACACACACACACGTCATACTTAATATATTTGCAGCCACCCTCCTGTTAGCTTACCTTTGTGTCTAAGGGGGTGGCTTGCTTGGAGTTCTGGCTGAGGCTTATAGGAGTGAGAATGCAGCAGCTCACTCCAGCCTCTTGTGTACCTCCATGCTGCTCTGTTCTTCTAAGCTGCCTCTTGCCTTAATGCTGCTGCCTCCTGCCTCCAGGGCAGGTAGCTCTCTGTGAAGCAGGGAGGAAGTGGCTGTCACTTCCTCCCTGCTGGCTGATGTCACAGGGGCTTAGTTGGCTCTTAAAGGGCCGGCACCCGATCGGGCCCCTGATTAGTGGGTAATACGGGGTGTTAGGGGGCACAAATCAAACACAATATAATGGAAAATCACACACACACACACACACACACATCAGATTGTGTGTGATTTTCCAAAGGAAAAACAAATGCAGACTGAGACAGTGGCACCAAAACTGGTAAGCGGTAATACAGGAAATGGGTAGTAAAATTATCATTGCCCAATAGTTTAAATGTGGACAATGTGCAATAATTGCCTAGAAAACCATAAGCATGTACTAAAAACAAAAAGAACAGGTTATAGAGAAAGAGGAGAAAGTAAAAAGAAAAAGAGGAGGGAGTAGAGTGAAGTAAAAAATCCCTTCCCTGTTATCTTACAGAAGACTCACTACAGACCATGACCCAGATTTATATAGCAAGAAGAGGTCTAGAGACAAAGACCTTATTTCTAAAGGTTTTGTATAAGTATATTTTAAGGTAGCTGTTATCTAAGCTATAGTAACCAGGCACCATACTTTGAACTTTGAACTCCACAGTACCAAGAGTGGTACGCACCTTTGAGTGCGTTTGTATTCACACTACAAAAACCAGGGCTAGGTCTCTAAATTGCATGCTTAGCACTTCTAAAAGCGTCCAAAGATAAATAGTTCAGCTGAAGAGGCACACCTTCGAGTTCCAGAGATCCTGTTCAACTCATGGACCCATATTTTAACCCAGACAAGGACACCACTTTTTTCCAGTATTGCTTTTCTGTGGCACACTACATAGTCATGTTTCATTTTTTTCTATATATAGTATCAGCACTTTGACTACAAGATGCTTTTTGAGGTTTACTGCCAGCTAACTATTTTTCCAGCTTATGGAATAAAAGTCAGTCTATTATTAAGGTAAGGGATTCTCTAAGTAGATTTGGAAACTATTTTGTTTGTAAAGATTGAACAAGCCCGCAGGACAAAGTGAGGAAATATTTAATCACAGAAACTGTAGTAACATTTCAGTGGAAGTTATAAAGAATAGTAGCCAGGTTATCTCTAATAACAATCTGTGTTATAATTCTATTAGATATTACATGCTTAACCCCCTACCCAGCAAATGTATTTGACGCAAGGGATACATAGCTATATAATAATAAACATATAACACAGCAATATTGTGTATAGTTTGCACTGCAGACAGAATTAAAAAATAAACTATTTAAATATACACATTTTTTATTTTTCACTTATTTATTCATCCAACATGGAAATATTTAGGAAATGAGCATCTAAGGACAGTATGCAACGTTCTTTATCTTGCAATTTTTCACACAGAGTTTAAAATGTTATTATAAAACCAAAAATGCAATTTTTGCTTATAGGTATTTGCAAGGACCCAGCAGGTATTGCTAGCAGCACAGCTTACTAAAAATTGCAATAGAATGTAAAAAGGATGTCTGCATTTGAGCATAATAACCACATACAGTAAATACAGTTAAATCATATATCTCTAAATTAAACATATAAAAAACTACTGCTATAGCAATCTTTTTTCAATCTCTGGACTGCTAATGTAATACGGACAGTGCATTAAATCCTTCCACTCCCTGGTTCTAGTAATGATATCATCTATTGAAACTTCCTGCACTGTTTCAAAGCAGGGGGTGGGCTTACATTTTCAGCAAATTTTCAGGCATACTACTAGTGGACTAGTGGCTTCTCGCAGATGAATTAATTCCTCTACAGGCTGGTAATTATAACTATAGTATACATGATAGTAAGTAACTAAAGGTGTATTTTTAGCTTTTAAAAAAACTGCTTTAACAAAATGACTTTTTAATGTTCTCTTTCTGTTCTGTAGATAAATGTACTATGACATGGCTTTTGCAAAAGCCTCACACTGTTAATTTGCCATGCAATCTGCCACTGTAAAAATAAAGATTTTTTTTTTTAAAACAGCTTTATTTGAATAAGTTATTAGTAAATCACCTATAATTTCTCAAACAACCCTGCCTATTGCCACATCCTCACTTACACCCCTAAAATTAAAGTGTCCATTTGAAATGTTGGGAATTATGGGAGATGAAGTTATACAACATATGGAGATCTGCCTCAGTTGTTTTTGTTTACTAAATTTTTCAAATAAAAGTAAGGAAGGGACTATACAAGGAAAAGGGGAAATATTTCCACATCAACATATGCTATAAATAGTGTAGATCAGAGTGGGTCATAAACCATATTATAATAATACATGCACATCTAACAGTTATATTGTCAATGACCTTTTGTTTTTTCGTCCACTGTTTCTAAAGACACACACACACACACACACACACACAACTCCCGATCTCCCCAAAAATTGACAATTATTTCAATTTATACAGCCATATCAATCTTAGGCTTCTCTAATATTTTTGGATAAGCTTTTCAAATGATTTAATATTTTTGGATACATTTTTAAAAGTGTTTTTCAAAGTTTTACAGTACAAAAAAAAAATTCATATGAAAAAAACATCAAGATATCAAAATATTAAATATTTTTCAAAGTATTAAATAATTTAAAAATAATTTGAAAAGCTTATCAAAAATATTTTATCAAGGCCTTAGTCATCCCAAAATTGTTTCAAAGTCTAATTTCATATGAGAGATCAATCCATTAATTAGTATTATAGAAATTGTACACAAAATGGTCCAACTTAATTAACAGTGCTCCCTCACACACACACACACACACAAACACATTCTCTATTTATATGGTCCACAGACAAATATAGATGGCAGTACCTACTGCATATCTCAAATATTGTCTCAGTACCAAATCTCACAAAATATACTAGGTTATTCACTAAATTCCAAACTGTAAAAAAGAGACATAAAAGGGAAAATTTCACCTGAAATAGCTAAGCTGTACCTATAGCTGACTTGTTTAAAGGAAAAGTATAGTGGTATAGTGTTCACACTATTGAGCCCTCTGCATCCCCGCTCCCTCTTGCTGCCCCCACCCCAGCAAATAAAGGGTTAAAAAATCCTTCACTTATCCGATTCCAGTGCCGATGTCACTCTGCGGTGGGGCTCCGCCTCCTCTGACGTCATCCTATGCAGGGACCTAATGCGTGTGCTCAGCTAGCGCATTAGGCCCTCCCCAAAGGAAAGCATTGCCTCAATGCATTCCTATCGGTTTTTCTCTGACAGTGGATGTCCTCATGCAGACTCCATAAAAGTTCAGGAAATCGACAGTCACTAGAACCAGTCTTAGTACTAAGACTTCTAAACATTGTCTAAACTGCAAAGTTTTACATTGCAGGACTAAGGGGAAAAGGGACACTGCACCCAGACCACTTCAATGAGATGAAGAAGAGTACCTTCAACCTCACATATATTTAGCCTCAATTTTTCGATTTGGCATTAAATTTGGTAAAGTTCACTGTTTAGTAAATAAACCCATAGATTTTGTTTGTGTTAATAAAACATGCAAACCCCTCTGAAAAATCCCCCAACAATAAGCCAACTTCTGAAAGAAAACCTTGAAATTCCGCATACTTCATTTAAGTCTTGGAAAATGGTCACAATTTAGACACATACCTGCCAGTGCATATCAAACTGTGGATTCTAAATGGGATATGCAAAACAGCAAAAAATCAATAATTGAACAAGGACTGAATCACACATACCAGCATAACCCATAAGGAGTTTATATAATATTGAAGGACCAGGAATTCTCCCTATAGCATCTTTTCATTTTTATTTTGTTTAATTTTGGGGGGAGTGGGCGGGGCATATCACCGGCAACCCCCACTTGTAGCCACTAGGTGAAGGCTGTTTAATAAAAGAAAAAAAGGGGACATTCTAATTTAGGGCTGCAGGGGTGGAGGGGGGTTCCGCGGTAGGGGAGGAATTGGGTTTGTTTGTGTTGCAGTTTTAATTTTTTGTGCACTACTAATTTATGGGCCTTGTGCCTATGTTTTTGTGTCTTTTTCATAGACATAGGATTCTTTAGATTGCATCTTTCCAAGGAGAACCCTCTGATCTACTGTATCAGGCTTCTCTGTTAAACACTCTTGTAATACCGTTCATTTCATGTATTTAGCATTGTGGAGATCAGAGCTTTATGAATAAAAGATGACACTTCCATTTTATGATATTTATTATGGTGATTAAAGCACCATTATGCAGCAATATATACATTAAGTAAGACGAAGGAAGACTATTTAGTGCATTATAAAGAAAACATACACATATTGAATAGACCTGATAGCAATCTAAAGAGGAAAGGAACATTTTAAAATATATCAGATCATGAGATATTATTTGACCGCTGCAGTTACATAATTTAAAAGTTATCTTAAACAGATAAGAGGGCATATTTTTATGTGCATTCCACTTGAGTCAGGTGTATCAGTGAGACTGATAAGCAGAAGAATGCAGTAGTTAAAATGGAAGATAATGAACTTGACAGGTAGTAGAATATTCGGGAGAATATGAAGTTTGTGAATGACAAAGAGATGTATATTTGGGCATTGTTACCATAGAGTACTGGAACATGAATAGCCTTAAGGTTCCTGGTGCCCTACTTGCTTTTCATGATTTAAGCACCCCTTGTACTGCACACTCTGACACCTAAACATACACAGTTTTAGAATCCTACAAGTAAACACAGTAACTAAACCACACACACACTCTCTCTCTCGCTCTCTCTACACCTGCATTCAAAATGATACTAACACTCTATGGCAAATCATATTTAAAAACTGACATCCAAGTATATTGAAACCCCCACACAACTACATACATTCAGACCAATAACACGCACAAACACATATTTCCACTTACACTTTGATATCTAAGCACACACCATGACAACTACATAATCTAAATACCAGTGTCCTAATGGTACCCCCAAATAATCCCTATCTTCTAACAGCCAAAATTATTTAAAGGACTACTCCAAGCATCATAAACACTACCGAGAGCGTTGGTGTCCCCTGCCCGCCATTTAAGCAGTGAAACCCTTTCTACCTGGCGGTGCAAGATTTTGCCTATTGGCTGAGAGTGACCATTCTCCTCTCTCAGCTAGTGAGCTAGCTTGGCTAAGGGATGCTCCTAATAGAAGCTTTCAGCTCTCACTTACGGCTGCACCCTGCAAACACAGGGTTAGATGTCAAAGGTTACTAAACAGATTGACTACTTACATTAGGGGTGTGCCAGGGCACTGAAGTGGTTTTGATGATTGGCATGTTCCTTTAAATTGCTTAATTTAGCTAACTCTGTCTCAGGTGCTCTTATTTGCATACACTGACTTTTTTTAGTCTGTACTTCTTCCAGAGAATATTTTCTTTATGCTTAACCAGTAGTAATGTAGCCCACTCCCAAGTGATTTTATGCACTGCCTTACACACAGAGGGTCATATTATAAATACTGGGTTATGATGAGAACACGGAATTATTGTGTGAGGTCAGAAGGTTGAACATGGCTGTGAGGCATCAAAGGTTGAAAGAAAGCAGGAATGTACAGTACATTTCCAAATATGTAGGTGCAGTTGAAGATGAGTAATATGAATCTGTAGTGAATTTGTTTTCAGAACTGGAAGATGTAACGTTGAATGTTTTACTCATCTGTTATGTTACTTACTGTCCATTTCTTATGTACCACAGAATACTGTGGTACTTTTCATATCAACTCGTCATATCAGGACATTGTTATTTGCCACAGCAACACAGTATTCCTGATGACTATTCCTATCTGCTATTAAACACAAATCCTGGACTCTATATTATAAACTGGACCCCACAACCTTTGTTAATCACAGAGCAGTAGGCATATGAGACTGTACTCCAAGCCACCGTGAAACCCAAAGAGTTAAGATGAATAAAATGTAATGGGGGAGCGACAGCCACACAGCTGGGGGCAATACTGGGTTCTTGCACAGTGGCTGTCACAGAGGCTGCATATCACACAGCCCAGTGTCTAGGATTGTAATTTGTCAAATGTCATCAGCAAATTACAGCTTCTCTCAAAGGGAGAAGGCGGGGAGTGGGAGAGCAGGATGGAAGTCAGGGAGAAGGAGAGAGAGAGAGAGAGAGAAAGAGAGAGACACTGAAAGGAGCAACTAATGGGATAAAGGAGAGGGAGGGATATTGGACCGGAGCTAATAAACCGCAAAGAGACTATTTCAGCTGTTTGCCTGCATGACTTCACTAAGAGTTCAATCCAAATATAACATGTCAAGTTTATAAAGTCCTTCTACAGCCCGTGGATAAAACTCACATAAAATTATTCAATCTATATGTAGCTATACAGAAATATATCTGTCTAGCGATCAATCAATCTATCTATATATAGCCTTGTGGCAGGCTTATGCAATGTATAATTATATACTGTATCTAAATACACACATATATTTGCCATTTATGAAACTGGCAAGCGATTATTATACACGTCTTGTCTTCAAATTAATGTTAATTATTTGCATGATTTCCTCTAGATATCCAGACTGATACTTTACATATACTGTAAAAATGAAAATCTTACATAGCAAGTGTTTTGACTTAAAATAATTGACTCCGAAATTACAGTTAAACCCTTGTATTATACCAGCATGTCTGAATAATGATTTTTATTCCACGTGTGATGTAAAAATGAATTCTGGTGTGACAGAGTAAATGATCCTTTACTTGACAGATAAATCTTCTCTCCTATAGACTTGATAAGGTCTTATTGTAGAGACGCAGAGCGAAGCTATTGTTCGGAAATGTCAGGGAGCAACCTCTGGGCTGTGATTTATCTACAAAGAGATATAGACCTTCTAGAAATAGCAACAGAGGACACTAGAAAAAAAAAATCAAAAAGAAAAAGAAATCGAATAACAGTTAAATATTCCTTGCCATCGGCAAGATGCTAAATGCTAACCATTACATTCAGGATCAAATCACACTGAATGGGAATATGTCAAAGATGATTTAAGGTGGTATAAAACAAGCACAAGATGGAGATCAGCATGTATTCGCTAACCAATGTTGATATTTTTCAAGTTCATATTTAGGGGGAGGGAAGCTGTGCTGCAGTGTGAAGCCATTTGTGATCGTTGTAATGCCTCAAAATGATATATATTGTAATAGTAGACAAGGTACAATTAGTGTCCTAGCAATTGTTGGTTATTAGTACTGTCATGTGACTCTTTGCTAGGAGCAGGTGCAAGCATCACAATTAGCCACAGTATAGTAAATATACCCACAATCATTACACCAGGGTCACAATTACCCAAATAGTTAGTAAATATACTCCGGTATTACACAAGAGACACAATTAGCTACAGTGTCAGTAAATATGCTGAAACCTTATGTAAACCTATCAAATAGGCAATTTTTGCAAAATTACAGATGACCACTGTCGATTATGAAGATTAAGAAGCTCCTAATACCTGGGGAGGTCCTGATAGCATTCATGAAGTCCTTTATTGCTAGGGCAAAGAGTAAGGGTGATAACTGTCCTATTTAATTGTCCTATTAAAGGAACACTATAGTATTTAACACTTTAGGGTCAGGAAAACACATTTGTATTCCTGACCCTAAAGTGTTAAAACACTATTTAGGATGCCGGCTCCCTCCCGCACCCCTTAATTAGGTTTAAAATGTACCTTTATTCCAGCACCTCGCAGGTCCACCGACACTGGCTCTGTTTCCTTGGCTGAGATCATCACGATCAAAGATATCAGTCAATCCAATGCATTCCCATAGGAAAGATTTTGGAAGGGGAGGGCGGGGGGCAAAAAGCCGCGTTGGCCAATCAACATCTTCCATAGAGATGCATTTAATCAATGCATCTCTATGGGTAAAGTTCAGCGCCTCCATGCAGAGCATGGAGACGCTGAACCTCAATGCAGCACTTCATGCAGCACTGACCCAGGGAGCACCTCTAGTGGCCGTCTAAGTGACTACCACTGGAGGTGTCCCTAGGGAGCAATGTAAACACTGCCTTTTCCCTGAAAAGGCAGTGTTTACATGAAAATATCTACAGGGAGGTGTAGTTGTTATGGTGACTATAGTTCCATTAAAGAATGGAGAAGTAGTAGAATTTGGTAACCCATACACCCACAACATCAGATGAAGTGGAACAAAGCTTATATCATCTTGAGAAAAGGCTCTTAAATCCAGGAGTACAGGTTTTTTCAAAGATAACTCCAGTTCATATGGTCAAATGCCTTCACAGCACTAACAGAAAAAAGCAAGAGCTATTCTGAAGAGGCTCTCGCCCCAGAAAAGTAAAAGCAAAATTGTCAGTAATGTAACCAAGAACTAGGGTATTTTCCCTCCTGGAAAAATAACAATGTGGACTCTTTGTATGTCGTGGGATCAGAGAAGGAGTTGTCAAAAGTAACAAAATGAACAAGTAGAATCTTCTGAAAAACACTATAATAAAAACTTAATTTAATGCCACCAAATATTTTAATTCCTGTCCTCTGCCTTTCTACAGCTATGCCCAGTGTGAGGCAATGGATGATTACAGTGAATTACATTAGAACTATGGAAGCCATCCCAGTTTCTTTGTGCCCCTTTTTTTACCTTTCCACTTTTCTACTACACTCGCTCCTCGAAAGAGAACATTTCTGCTGGAGCCTTGATATATCAATCTGTCAATTATGCTCTTCTCTAGGGCCCGATTAACTTTAAGGAAAACTATAGCATCAGAAACACAAACATGTATTACTAACCCTATTGTGTTAACCCCTTAAGGACACATGACATGTGTGACATGTCATGATTCCCTTTTATTCCAGAAGTTTGGTCCTTAAGGGATTAAAAACACTATCTAGCCCTCTGCCCCCCCTAAATACAGTAATATCTTACCTTTATTCAAGTCTGCTGGTGCTGGCTTTGCCCCTGATCAGCCTCCTTGGCTGACATCATCAGAAGTGATGATCTCAGCAAATCACAATGCTTTACCATTGGCAGAGATGATCAATTCTGATGATAAACCAAGGAGGCTGGCTGGTGGCAGAGTCAAATTCCACCCTGGCCAATGAGCATCCTCTCACCTCTAGTAGCCATCTGAGGAGTGTCCAGTGGAGGTATCCCTAGGCTTTAATGTAGACACTGCATTTTCTCTGAACTGCAAAAAGCCTGAAGGGAATGATTATACTCACCAGAACAACTACATTAAGTTATAGTTGTTCTGGTGACTATAATGTCCCTTTTAATACCATTGTACTGATCCCAATATCTTCTCCGATCGTCTTGAAACTTTCTATTGTATTCTCTATATTTGTATTTCTTGAAAAAATGCATTAAATAAGTAATGTAAAAAAATAAGAGAGAGGTAGGGAGTGTACTTCTAGGGCCATTCATTGGGTTTGGAGGAGAAGAAGAGATAAGCAGTTTAAAAATAATAATTTTTAACACATTAACTGCTTAGCACACACAGACATAATTTATACAGAAAAGCATTATACCACCTCTCCGTGCTTAGATGCACATTGCAGATATTTTTAAAATACCATGCATTACTGCACATTCAGAAAATGTAAGTGAATTGCACAAATAATAATAATAAAAGTGCTTAACCAGAAAAGATACATTAAGACATTCTCTGGTTTGCAAGTACATCCTGGGGATGTAATTTTTGCCCAACATCCAGGGGATGTTACTGTAGCCCCAAGGAGAAAGGCACAGCTTAGCAGAGGGGGCCTTGACAAGGCTTGGAGGTGGGCTAAGGGGGAGCCTGATGGTGATTGGGTGAGTATAGTTTAGGGATTGGACTGATATAAAAGGTGTGGGTGAGCTTGGTGACCGGACGCCCCCTGGTGGTCGGAAGGAAAATCGGGGAGAGACAGAAGCTGGTGAAGCACAGGATCTGGCCCTTGGAGGGCCCGACAGTGTTCAGGCAAGTGGGAGTTTACAGCCGGTGGCAGCAGGCCTCTCTGGTTTTGGGGTTGCTGCTGGAGAGCGTAGCAGGCATGCCAGGGCCTTTTCCCCTTCCTGGCCTGGTGCCAGTGCGGATGGAGGAGTAGTGGGCCCCTTAGGAGTGGGGGATGCCACTGGGGTTGACATCAGTCCCCCTCCTTTGCTTGTCTGGGGTCCCTTGGTTCCACAGGGTCTTGGGGGCGCAGCTGGGCCTTCCCGTGTGGGGGTTGAGGCTAAGGGCAACGCTGGGACGCTGGTGTCAAACGGGGGCCCCAGGGATGGTTGCACTTGCAGGTAATGGGGTGGCTACTGGGGGCAGGCCACGGGGTCCTTCCTATCAGGTTCGTCTGGGGAGGATGCGCATGGCATGGTTGGGCTGCCAGGGCCGTTGTCACCTTTGTCTTGGCTAGTGGGAAGCAGGTGGGTCAGTAGGACTGCACCTTGGGTGGCGCAGGGCCTGCTGTTAAGAGAAGAAGCAAGCAGGTGGACTGTAGGGGTCGCACTTTGGCCAAGGGTCCTGGGGCAACGGGGTGTAGGAATCAAAAAGGATCGCGCACTGTGCCGGGCAGAGTAGCAGATCCCCGGGTGCCATTAGGAGGCGCGCATTGAGTCCGTCTGCTAGTGTTGGGCAGGTCACGTCAGAGCCTAAGTGCAGTGTCCCCAGGGGTGCTGGTTTCACGTACCTCTCGGGAGCGCTCGGTGGCTTCATGGCGTGGATCTAGGCACAGGTCGTCCCAGGAGCGGAGCAGGGTTCCCAAGGGTAAGGCCAGCGGGGCCTCAGGGACTCATGACTGCCGGGAGGTCAGGTTCGGGGGCGAGATGCCAGGAGGCAGTCACAGCGCGCCTGGGGTTGCCAGGGAAGGGAGAGCATGGAACAGTAGAACCGGCCCATGCATTATTCTTCTTGTTCCAGGTCTGGCAGTGGATTGCATTCTGGATATCCCCGGCATCGGGTGGATTCCCGGGTTGGCATGAGGAGAGATGTGGCGGAGCATTCCATTCCGGTCCAGTGGGACTTCAAGGAGCAGCCCCAAGGCTGTCACCTGCGGAGGGCTTGGTTGTTGAGTCAGGCCCTACTGCATGTTCACTTGCTTTGTTACAATCCATTCAACACCTAATTGAGGCTTGGGGGAAGGGAGGTACACATAGGTCAGATGCGGGGTGTGTTTGGGCTCCGGAGGCGGGGGTCCCCACGGTGGCGGGGCAAGCACTGCAGGCTGATGCAGCAGAAGGGTTGTCTTCCAGGCCGGCGGCATATCCGACAAGGGACATGGCAGAGTTGTCGGGGGACATGCCGGTTGCAGCACGTCAGATCGCCTACGTTTCGTTTGCGGGCACCCTGGGCATGCACCTCAAACAGGACATGAAGGACAGCATCTGGAAGGGTGAGTTCATGGAGGTTTCCTTTGGAGGAATATATTGACCTCAAGGAGGAGAATAAGAAGGACCCTGAAAAAGAAGAGGAGGAGAAACAGAAGAGGTATGGTAAGATCCTTAAGTTGTTCGGGAACTGGTTGTTATCTGGATGGGATCTGGGAAGCTTATCGTACGTATGGGGGGATAGGGGCGTAGTGGAAATATGACAAACAGTTCTGCCAGCGGTTGGCAGCTAATCCAGGGATCTCCCTCTGTGGATGAAGCTGATGATGAATCAGAGGGCATCCCCCTTTCAGAAAATGACCGGCACAGAGGGGCAGTACCCCACGTCTGCAGCCAGGCCCGGACTGGCCATCGGGCATACCGGGCAAATGCCCGGTGGGCCGCGATGGCCGTTGGGCCGAGGCCGGCAGGGGAGATCACAGAATCTCCCCGGCCGGCCCCTGCAGGGCCAGCGCTATCCGAGCGCCAGCCTTGCTATGTGCCTCCATGGGCCGGTAGGGAGATCAAAGATCTCCCTCACCGACCCAGAGGCACTGTTACAGGTGGCCGCCGGCTGCGGAGGGAGGAGAGGACCGGCAGAGCTCTAACAAGCAGCTCCGCCGGGTCCTCTCGCAGGATTCTGAGCGTTGCCGCGGTTACCGCGGCAACGTTCATCTCTCGCGAGAGTGAACTCTAGCCTGCGGGTTAGAGTTCACTCTCACCACTGGACCACCAGGGAAGGCAGCACGGCCCCCCTCATTGCAGAACGGCTCCCCCCCTCCCAGGCTAAAGGTAAGAAGGGAGGGGGGAGGACATCACTTAAAAAAAAAAAAAATTATTAATAAAAAAAAAGTAAAATAAATTCCCTAACAGCCCCTCGCACCCCAGACACACAGCACCCAGACATACACAGCACCTCCCCCACACACAGCACCCACACACACAGCACCCCAGACACACACAGCACCCCCACACACACACACACACACACAGCACCCCCTCACACACACACAGCACCCCTCACACAGCACCCCCAGATACACACAGCACCCACACACACAGCACCCCCTCACACACACACACACACACAGCACCCCCAGACGCACACAGCACCCCCAGACGCACACAAGACCCTCAGACAGACAACACCCTCAGATATACAGCACACACATATACATATACAGCACACACCTCAGTGAGTTAACAAAGAAAATTAGAAACCTAGAATGTGACGGCAGATAAAAACACCCTCACACACAGCACCCCTCTTACACAAACACACTGTGCACCTCACACATACAATACGTCCAAATATATATATATATATATATATATATATATATATATATATATATACACACACACACACACACACTACAGCACCTCTCACACTGCACCACTACACACATTAAGATCCAGATACACGCTAGATCCCTTACCCTATACGCACTCTTAATCCTCTACACACACACAATCTTCTATACACACTCTGTGTCCCTTACACACTAGATCTCTTACACACACACACACACTACATTCCTTGTAAGCAAACACATACAACATTCTCTAAACACACCCTCTCTACAACCCCTACACACACTTCGTCACCTATACACACACTACTGCCCGTATGCACACACTCGCTACATCCCCTATAACACTATGCCCCTATACATGCACTCTCTACTGCCCCTAGCCACACATATTACACCACAAAATTGACCTATTTACACAATACCACACCACACTCTACACACAGGCAATCCCACAAGCAGGCGCCAAAACACATGCACCATTCACTTTCCTGGCCCTTTTGTCCTCTGGTATCCCACTTGTGGAGACACCAGAGACAATTTAAAAGCAAACACAGCGCAAGCATGTTATTACATTTGCTTGTGCTGCGCAGAACAAATACAGGGCCTTTTTCTAATGCTAGAGCTCTTCAGTGGGGCTCTGCGAATTGAACCAACATGCTCACTTTCAGAGGGGGCGGTCTTGTCATTAGTGATGACAAAACACACCCTCTCTGGCCCGCCCCCTTCTTGGGGGGCCGCTCTAATTGAAAAAGGCCCGGGCCTAATTTTTTTCTGAGTCCGGCCCTGTCTGCCGCTCATAAAAAGGGGTTTTGCTGGCTCTTTAACGAGGGGCAGTGCAAATGGGGCGCTACCTGCAAGTACAAGCATGACTGTTCGGGATGTGGTGGCTCCTACGGCCTGCACAGATGTTTCAAAAAAGGGAAAAGCCGTGCTGCAAGGGGAGACACAGCGTCCAGGGCAGCACCCATTGCCTCGGGGCCTTATGCCGGTGAAAGTAGATGCGATGCTGCCGTGGCTAAGCCTCTACGGTAATGTGGGCGATGCGGAATTGTTGCGGTCCGGTTTTACGCATGGATTTGTGATACTGTTACGGGACAGGGAGTTTGCTTTGAGCTTTTGTAACTTAAAGTCGGTGGGGGAATTTCCGGAGGTGGTTCAGGAAAAGCTTTTCAAGGAGGTTCTGTTGGGTCGGATGGCGGGGCAACCCATACAGCGGGAAATACTCTTGATCTCGCCTTCACCAATCTCTGTACCACCTCTAATCTCTCCAATATTCCTTTTCCTCTATCTGACCACCATATGCTGACTTCTGACATCGGCAAACCTAAAACCCAATTGACACCACTGTCTGAACATCAATCTCACAGAAACCTTCAATGTCTTGACCTAGTGCATTTCTCCACTAATCTCCAAACTCTCTTTTTACCTATCTCAAACTTCACCTGTCCTAGTTCTGCAACCTCCTTCTACAAATTCACCCTCTCCTCTCAACTAGACATCCTGGCATCTCCTACATTTAAATGCAGCAAGTGCCCCCAACAACATCCTTGGCACACCTAGCTGACTCGATACATCCAAAAATGCTCCAGAACTGCTGAATGCTGTTGGAGAAAGTCTCACTGTGCATCTGACTTTCTCCACTATAAATTTATGCTGCGCGCATACAGCTTTGCTCTTTTCTCTGCAAAAGTAAATTACTTCAAGACCCTA
This sequence comes from Pelobates cultripes, assembly GCA_933207985.1. Classification (NCBI taxonomy): domain Eukaryota; kingdom Metazoa; phylum Chordata; class Amphibia; order Anura; family Pelobatidae; genus Pelobates; species Pelobates cultripes. Next base: position 88,069,078 of record OW240923.1, on the reverse strand, counting down.
ATAACCACACTATCCCACGAACCCAAACGTTTAACGCTCTTCTTCACCCTATTGTTCCTCCTGCACCTACTAACTTGACCATCTCAGACTTGCAACTCACTTCACTGACAAGATCTCTATAATCAGGGAAATGATCTCTCATCTTTCTTCTTCCCCTTACAATACTTCCCTCACTTCCTCTGCTGTTCTATGTTCATGCTACAGCGGAAGAGTTTTCTGCTCTGCTCCAGTCCTCCCGCCCCACTACCTGCTCCCTAGATCCAATTCCCTCGCATCTCATACGTACTCTGTCTTCTTCTCTTTCTCTACCTCTCACTAAAACTCTCGATCTCTCTCTCTCCTCTGGCATATTTCCATCGCCCTTGCAACTGTAACCCTAATTCTAAAGAAGCCCAACATTGACCCTAACTCCCCGTCCAACTTCCGTTCTATCTCGCTACTGCCTTTTGCGTCCCAGATCCTTGAAAGTTGTGTATGCGAGACTGACAGACTTCCTCGAGTCCAACTCTCTGCTAGACCCGCTTCAGTCTGGGTTCCGCGCTAAGCACTCTGTGGAAACGGCACTAACCAAAGTATCCAATGATCTACTCGCTACATAATCTCGTGGTCACTACTCTATCCTAATTCTCCTTGACCTTTCTGCAGCTTTTGACACTGTTGTTCATCAACAGCTTCTTCTCATCCTCCGCAATATTGGTCTACAATATATTGCTCTCTCCTGGTGCTCCTCCTTCCTCTCCCTGTGCTCTTTCAGTGTTTTTTTCTCTGGCTCTGTTTCTTCTCCCCAACTCCTCTTTGTTGGTGTCCCTCAAAGTTCAATCCTTGTTCTCTATCTATATTGCCTCCCTTGGTAAACTCATTAGCTCCTTCCAATATAATTTCTATGTGGATGACACGCAAATCTATCTGTCCTCTCCAGATCTCTCCCTGTCCTTCATGACTAGTGTCTCTGACTGCCTCTCTGCTATTTCTAACTGGATGGATGCCCACTTCCTTAAACTCAACTTGACCAAAACTGAAATTCTGATCTTTCCTCCCTCAAGTGATGCTACTCCTGTGTCTGTCTCCCTCCAAGTCAACGGTGCTACCATCAGCTCCACCATGCAGGCTCACTGCCTAGGTGTTCTGTTTGACTGCGACCTCTCCTTCATGCCTCATGTTCAGTCTATTGCCAAATCCTGCCGCTTCCATCTAAAAAAAAAATGCGCGCATCCAACCCTACTTAACGCCAGATGCGAATAAGGTGCTGGTCCATTCCACTGTCCTTTCTCGCCTTGACTACTGTAATCCGCTTCTCAGTGGTCTTACGTGCTCCCAACTTGCGCCGTTACAGTCCATAATGAATGCGGCGGCGAGGCTCATCTTGCCGTCCGCACGCACCTCCCACGTCTCATCCTTCTGTCAATCCGTGCATTGGCTTCCTGTAAGATATAGGGCTCAATTTAAAATTCGGGTTCTTGCTTTCAAATCTCTACATAATGCTGCTCCCACCTATCTATCCTCTCTTATACACAAGTATGTCCCGTCTAAGCCCTTACGCTCTGCTGAAGATTACGTCTATCTTCTGTACGTACTCCCACCTCTGATGCTCGCCTTCAAGACTTCTCGAGGGCTGCACAGTTCTTGTGGAACTAACTTCCCTCCTCCATTAGATGCTCACCCAGTCTCCACTCCTTCAAAAAATCATTAAAAAACAACTTCTTCATAAAAGCATATCAATTAAACTGTTAATAGCTCCCGACTGATTCCTCTCTTGCAACTGTCATTAGTCTAATACTACCCTTACCTTTTGTGTCACTTTACCCCACTCACTCTAGCATGTAAGCTCATTGAGCAGGGCCCTCAACCCCTCTGTTCCTGTGTGTCCAACTTGTCTTGTTACAACTACATGTTTGTTCGTCCACCCACTGTAAAGCGCTATACATTAAGCTGTAGTGGTTCTGGTGTCCAGGCCATATGTTTGGCCCTTAAGAAAAAAAAAATTCTCTCGTTGAAAACTAAACTTAAAATATTTTTTTTTTTTTAAAACTCCTAGTTTTTTTGCCTGGCTCCTAGATTCCAAACAATTTGTCAAACCCTGCTTTAGGGCAACTGCCTTTAACATTATTATTAGGAATAAAACAGGTATGCTAAACATATGTCCTGCAGAGCTTGATGACAGAGTACAGCTGAAAACAAGGTTCCCATGCTTTCCAAGGCTGGTGAAATGCCCCTGGGGCATGTCAGTGATGGCATGTAAGTCACTGGTGGGTGATGCTCATAAAAGATACATCTAAGCCTAGAGAGTATCTGGCTGCCTATCAGACTAGCTGACCAACTTGCTGATCTTTATATATTAACAAGATTTATTAAAATAGAGACAGGCATGAATAGACTAGATGTGTGATCTTTTTGTCTGTGGAAGCAAACACTTAATAAGATTTTACAGAATAGACATAAGAGCAAGTAAAATAAGATGTTGAATGCACTTATTTATAACTTGGTGCCCAGGCAAGTATAAGTAGATGACAAATAATCTTACATTCTTCCACTTTTAAAGGATTTCAAACCATTTGTTTTTTTAAAGGAACACAGCACAATGTTTTATTTTAATTTTTTGCTTCTTTGGAGAACATGGTTTAGAATCTAACTAAATCCTTCAGGACTTCTCTAATGAGAACAAAATTATCAATAATGAAAACACTGGCAAATGTCAAGTTCATAATTAGGACAGTGAGACATTAAAACATGTTATATCCATATTCTGTCTGGATGTATGCCTTATTTACTACACCCAGTTTTGTTCAAAAAAAACAATACACTTTCTGTAGATCCAGCATTGGTGATGTATTTTCATTATTAGGTATTTCCGTTATGTCAAGGACAAGATGTATATGGTAATTTTTTGACAACTTTGTTACTTTACTATAATCGTTATTATCTCACTGTTATTATCAACAAAAAAACTAATTAGAGATTGTCATTGTTAAAAAAGAGATAAAGGAGATGTTAGGTGCAGAAAAACACTAGGTTTGATCCATCAATAACTTGCAAATAATTTGAAATTTTCAAAATTGTTTTCCAAAGTACTTAAAATCTTACCTCTTCTGCAAATCATGGAGCTAACCTGATCCAGCATTTTTGCTTGTTATAAAACTCCTCGTTCATGTTGGGCAGTGTTGTCCATAAAGTAATTGTCATAGAGAAGCATTGTAGACACTGAGCACATTTGGAAGCTATACCAAATAGATGAAAATACTAGACACGTGCAATTCGTTTCGTTCCGAATGTCAATTTGGACAAATTTTGGGCATTTTGTACATTCGGATACTTCCGAATAGCTGAATTGCCAAAATTCTCAAGTTTGCCAGATTTGCTGAACCGAACTGTCGAAGTCCCAAAGCGCCGAATGTCCGAATAGCGAAGTGCAGAATTTCTGATTTGCTGAATTGCCGAAGTACTAATATACCAAGTGGAAAAATGAAGAATGTTTCACTGTTTACCAGTTTAAATGAAGTATACACACATAGCCAGGATTCAGCTGTAAGCATTTGCAACACTTACAACAATCAAGTAACACGTTCATATAAAATGTAAGTTACTTAGTCAGTCAATGGATGGGAATGAGTAAGTAAGTAGATAACTTCCTAATTCACACTGTATTAGGGAGCTATCTACCAAAAGGCTGAAAGACCTAAATTGGTCTTTAAGCCAAATTTACTAATACTAAGTAAAAATTACTTACTATTAGTAGAGGCGTGTCTAATAAACAGTGAGCAGCCTGTGGCTGCCCACTGTTAAATTCCCCCTCCCCCCAAAAAAGTGTCCCCCCTCCCGAGCCCCCAAGCCAACTAATCAGAGTGCTGTGACAGGTAAATGTAGAGGCTTAAACCAACCAATCAGAGTGCTATGAGCCTAATTGCAGGCGGGCAAGGCTTTTAAAGCCTTCCCTCGCCCTGCGGAGCTCAGTCTGCGCAGTGCCCTCCATGGGGGAAGATGGACTTTTTCAGCGTCTGGGTTTTTTTTTTTTGTCTGATTTTTTTTTGAGAGGGCTCGGATTTTTTATTTGGCTTTTTTTGGAGCTGAAAAAAGAAGATTTTAGAAAAAAAGAACACATCAAATGGTTAGTTTTATTTCTTTTTTTACAGGTACTTAGTTATTGTTCCCCCCTCACTATTTTTAGGGTGAGGGGTAGGTAGGGGTTTATTATTTTTTTTGGGAGGGGGTGACTAGGGGTTTGGGGGGGTAACATTTTTGTTTAAGGCCCCCACCCACCGCTCAGGGGGTGAGGGGCCAGGGGGAGGACAATAGGTCCCCCCCTTATTCTAATTTAGGTCTCCCATCTGCCACTCAGGGGTGGGGGCCAGGAGGGAGGACAATAGGTTCCCCCCCTTATTGGTATTTAGGGCCCCCACCCGCCACTCAGGGGTGGGGGCGGGGACAATAGGTCCCCCCCCCCATTCTCATTTAGGGCCCTACCTTATTGGTATTTAGTGCCCAACCTGCCGCTCAGGGGTGGGGGGGTCATGGGGGAGGACAATAATTCCCCCCATTCTAATTTAGGGCCCCCTACCCGCCACTCAGGGGTGGGGTTGGGAGGGAGGACAATTGGTATTTAGGGCCCCCATCCACCGCTCAGGGGTGGGAACCGGGGGAATTTAGGGCCCCCCCTATTGGTTTTTAGGGCCCCAACCCGCCACTCAGGGGTGGGGGCTATGGGGGAGGACAATAGGTTCCCCCTCTTATTCTAATTTATGGCCCCCACCCGCCGCTCAGGGGTGGGGGCCAGGGGAGAGGACAATAGGTCCCCCCTTATTCTAATTTAGGGTCCCCACCTGACGCTCAGGGGTGGGGGCGGGGGGGAGGACAATAGGTCCCCCCTTAGTCTAATTTAGGGCCCCCACCTGTTGCTCAGGGCACGGGTGGGGGGACCAGGGGAGAGGACAATGGGACCCCACTTATTGGTATTTAAAGCCCCCACCCACCACTTGGGGTTTTTTGGGTTGTTTTTTTTTTGTAACAGTGAGCAGCCACAGACTCCACGGGAAATCAGGTTTATTGACAAAATGTACAGACTTTCAGCTTTTTGCAATGGAAAAATTAAACAAAAGCAATTGAAATAGCTCAACACAACATATGCTACAATTGTTTTCCACAAATTTAACTGAATATGCAACTTATAATTACTATTCCAGTCTCATTTATTTAACCCCTTCACGGCAAGCATCTTTATTCTTTAATGCTTAAAGCGGCACTGTCATGCCGAATCCCGTTTTTTTTTTTAACCCCCCTCCCGCCTCCACTACATCCAATTGACCCACTAGTCACCCCCAAATACCCCTAAGCCAGGGCCGGACTGGCCCACCGGGATACCGGGAAATTTCCCGGTGGGCCGCGGCACCTGGGGGCCGGCCGCGTTCCTGGGCCGGCCCTTTAAATACTGCAGCCGCCCGAGCGCTCTGTTAAGAGCCCCAGGGCGGCTGCAGCCTGCCTGTAGCGCGGTCGAAGCTGCCGCTGGTCCGCTGGTGGTCGAAGCCGGGAGTCGTCGGAGGATAGACGCTGAGGCAGACTTCCCGCTAGTCCGCCGTGTTACAGGCGAAACAGAAACCCTGTTCCTACGCTGAGTTTCCTTGTTTAACCGTCGGGATTGACAGGAAGCGCACACTCAGTGCACCTTCCCATCACCGGCCGCCACCGCAGAGACCGAAGTGCAGCCCCGCCAATGCCTACAGGAGGGGTAAGAAGAGGAGGAGGGGGGGGGCAAGAAGAGAGGAGTGAGGGGGGGCAAGAAGAGAGGAAGGAGGGGGAACAAAAAGAGGGAGGGGGGGAATAAAAGAGGGGAACAAGAAGAGGGGAGGGAGGGAAATAAGAAGAGGGGGGGAATAAGAAGAGGGAGTGGGAGGGGAACAAGAAGAGGGGGAGGGAGGGAAATAAGAAGAGGGAAGGGAGGGGAATAAGAAGAGGGGGGGAATAAGAAGAGGGGAGGGAATAAGAAGAGGGGAGGGAGGGAAATAAGAAGAGGGGAGGGAGGGAGTAAGAAGGAGAAGAGATAAGAAAAAGAGGGGGGTAAGAAGAAGAAGGGGTGAGTAAGAAAAAGATGGGGGAGTAAGAAAAGGGGGAGGGGGAGTAAGCAGGAGGGGAGATAAGAAAAAGAGGGGGGTAAGAAGAAGAAGGGGTGAGTAAGAAGAAGAAGAGGGGGGTAAGAAGAAAAAGGAGGAGTAAGAAGAGTAAAGGGGAGTAAGAAGAGTAAGGGGGAGGAAGAAGAAGGGGGGTAAGAAGAAGTAGGAGGGTTAAGAAGAAGAAGGGGGGTAAGAAGAAGAAGAGGGGGGTAAGAAGAAAAAGGAGGAGTAAGAAGAAGAAGGGGGAGTAAGAAGAGTAAGGGGGAGGAAGAAGAAGGGGGTAAGAAGAAATAGGAGGGTTAAGAAGAAGAAGGGGGGAGTAAGAAGAAGAAGGGGGGTAAGAAGAACAGGTGGGGGAGTAAGACGACCAAGGAGGGAAGTAAGTAAGATGACGCAGCTCCCCCAGCGGCTGCCAGGACAAGTCCGCCAGCGGCCGCCAAAAGACCTCCCCAGCGGCCGACAGGACATGTCCCCCAGATGCCCCCAGAAGACCTCCCCAGCGGTAAAAGTCTCCCAGCAGCCCCCAGAAGACCTCCCCCTGGCAGGTATAAGTAATGTGTCTGTCTGTCTGTGTCATGGTGTCTGTATGTATGGTGTGTGTGTGTCTGTTTGTCTGTGTCATGGTGTCTGTCTGTGTCATGGTGTCTGTATGGTGTGTGTGTGTGTGTGTCTGTCCGTCATGGGGTGTGTGTGTGTCTGTCATTCATGGGGTGTGTGTGTCTGTCTGTCCGTCATGGGGTGTGTGTGTCTGTCTGTCTGTCATGGGGTGTGGGTGTCAGTCTGTCTGTCATGGGGTGTGTGCGTGTCTGTCTGTCATTCATGGTGTGTGTGTGTGTGTGTGTCTGTCCGTCATGGTGTGTGTGTGTCTATCTGTCCGTCATGGTGTGTGTCTGTCTGTGTCATGGTCTGTCATGGTGTGTGTGTGTGTCTGTCACGGGGTGTGTATCTGTCATGGTATATGTGTGTTTCTGTGTCTGTCATGGTGTAAATGTGTGTTTAAAAATAGTGTTTTTGCTCACCTTTTTTTTTCCCCACGCAGCGTGCTGGTCTCCCTCGACTGGCCCTGCCTCTATAGCTGAGATCATCAAGCTTGATGATCTCAGCCAATCCAATGCTTTGCCATAGGAGTGGCTGCAAAACGCCACTCCAATTAGCATCTCCTCATAGAGATGCATTGAATCAATGTATCTCTATGGGGAACGTTCAGCACCTACAGAGTGTGGAGGCCCTGAATGTAGGTGCACTAACACAGGAAGCACCTCTAGTGACTGTCTGAGTGACTGTCACTAGCAGTGTCACTTTGAAGCAATGTAAACACTGCCTTTTGTCTGAAAAGTCAGTGTTTACGTTGAAAAGCCTGTAGGGACATGCTATAGACACCACATTAAGCTGTGTGTGTGCGTCTGCTAGTGAGTGAGATTGCTTGCATGCGTGTGCCTGCTAGTGAGTGAGCTTGTGTTTTTATGTCAATGAGCTGATGTATATCAGTAAGATTGTTTGTCTATGAGGCTGTGTATCAATGAGCTTGTGTGTGTCACTGAAATTGCCTGTGTCTGCATGTGCGTATGCTTACTGTATAATTAAACGTTTTACCCTGAAAGGACCAATATTTTATATTAGAAAAAGCAATATATATATATATATATATAACTCAATCATCTGTCCTGGCAAGACATAGCCTTACATATTACACGCGACAATATATGGCGCAGTGACTTATGGGGCTGGCACAATTTTTTTTTCCAGGGCTGCTTTGTATCCCCAGTCCGGCCCTGCCCTAAGCCCCCCAGATTACCTCTTTTTAAATCTTTATTTTCTGCCCCGATCTATATTCAGGGCGCCGCCATCTTTGTGTGGGTAGGTGAAGTCCCTCAGGGACACGTCATCAGCCCACACTAGACAGACTGTGAGATTCCCGCACATGCCCAGTGAAACACCTGGACATGCGAACGGGAATTTCATCTATTCATTCATTCATCAGACGAACAAACTAACACTGTGTATCTGTGTATCAGTGTTAGTTTGTTCGTTCAGTTTATTACAAGGAGGGAGCTACCGGCACGCAGCTCCCTCCTTGTAATATGTAAAGATAGAAGCGGCAGGGAGCAGTACTCCCCGCCACTTCATAAGCCCCCCAGGTCCCCCTCTCACTCTATGGGGATCAATATGACCCCCATAATAGCACAAGGGAGATTAAAATCTCCCAAATGCCCCTACTCGCTATACCGCGAGTAGGGGCATGTCTACTAAAAAACAAATTACAATAAGGGGGGCGGACCCATTATCCTATCCTATCCTTATAAAACAATAAGGGG
>OW240923.1:88034769-88050981 GCA_933207985.1 Pelobates cultripes | reverse complement strand
CCCCCTCTTTCTCTTTCTCCCCATATCTCTGTTCCCCCCTCTTTCTCCCCCCTCCCCATATCTCTATTGCCCCCTCTTACTCAAGTCTGAGGGGGCCGGCCGTTTCATGCTGGAGCCGCCGGACCAGGTGGCAGCCTCGCCGGTCCGGCGGCATTCCTCTCACTAACGCTGAAGGAGGAGGAGCATGTCTCTCTGTCATGCTCCCTGCGGTTCCCACAATTCCCAGCACAGGATGTGGGAACCTCAAAGGAGCATGACAGACACATGCTCCTCCTCCTCCTTCAGTGTTAGTGAGAGGAATGCCGCCGGACCGGCGAGGCTGCCACCCGGTCCGGCGGCTCCAGCATGAAACGGCCGGCCCCCTCACAGTGTGCCACCGGGCCGGCCACCCGGTGGCACCTTCCGCTGAAGTCACCATATCCAGCCCTGCCGCCGGGCCCCCTGAAGGCGGCCCTGGCGGCGGCCCCCCTCCCGGCCGGGCCCTCGGACCATGTCCGAAGTGCCCGACCGGTCAGTCCGCCCCTGCCTGGATGTACTGTTGAAATCACTCTCACCTGCTTTAAAAGCCAGGCATGGTATTATTATTTACTTCTATCTCTGGTGCCATCCAAGTAGATCTATAACATTGCTGTATGGAGAGATCATATACTCAATGACTAGGTGCCAATACTCCACAGCACTCCCTCAAATGCCCAGTAAATTCAAATATAATACAAAAATAGATTGCACGCTAGTCTACTCCTAAAAGGTACACATACATGCTTTATTGAACCAAACCGGTTATAACACACACAAATGAAATAATCAAATGGAGCACCAAATCAAATTTGAAGTAACAACAATAAGGCAAAAATTAAACAGTGGTACTAACCACAACTTACTCAAGCCTATCCTGGCAGAAACACAAGCCCCTAATACCCCCAACATTTTGGCACCTCCTGGCTGCCTTTCTCAAGGGTGTTTGTATTGTAGCTTACCAATATCCATTTAAATACCCCGACATACAGCTGATGGCAATCAGACACCAATCCGATCTGATCCCAGAAGTGACATCATCACCTCCGGTTTCGGTCCGTGATACCATATCCCCCAATATACACCCACAAAAAATTGTACTAAATATCATTCATATTGCATAGTTTACATATGCCCCAAAATGCTATATGCACACCGGAGATAGAATACTCACACATCTCTGTGTGGACAAACTTGCGCATGCGCATCCACCCGCAACTGTCCTATACCACCATACCTCTTCCTGGAACCTGCCCGTCATTAAGATTTTGGCTATTAGATCATGCATAAGCCGTCGCGCATGCGCTGAACCAATACTAGTACCGCAACATATAATTAAGCTTAACTGGATAAGTGACATATATGGGATACAAACAGAAAACCAGTATAAGCTTATTAACAGTATTAATTACAATATTAACTGTGACTTATTACACATAAAACCACCACCAAATACCACTATATATGTAGAAGAAGCAATATAAAAGTAGACAAAAGGTACAATAGTTTAATATCTCTAACTCTATCTGCATATGTGCATATATACCTATATATAGGGAAAAAAGACAGTATTACTAGATGATATAATCCATCATTAACAGAAAAACAACCATTAACAATGGTTCAAATAACAGTTTAGTTTACCTCTTAATATTCGTCATAATGAGCATCTGTACACCCAAAGTATAATACTAAATATCAAACATATATTACTAACTATACCATTAGTCACTCTACATAAAACATTTTTCACACATATAGCACCTATATAACAGAAGGTGCCCTTTTATTATGATTATGAATATCAACATAGTGGCAAATTCTTTTTATCTGTTTTCCAATACGTATGGGCAAATTGCCACTATAAATCCTACAAAGGTAATACAAGTAAACTATCCCATGGACGTAGTATTAATTAGTACCATAGCTCATTCTGATAACTTAAAAAAGGCTAACAAGATAATAGTAGGCTATGGACAAATTGACCAGAAATCTATATATACACTACATCCAGCACTAAATAGTTGCTGCCCTGAGCACACATATATGTATCTGCTCTATTCAAAATAATTTTATCAAATGAAATTCTTCCAAAATTTCTACAAATGAAATTCTTCCATAATATTTTCAGACAGATCTCTACTGATGCCGTCCAATGCCATATCGATCATCCACATAACTCTTCTTGTCCAAAGGATATCCACTCTCCCAGATAAATGTCCTATTGCACCATAATGAAGCCTACAACAATAGAACAATAAAACCAATACAAATACAAACTATACACAGGCAGAGAAATTACCAAAATTTGCAATAGCCTGACTATAAAAATGGAGAAAAATCTCTTTCCTCATTGAGACCTTTCGGGTATAGTGTCTGCAGTTTGTATATCCAGTATAATTCAATCCAAGTACATGTCACATGTAATTGCATTATGACATCATGCAATGACATCACATAATACTTGTATCTGCAGCAGCACTTCCATTTGTGTGTGTCTGTGTTAATCTTTTCTCTGTTTGTACAAGTGGTTTCATTGCATGTTGCATTGTTGCTTACTCCATGCATAATTAACATGTAGAACTAGCAAATTCTATAGCTTTTACACACTTGATTGGACATTGAATGAATTTGCAAACCAATGAATGAGCTAGGCAAAAAAAAATGTTTAAGATTTGCAGCATGGTACTGATCAGAATTGGCAACATGGGAATAGATAACAAAAGAAGGTCACTTGGAGAGCGAAGAGAATGATAAGGTGTGTATTTAATTAAACAGTAAATGTAATCAGGTATAATTGTTAAGGGCTTCGTAAACTGGTGTCAGTAGTTTAAAATGGGTCCAAAAGGGTATCAATGCCAATGTAAGGACAGACAAACAGTGTGGTGTGAAAATAGCAGTAAGTCAGGATAAGCCACGAGGCAGCATTATTATTATTATTATTATTTTAGCCATGTATATAGCGCCAACAGATTCCGTAGTGCTTCACAATATTATTAGAGTGGGGATTTAACTATAAATAGGACAGTTACAAGAGTGTTGCCCTTTAGGAGAGAGCAAGAGACAGGTATAGAGGTTACTCTGGGAGGCCATAAGCTTTCCTAAGGCACCTCTTAAACGATTGAAGACTAGGGGAGAGTCTGATGGTGGTAGGCAGGCAATTCCATAGGAATGGAGCCGCCTGCGAGAAGTCCTGCAAGCGCGAGTTGGCCGTACGGGTGCGAGCAGCGCATAGGAGAAGGTCACAGGCAGTGCAGAGAGACCGAGAAGGGGCATACCTATGGATCTGGGAGGAGACATAAGTGGGGCTAGAATTGTTCAGTGCTTTATAGGTATGAGTTAGCACTTTGAATTGACTCTGATAGGATACAGGAAGCCAATGTAAGGACTGACAGAGAGGTGAGGTGTGAGAGGACCGACTAGAGAGGAAAATCAGTCTGGTGGCAGCATTCATTACAGACTGTAGCGGGGCAGTACGGCTATTGGGAAGATCAATTAGGAGAGAGTTACAATAGTTCATGCGATAGATTACTAGAGCATGGACAAGCTCTTTAGTGGCAGTGAGGTGAGAGCAGAAACCCTACTCCATCACCTTTATTTTCAGAGTTTCTTGGGTTGTGGGAAAATTGAAGACCAGGCAGGGGTAGCAGTGTCAGAGGGAGAGAGCAATGTTTCCATGTTTCAGTTAATGCTAGTATTATAGGGAACGAGAGATGAAAAGATCATGCACAGCTGTGGATTTAGTAAAACTGCAAACAGAGCGTGCATTCCAGAGGGCAGTGTGAACGGAGGATTTAAAGGAAGAGTAGCGTGAGATGGGTATGAGAGTGGAGTGATTTTTGCTCAGGACACCCAAACCTTACAGTATGCAGCCCAGGTCCTCGGGGGCCAAGGATTATCTCAAGAATCTGCCAAGCATGCTGTCCTGAGCTGCCAGATCTCCTCCGGGCACACCTGTCCATCCTTCTGCGCCCCGAAATTGGAACCACTACAAACGAGAGAAGTTGTCAGCCACCACATTCAAGTACCCCGCAACATGCTGAGTGCAGAACACCACATTGAGCGACCTACACAGCAGGACAAATCTACGCAAAAAGCACACCACTGGAGCAGACGCGTCCAAAAAATTGTTCACCGCGTGCACCACGGACATGTTATCTGTGTAAAAGACCACCTTTCTATCCTGAAGCAAGGCACCCGACAGAGAAAGAGCCATCACCAGTGGAAAAATTGTGGATTGCGGATAAGCGGGCTACCGAGCCAGGCCTCTGGCCAAGGCTCCACACACCACCTACCCTCCCGAAGTACACCGACACCAATGCCTTCCGAAAGATCACAGTGCCATTAAAATGAGCAAGGAACTTGTTCCAGACCCCCAGGTCTGCCTTCATAGCCAGGGCCACTAGAAGAAAATGGTGCTGTGACCGTACACCGGCCGTCACCCGGGACAGACTACGGCTGAAAGCTCTACCCATGGGGATGAACCAACAAGCAAAGTTCAGTTTCCCAATCAACGACTGCAACTGCTTCAAAGTAGCTTTCCGAGACCGACACACCTCGCCCACTGCCACGCACAGCCCCAGCAGCTTGTCCCTCGGGAGCCGACACTCACCCCTAAGTCAATCTCCAAACCCAAGTAGCTAAGACAATCAGTTGGCCCCTCTGTCTTGCCCTCCGCCAAGGGCACCCCAAACATCCCAGCCACCCATTCCAGCTTCCGCAGCCAATAGAGGCACGCCGGACCCACACATAAGAAATCGTCCAGGTAGTGCATTATCGAATAAACACCCGCCTCTGTGCAAACCACCCATTCTAAACATCTCGAAATAGGAGCAAGAGATGGAGCAGCCCATCGGGAGGCAAAGATCCACGAAGTACCGTCCCTTGAAGAAACAGCCCAGCAAATGATAACACGCCGGGTGAACTGGCAGCAACCGAAATGTCGCCTCAATATTCACCTTTGCCATCAACGCGGCCGGCCCAGCATTTTTAACCAGCTTGACTGCCTGGTCGAATGGTGTGTAAGAGACTAAACACAGGTCCTTGTCAATGTGTTCATTGACCGAACTCCCCTTGGGAGAGGAGAGATGGTGAATGAGTTGAAATTTACCCTCCTCTTACTTGGGGACCACTCCCAACGGGGACAAACGCAAATTATCCAGTGGGGCCATGGCAAATGGCCCCGCCATCCTCCCTAGTTGAACCTCCTTAAGCAGCTTGTCCCGCACCACCGAGGACATTCCCCCACCGAACGCAAATTATGAAAACTCAAGGAAATCTCCCGCTCCTGAAATGGTATGCTAAAACCTTCCGAAAACCCAGCCCTCAACAAGTCAGTGGCAGCCTTGTTACCATAGCAGTTTAGCCATGGCAGCATCGTGTCTAACTTCACTGGGGTTATGCCCCGGGGCAGCTGGTATGGAACCAGACGCCACTGGTTCCCTGGCGACCCCTCCTTTCCCTTTCTTAAAGCACCCAGAGCACTCATGTTTGAACCTGCACGTCATTCCCCACTTACACTGCCCCTCATTGAAGATCCAGCAAATTCCCTTCTTGAATGAGGCCGACTTGGCGGACTTGCCGGACTGAAAGGGGGACGCCTTCTGCGCCATCATCAGCTTCAGCCACAATGGGAGGTCCATCTGGTCCCACCGCATTCTGGGGTTGGCCGGTAGCCACTGCTGAAACTGCTCGTCATACTGCTACCACTCCAGGCTCCCGGACGTGTGGTACGCTTTCCAGATGATGTAGAGATAACAGAACAGGGAAGAACAGGTCCCCGGTGATTTCTCACCAATCACACTGGCCAGAATACAAAATGCCCGCAGCCAGTTGCAGAAGGACTTCGGAATTTTCCGATAGCACTTCTTCTTCTCATCCTCTTTCTTTTTTTAACGTCCTTTTTATCCTCCTCCTTGAAGTCGATATACTCCTCCAACGGCAGAAGTGAAAACACCTCGACAAACTGACCCTTCCAGATCCTCTCCTTCACGTCTACCTTGAGGTACACCCCTAACGGCCCTGTGAAAGATACGTCCACATTCTGTTGTGCTGCGTCTGGAATGCCCCCCCACCGCCAGCATCTCCTACTCGCTGCCTGACTCCTCCACTCTCTGCCACCAGGCCGCGGCAACGCCGGTATTGGACTCACCGTGCGCACTTCCTCAGACCCCTGGCCTCCTACAATGGCCTGATCTGTCGCACTCTTGCCGCCTCCCGCACCTCCAGGGCCAGGGCACAGCCTTGCTGGGGGCCTCCTCCTCCGGCCTCCAAATCCATGCCGCAAACGCACCTCCGAGCTGCTCCTGCACCCAGAGGCTGTCAATCAGGGCCTCCACCAAGTCCATGTTGCAAGAAAAAGACACAAGCTCATCAGGCTGAATACACCAACCCAATCTGTTGAGAAGCTTAGTTGTGCCAAATCAAGATGGCCGCCCTATATATTCTAGGCCTGCCCCCATCTTAACCAGCCAATCCTAGCCATCCCCCCTTAAGCCCACCTCCTAGCCCTGTCAAAACCTCAATTTCACTTTAGCTAAACTTGTTCCATGGGGTTACAGGATGGGGGAAGAAATGGGGATACACAAATCAAAATTAACTCCAAGTCAGTGAGCTTGAGGAGGTTGGGGTAATGGAAGTTCAATTGACTTTCTTATAGGGATGGAGGTGGAATATTTGAAAGGGGGAATGATTGGAAATTCAGTTTTAGAAAGATTGTGTAAGACATCCGGTTAGATATAGATATTTCTTAAAGGTATACTATAAGTGCCAGGAATACAAAGCTGTATTTTGTATTCCTATGTGGAAAAAACGGACACTGGGATGTCCTCACGCAGAGTGTGGGAACGTCCAGCGTCAGTAACCAGAACAAAGGTCTGTTAGGATTCAGAAAGTAGCTCCAGTGGTTGTGAGACAGCCATTTGGGGCAGACTTAGTGCTGCATTGTAAACATGGAACTCTGGAACTGCAATATTTAACATTGCTGTACTAAGTGCAATAGGGACACTGTACCCATACCAGTTCAATGAGCGAAAGTGGTCTGGGTGCCTACATTGTTCCTTTAACCCCTTAAGGACACATGACATGTGTGACATGTCATGATTCTCTTTTATTCCAGAAGTTTGGTATCAAAGGGGTTAAGCATTACAGGGGGAAGATAGACTAGGGGGGAGAGGTAAATCGAAATGTGTACTTAGAATACAAATCTATGGACTTGAAAGAAGGGGTGTAAATGGAGAACAAAACAGAGCCAAGAACTGAGCTTTGGTGTATAAAAAGTGTAGTATGAAGGAGGGGGCACCAGAGAAGGAATCACTACATGAGTTGTGGGAAAGATTGGATTAGAACCAGAGAATTACAGAGTCTCAAAGGTCAAAGTTGTGGAAGTTTTAAAAAAGGAGTGAGAGGTTGACAGGGTCAAAAGTAGCAGAGAGGTTGATGAGAATTAAAGGAGAGTAATAACCTAGATTTAACAGAAAGGATTTTTTTTAAACTTTAGTAACAGCCATTTCAATAGAATAAAAGAAGAAACCAGAGTGAAGATGGTCAAGGAAAGATTTAGTATTGATAAAGTTAATTAGATTAGTTGTATTCAAGCCTAGACAATCTAGACACTTGGAAGTGAGGGGGATATGAATGCTGGATGGTATTTAGAAGTAGAATGGCCTCTTTATGATGAGATTGATTATTGCATTTTTTTTAAATCATATGTTTGATTCAAAACTTGGTGAAAAAGGTTGGATAAGGTGAGAAGGGTCACATGTGTTGGGTCAAGAGGCAAAAAAAGTAAAAACACCAGATGTCACGGGGAAAGGTATTTTGAGTGGTTGAAGGAACATAATTAAGTGGAGAAAGGGGAGATAGTCCTAATTAGGTAAATCTGTAAAGTGATGTGTACAATTTCTGGCTGCAAGGTTAGTGTGGGGAGGGATTGCAGTGGAGTGGAATAGGGTGTTTAACCCCTTAAGGACCAAACTTCTGGAATAAAGGGAATCATGACATGTCACACTATAGTCACCTGAACAACTTTAGCTTAATGAAGCAGTTTTGGTGTATAGAACATGCCCCTGCAGCCTCACTGCTCAATCCTATGCCATTTAGGAGTTAAATCCCTTTGTTTATGAACCCTAGTCACACCTCCCTGCATGTGACTTGCACAGCCTTCCATAAACACTTCCTGTAAAGAGAGCCCTATTTAGGCTTTCTTTATTGCAAGTTCTGTTTAATTAAGATTTTCTTATCCCCTGCTATGTTAATAGCTTGCTAGACCCTGCAAGAGCCTCCTGTATGTCATTACAGTTTAATTTAGAGATTGAGATACAATTATTTAAGGTAAATTACATCTGTTTGAAAGTGAAACCAGTTTTTTTTTATCATGCAGGCTCTGTCAATCATAGCCAGGGGAGGTGTGGCTAGGGCTGAATAAACAGAAACAAAGTGATTTAACTCCTAAATGAAAGGGAATTGAGCAGTGAAATTGCAGGGGAATGATCTATACACTAAAACTGCTTTATTTAGCTAAAGTAATTTACGTGACTATAGTTAGTGTTGAGAAGATGTTTTTGGTCAGGAGATTCTGCTAAGTTAGTAAGATACTCACTGTTTGGTGAGGAAGGTGGCTATAAGAATGTGGCATGAATTTGAAATGAAAGACATCTGTGGTGGTGCAAGACTTATTCCAACAACCTTCATCTGTATGAGAACATCGTTGTAGATATGGTGTTATGTCAAATCCCTCCCTTACACATAACTCACACACTGGAACAGGCCATGCTACAATACAAGGTTGTCACCTTATGTATTCAATTGATAAACCATGCCACGGAAAAATTAAGTCAGGTCATATTTTGAATTTTGTATAGTAAAGATCCTGTGCATTTCAATGCATATTGTAATGTATGTGGCTTGAAAAAAAGATATTATACTGTGTTGTACAATTTGTGAATGAGATGTATAAGTCAGTTCTGCAATAAAACACATAAAAACATATAACTGTGCAGCCATTGCACAAAACAGGTACATTCAACATATTCCCAGATAGCTCAGATCTTAGCGCACATTATTACTGAATGGCGCTCAGAGCACACACATACAGTTAAATTGCCATGGAGCCAAAGTCTTTCCCATAGTCTTTCATTATAAGAATGGGCTCCATGGCATAGCTATCTGGGGTATCACCGCTCAAACAGGGCCAGCACCGAATGACCCGGCTTTCGTGTCTCCGCAGGGGAAAATCAAGCGTTTCAACATGGGTCATAGTCTAAAGGCAGCAGGCGGGCAACCAGGCTCCTCCAATGCACAGTGGCGAGATTGATCTCGTCACACCTATCAGCCCAGAATCTTAATTTCTAAGAATAGGATTACAAATTATACTATTACTTACGCTGGTGGAGTGCCTAAAATGATCTGTCAGCCTTCTAGATGAAGGCTCGGAATCACATAAAAAGGGGAATATATAATAGTGAAGTACTGCAAAGATAAATGGCCCTATTAGGATCATAGAGAAAGAATATCTCAATAAATTTATAAATATCCTTTCTAAAATTCAATTTATTAACAAAGCTATAAGCTAATATAATTAATAAAATCAATTATATAAAATACAATCAATAATAAAAAAATTACAATAGTAAAAAACACAGCTAGAATAAATAATCCATTTAGCCTCTTGCAGGATAAAATTGAAAGAGTATAGGCAGTTAGAGACTGCTATTCACGAGCACCTTTTGTTCCAAATGGAACTCAGTCTGCTGCCGTTGTCCCGAACCATAAATCTTAACTCCTCCATGGAGAGATAATTGGCAGAGCTCCCAGGTGGTTTGTAAAGTGCACTGTGCTCTTTTCTCAGATGCTCTTAGTCCGCGGGCTCTGCGGAAGGTTTCAGGTTTGCGGGATTCCGAAGACGCCATCGCCCACTCTGTTACGTCACTGTGTAACTTGCGCTACTACGTCACTGCGTCTACACTTTTCGCCTATTGGCTTCCTCAGGACGTCAATGTGATCACATCACAAATTTGTCTGTTGTCATTCAAATAAATCTTATTGTAGCACTTTGTGCACACCTGCAATTGGTAGCGCTGCCCTCATTTTGTGTATCGATATCCCCTGCTTGGAGCAGCAGAGGGAGGTGCCTGCAGCACAATAAGGACTCATCTTTGTTTTTTGTATACTTGTTTTAGGATACTGCAGTAACCCAATCCTCACTTTTATAGTGTCTGTTAGTCTTATTAGCTTCAACATGCTGAATAGCCCAACTCAGTAGCCTCAAGATTTTTCTCAGTGATGTCTGCCTTTTGTCTTAACCTGTAGACTAACACTCTTACACTCAAATATAAGCCACATAGGCCTAGCCTAAACCTCAGCTGATTTGATATGTGGCAGTTATCTGCCAATCTTCAATTTCCACTTTAACCGCAAAGGACAACTGTCAGCAAATTTTCACTTCTTGTTTGTTCAAAGCTAATTACATTTAATGACTTGCTATTTTTAAAATTATGTATATTGCTTTATTGAGAATATGACACTTTATTTCGCTGAGCAGCCATGTTGGGTCAGACTCTACTATTATCTGACCAACTGCTGCTCAACCTAACTTGCCTGCTGCTGTGGTTGTTCTATGTGAAACTGTATCAGCAGCCAAGTTAGATTGAGTAGCAGTTGGTCAGATATCAGTAGAGTCTGACCCAACATGGCTGCTCAGCCAGATAAAAGTTACATTTTCTCTCTCTCTAAATAAGAGAAAATTTCATAAACTTTTAAAATACTAGAAGTGAAAATTTGATGACAGTTCTCCTCTAACATTCTCTGATCTCACACTAGCAACCTCCTGTCAAACCCAATAAAAATCCAAATCCTTGAAAAGATGGAAGGCGGGAGGGGAAAGGAAAAGAGAAATCACTCACAGTATTAAGACTTTATAGGCCATGGTTTAGGCACTCTGTCAACTGGGGTCAAAGTTTATTTAATATATTCTAGCCAAGGCGACCAAATTTATTTATAAGAAGGAAGTTTCCCGTTTACCATATGAAAATATCTTTCCATATGTGCTTGTTGCGTAACCTGATTAATTATTCTAGGCCATTCCGGAGGGTCTGGTTTCCGCCAGTCTCTAGCAATGCATATCTTAACAGCTAGTAAAATATTTACCACTAAGTATTTACAGTGCTTATTCATCTCAAGGAAATCTAGTTGGGAAAGCCACATTTGTGGCTTGAATGTAAACTCTACCTGAAAGATATCAGCTAATGTTTCTTCTACTTTGACTTTAATCTGTTGTAATTTATCGCAGTTCCACCAAATATGGTATAGTGAGCCCTGATCTCCAGCAGCAATCTGGAGTAGATTTATTAAACTTGCTAATGCGCAGAGGTTTAAGGTACCAACGGTTCATCAACTTAAGATATACTTCCTGTAAAAAGTGTACACTTTTTTTCACCAGTCCCAGAACTTCCTTCCAATTATCTATTGTATTATAGACTTTCATATCCTTTTCCCATTTCCTCATTGGGGAGGTTATTACTATTTCCTGATTATTAATAATTAATTTTTTCAACCTTGAAATTAATTTATAGCTATGTTGGTTGTCTATAAAGTCCTCTAGTTGAGTTGCATGTGAGACATAATTAGCCTTTAACTAATGTTTTATTCTAAGATAGAGAAAGATATCTTTATTTAATAAATTATATTAAGATTGTATAACATCAAACTGCAAAATTTTCCCATCTATTGTAATGTCGGCTAAGGTATTAATACCCGCATGATCCCATCCAGATACATCTAAATCCTGTATATGAAATTTAAGGTTTTTAAAGGGGTGTAGCCTGAGTGGGATAGTCTTTGGTTCCTAATCTGGTTCTGATCTTAGCCCCGGTCTTAACTGCATCTTTAAGTAACAGATTTTTTAGATTTAAATGCTTAACCATAGACGGCTTAATCTAAAAAAGATATATTGGTTTTGAAAATACAATCTGAGAACTTTCACAATGAAACCAGCCCGCTTTTTTTATTCTTCCCCAGGCTCCGGGCCTTCACATGTGTAAACATAGTTACATCATGTAATAGGTTCAAATCGTGAAAGCCCAAACCCATTTGGGTACTATCCCTTTTGTTTATGTTCTGCGCAATTCTGGGTTTCTTGCTTCCACAAATAAAGGAAAGAAATTATTTATTCAGTTTTTCTAAGACACACACACACACACACACACACACACACACCACCCTTTGCAAACTTTCACCCATTTAATAGCATGGAAGAAAGGATGATTGTGAATTGAGACAGCTGCCCCCAAGCACTTTGTTAGGTCTTTGCACAGTGAAGAGTATAGTGTCCACAATAACACTACCACTGTGTTTGAGTAACCCTTTAATATGACTGGCTGGGGCATTAGCCAACAAGGTTGTTCTTACATTTTACAGAAGTAATGTGAATATCATAGAAGGTTTAACCAATCACATTGGTCATCATTGGTCAAGCCCTTCATTACAACTGACTATTTATTGTTTCAAATCTTGAATGAAAGAATTATGTTGTGCACACATTTTTAAGTTGTGATGGGACTGAAAGATGGCAGAACATGGGGATAACATATTTTTAAACATGGCAAGGATAAGGAACACATCACTATAGCCACAATCAAATAAAATAATGAAGGATCCACTGACCACTGAATTTAATGGGAAGAACTATCACCAGTAGTGGATTATAGGGAGACTATAGCACATTCTGGGTTAGTAATGGGTCTGTTGGAACCAATGTAAATTAAATATATTCTTTCATCCACATAGGGCCGGTGCAAGGATTTATGGCGCCCTAGGCAAATGCATTTTGCCGCCCCCTCATGTCAGTCAGACAAACACACACATGCTGACACTCATACACTTACTCACTGACAAACACACACACACACACACACACACACAGAAACTCACTGACAGACATACACTAACTCACACACACACACTCACTGAAAGACATACACTGACTTAATGATAGACACACAGACACTCACTGACAGATATACACTCACTCAATGACAGACACACACACACACTCACTGACAGACATTCACTCACTCACTGACAGACACACACTCACTGACTGACAAATACACACATACACACACACACACACACACACACAGACACTCACTAACAGACATACACTCACTCACTGACAGACAGACACACCCACACAGACAATCCCTCACTGACAGGCACTCACTGACATACATACACTCACTCACTGACACACACACACACAGAGGCAGACACTCACTAACAGACACACACACACACTCACTCACTGACAGTCAAACACTCACTGGCACAGATTCTCACACAATTGTATTTTTTGAGGCAAATTCAGCCTCCCTACCTCCTAGGGGTCCAGTGTGGGGCAGCTCATTACTCCTCCTGCCTGCTGTTTAGTATGCCGGGGCTGGAATGACATCATATTCCGGCTCCCGGCATCACAGAGGGCGCACAAGGGAAGAGTGAGAGGCTGCAAGAACAGCCTCCCTCGCCGCTTGCCTTCTCCTGGCTCCTCCAGTCACCGACATTTAATGGCAGAGCAGACACCTGCCATCGAGGTAAGAAGGTGCCTGCTTTGCCATACTGAAGAACAACTTAGGGGGCACCCTGAAGTGGCCAGATGGCCACCTCCTTGTCTCCCTGTGACAGGGCTCCTTCGGGTGCCTGGAGGAGAGGCCTGGAGCTGAGGGGGGGGGATGCCTCAAGAGCCGCTCGCTCAGCGCTGCGGCCCAAGACAGGGGGAGCTCACAAGGAAATATCGTGATGCGTGGGAGGGAGATTTGGACTGATGGCATGCTCACCATGCTCATGGTCTCGGAGGGTTCTTGAGAAACAGGAATATTAAAACCCCTTACCTGCTACTCATTGGGTTAGTGGCCAGTCCAGGGCAGCCTTCTTATTTTTAAGGTAATGTAAGAATAATTAAATATGACACTTCCCATAACAATTCTTGGGTGAGAGATAACAAAATGACAGTGACTACGTTTGTTCAGGAGATATGAAAGAACGTTTGATGAAGCAATCCATGATTGATATGGGTTCTAATGGGGTCCATTCATAGGAAAAATAACACCCTCAGTTTGCTGGTTATGAATTGAATCACTTTCCATATGCATTAATAGATATTTATTTTACATGTAACTTCTCTCCCACATTTTATTAAAGGGATCCATCAGGGATGAGCATAGGAAATCTTTCTATATTAATCTAAGCTGAAAATGTAATTCCAGTGACTTGATGGCTATAAGCTACAATTAGACATCATAATGTATTAATATGCCATTTAAAATATATCTACGTCCACTTTTTTCATATGTCCACCCAAAAAGTATCATTATTTATAATTACTTTTTAATGTTTCTATCACTTAACAAATTGACAAATTGTGTAAAATAAAACTCCACATTACAATATATAGTGGACACTTTCTTTCAGCTGAATTTTTCCAGTTTAGATATTTTGACCTCAAACTTGAAATTCACTCTGAATTGACATTACATTCTTGACAATTCTCAGTTTAGTGAATATCACTGAAGATGACGTGTTAAGAAAGCAGAGATCATGTGTACTGGTGATGTCCCAGGATATGTGGTCAAATCCTTCCATATAGTTGCCTTCTCGCATGGAGCCAGAAGCTACTGCAAGTTGTTTTTATTAGTTCCACTACCCAAAGCCCTACTATGCAGAGCTGGCTCACTGACTGGGAGCATTCTCTGTGCACTGCAGTTTTAATTTGTGCCCTCGGTACAAGGATTTCTGGTGGCACAAGATAAGGAGACCGGCCCCCAGTGGATCCCAAGTAAGTTGTCAAATTGTTGTCAATCAGTTAGAATACTTAACCTGGAAGGATGCTAGAGTGCTCCTGGTACCATAACCACGACAGTGGGCTGTAGACAGGGCCGGTGCAAGGATTTTTGCCGCCCTAGGCAAATAAAAATTTGCCGCCCCCCTCCCCCATGTCCTGCCCACCATGTAACATCACAATGCCCCGCCCATATGGGCCAACGCCAGTCTTCACAAAGTGTCTTTTATCTGAAAAGACAGTGTGTTTACATTAAAAAGCCTACAGGCACAGGCTATAGACACCAGAACCACTACATTATGCTGTAGTGCTTCTGGTGACTATAGTATCCATTTAATGTGAGGTAAATTTGAGATTAGTGCCACTAATAATATATTGGATTGCCTACTTACTACCAGATGAGGACAAGAGGCTGATGATGGGCTCAGTCTGGCTCCACAGGTCTGGTGTAGAAGAGGCTCTCTGGAGACTGTTTTTAACAGTGCTCACAACAATTAACGAACAGGAAGCAGCTCCATTTTTTAGGGCCCCTTACACAGCTCAAGGTCTGGGCCCCCAGGGCTTGACCATGAGTATGCCTACAATGCCCACCCATAAATACCTACATGGCCCACCCATGAGTTCTCTCACAGGAAGTGTAGTGTATGTGTGTAAGGGATGTTTTATGTGTTATTGTAGAGGATGCAATGTGTGTGTGTTCTTATAGAATGTAGTGTATAGGGATACCAATTTGTATAAGGGATGTAGTGTGTTTATAGGGGATGCAGTGTGTGTTTGCGTGTAAGGAATGCATTGTATGTTTCTGTGTGTGTAAGGGGTGCAAGGTGTGTTTCTGTGTATGTAATTGAATGCAGTGTGTGTCTGTAAGGGGTGCATTGATTGTGTAAGAGATGCATTTTGTTTCTGTGTGTAAGAGAATGAGTGTTTGTGTGAACGTAAGGGATGCATTGTGTGTTTCGGGTGTGTCTGTGTGTGAGTAGGAATGCATTGTATGTTTCTGTGTGTGTGGGGGGGGAATGCATTGTGTTTGTGTGTAGTGTAAAAGAGAGGGTTTGTGGGGTAGGATAGGGACTGAGAGGGGAACAGCTCTTTATTTTTTTTTTAAAATTTCATAGTGCTCTCCCCTCCTGTCAATTATTGATTTCCCCTTCCCTCCTGTCCCTCCGTGTTCTACCCCTTCTGTCCCTTACTGCTCTCCCTTGGCCCCCTGTCCCTCTGCAGTCCCCCTTGGTGGTCTTCTCACTCCCCCCTCTCTCCCTTAGTGGTCCTCCATCCCTTCCCTTAGTGGTCCTCCCTCTCCCAAACCCCTTAGTAGACCTTCCCCTCCTCCCCCCACCCCCTTAGTGGTAATCTCCCCCCCCCTCAGT